>JAJSRV010000030.1:1586604-2158074 GCA_021527715.1 Neoseiulus cucumeris | reverse complement strand
GGGGGAAGCAGTCCGCCCCGGGCGACACCTTTCCGGAGGCCTTGGAAGCGGCATTTTGGTCCCTATTTCTGTTTCTTCGGTTTGCGTTTCCTCCTGGGATTGGGTGCCGGGGCGGCATTTTCCGTTTCGGAGTTCCCGCCCCGGGCGGCTTATAGCCTAGCTACGTCCCTTCAAGAGTCATTCACGGATGAGGACAAATAAAAATCAATACCGAGTCGAGAAACAGATTGCAGCGATCCGACTTTACGACCCATCGGACTGACTGGCATTGAAATCGAGTTTGATTCCATAATTGATGGCTCCAGATTCCTAAATCGAGGGTCTTTTGGAGGTAGCATTGTCTCGATTCGACTGCTAGATTTTTCGTCTCGCTCCGTCCGAAAGTGGCTTAACCCGAACAACCTCTCCAAGCATCGCAGCAGCAGCAAAATAATACTCCGCCGCACGGATTTTCGGATGCTAGGTCTTTCAGTTGAATCCATTGAGTCTTCTGAAGATTAGACACTGAAACGAGCGCACATGGAAATAGCAGTAAGGCTTGAAGATATTCAACGCAACATTCATGAAATTGAAAGCTATGCGAAGCTAAGCATCCCGTTGTGTCAGGCGAAATTGAATGTTTCGGATGGAGAGGTCTAGATTGAAATCATGAGCAATGAACAGCTGGAGGAAGTCGCCGCGGCTGGTTACCATAGCATAGCAGACGGCCGAGGGGACCGGCGGCGGCGGAACCGCTACTCCTCGATCCGGCAGAGCTCTTCGATGGCCTGGATCTCGCGAATAATTATGAAACTCACCGCCCACTTCCGATAATCTTACTCTAGTTCACCTAAGAACCGCGAATCATGACACCCACGGTGAATCTGGCTTTCGAAATTTTACCGCGCCCTCGATTCCGAGCGGACGACGTTGCTCGTGGCGCCACCGTCGGAGAAAATTCGAATGAATCCTACGGTGGCGCCTCGAACGGTCGCGGCTTGGATAAACAGACAACATTCGGTGGTGGTGCTGCTGCTGAGCTGAGGCTACCGCTTCGTTTTGCGGGAGTTCGTCGTTAGGCTCGTGTGACTGTTTCCCATTCGACATTCAGCCTCAGTGTGCGGCTTTCATTTATCGTTGACATTTCGGCGTTGCGAGAAGAACGCGCCAGCTCAGCTTGGCGGCCTACGACATTTCACCCCAACGGCACCAAGATGGGGGTCGAACTGTTGGGGGCGGCTGAAGCATCCCTTCTTGAACACTACCTGGACACGGTTGAACATTTGCCTGACGATGTTCAACGAACGATCTCGCTGCTCAGGGAGATCGATCATCAGTATCAACACGTTCTGAGTAAGTGGCCGACATTGGTCGAAGGTTTCGTAGCAATCGCCCTCGACTTTTCCATTCTCGTTCTGTGGCTCTTATTCGCTCGTCTCAGGCAACATTTGCTTGGACACTGTACGAGCCGAGATTCGACCGATGACAGCATGGATCGCAGTCAAACGTGCCAACAACATCCACCGGCGAAGTGTGTCGGCCAGAGCGCAGAGGACGGATTCTCTCGAGACAGCGCCATTATTTGGCGTGAGTTCCCGGGCGTCGATGCTCTGGAACACCACGACCGTCATGTGGTGCTAGCAGATCTGATGCTTCTGGGTCAAGCTGCCGTTAGCAGGAGGGCTACAGACTGACGTTATTCTCACTGCTCACTGTGCTGCCCACAGATGTAGGGGCAAGGTTCTCCCCGTTTGGTCCAAGCGACGAGATCGTTTGTCGTGTTGGTGTGATGCTGCTGGACGCAGTCTTTCTTCGCTTTGGTGCTGTTTTCTCTCATCTCGAGGCAAATTCAAACATCATGGAAGATGACGAAGCTGTTCAGCGGGGCATAGAGACTGGCGCTCAACGTCGAGTTCGCAGCATTCGAGTGATGGTGTTACCAACAACGGCTGTACCATCATTGTTTGTTTCGAGCTGAAAAACAAATCTCCAAATTGGTATACAACTTGGTACACGATGACCCGAAAGTTTTGTGGGTTCACCCTTCCGTAGACATGATACGTTCGCGTTCGGATGCATACTCATCAACTTGACCTCAAATGCCTGGACGTTCACGTTTGGAGTGGCGTGCTGAGTGCTATGAGACGTCCACGAACATAAACTGACTTCAAACTTGACGCCAGAATCCTTGTTATGTGCAGTTTTGTTTTGAATCTGGCTCAGAAATCAGCTGGGACCGGAGCTCTGCTGGAGAAAAACGGATTCCGCTGATTAGCCCGTTTTTGGTGTTGGAGCATCCCAATGAAGTTGTGAAAAGTTACCCTTGCTAATATTCATTGAATCCCGCGGGAAGTTGACAAATCATCGACGAAGACTTATTTTTCCGTTTGTTTTCTCGCAGGTGAACTCGAACACATGATGTGCCAGGAAGACACGAAGAAGACTCTCATCCAAAAGACTCTGATCAGGGCGCAAGAGCTTGCTGATGAGAAACTTTATCATATGCAGCAGCTCATGGACACCATAGACAACAAAAGTCGGCAGTTGGAGTTCGACGCCAAGGCACTGGGTGAGTTGCATTGAAGCGTGAATCGTATTTTGGAAAAATTGAGAGAAATGATCCAAGAACTGGCGGAAACCTGAGTGCACTCTCCTCACCATCGAGAAAAGGAGCCACTTGGCCGAGTTCAGTATTCGAGGCAACCAAGAGAAGCTCGGTGACATCCGAATCGAGAAAATCGATATTCTCTCACATACTGCGGGCACAGTTCTGTACAATTCTAAAACGGAACTCAGAGCACCAGCAGCCTCGAGTTTCCGTCTGTTGCTTGGCCGTTTCAGGTTCTCCGTGCACCGGAATCCAAGCTCTGATATTCTCGTTTGTGTTTCGCGAGTCATGGCCGATTCGTGATTTTTCGCCTCGATGCACCCGGAAATATTGAAGTCAAAATCACGAACTCCGTCATTCTCAAATCACTGACCCCTATTCCGGTTGGGGAGCTCACACAACGCTAGACGTCGGCAACAATACTAAAGTCGCCTCGAAAGTTCCAGAACGCAGAGTTATTGGAGCAAATCAGAGTTTAAGAGATTCGCGCTTTAACAGAATACTCTTTGCTTGGCCGATCGGCTTCGATGCTGCCGGGCCGGTAGTATGAAAGTGTCCTTGATCCATCGGTTGTCGGCGCCCTCTATCGGCGGACGGGGCTACCTTTGACGTCGGCGTCTCGACGTTGAGAGTTCAGTTAGAGAGGGAAGCAGAGTGACGACTGGTTGCGAATTGCGACGTTATGGCGTTGTTGTTGTCGTCGTCGGCGGTGACTTAGGTGGTGATGATGATGATAATGGCGCGGCGCATTGAAATTCTAGGGACAAACCGGCTAGCTGACAGGCCTGCCTGCTTGCCCAGCTCCCAGTCACCCTGTTCGCTGGCGAGTCCCGCTCACAACATGGCCAAAAGTGAGACAGCGGTCTCTCCACTACAGTTTGTTTGCCAATGATGAGCATGCTCGACTCCAGCGACCACGACAACGATGGTGGCGGCGGCGGCAACTAGTGTTTCTACGGCTGCTGCTGCTGTTGATCCTTTCCGGGCTAGAATAGGACACAGCCTACAGTGTATCACAGCCGCTAGGAAGGGAGTGTGTTAGCGCCACATCCCGATTGTCTATCTGTTTTTCCATCTACCCGTCAGCCACCCGGTCGATTTTACCAGAGCACACGCGGTAGCGTCTAGCAAGTTCGTGCAAAGGCTCCGAGCGATCCGTACCACAGTGTCCGCGAGGAAGCTTCAAGTGCTCTAGTCTCGGTGCAGATTCCCGGTTCTCAAGTTGTGAAGAACTCGTGTGTTTGAATCATAGCTCGTAGGCGCTGCCACCGATTTTCACATCTCCGTGGAGCTATACGGATGAAGTGCCACGCTTGGGTCATCCTACAGAACTGCGAACCTGAACAGCTATCGACGTCCCCACAATGAAGCTCAGTGTTTTCATAAATTGGGAATCCCGTTAGTATGCAATCCTATGCTATGGTTGACTTATTGGTCGATATGGGGATGAATTGACAATGTACAGCCACGGGGCTTCGTATTCAATGTGCCAGTGGTCAAACTCCAATCGGTGTCATAACTCACTAGACGGTGATTTGGATATGATACAGCGTCCAGTGCTCGCGGATTGTGCTTCACCTTCTCGATTCGAAATAGACTGCTTGAGAAGCCCCCGCTGCGCTCGCAGTACTTGTCATCATCCACTTCTATGCTCTGTGTTAGTTTCACGTCTCTGTCGACGGGAACGCGTGCACTTTACTAGTCGTCGTATAACTGACGACGATGAGACATCTCTTTCGAGGTTTGAAAGTGTAATCGATGGAAAACCCAGCAAACTCCTCGACTCATGCTGCAACGACAAATGTTCGTTTCATTCGTCTAGCCGTCCTCATCAGTGGGAGCTTCGATTCCGATTTCGCGTTTGAGTCGAACGTGCGAATTCATTCAATCTTACATATTTCAAGCAATAATCCCATTGGGCAGCTTCTCGGTTGATGATTTGGAGTATCTTGAATCTGCCGAACTCGGTATTGGTGGAAAGAATGAGTATTGCTTGATGTTGTTTTCCGTGTCCCGTCTGACTTCTAACCAACCTCAATTCATGCTTTGCAGACAAATTGAATCGACACCATAGCCCCGCAACGACGTTCTCCGAATGTCTGTCGAAGGAACGCTTCTTGGAAAGGAATCAAAATTCACCGTTGGCAGCCCATTCGAGCGATGACAACTCGAATCAGAACATACCAAATAACTCGAACATCTCCAGTAGTCTGAACAACAACAGCAACAACAACAATAATGGCAGCAACAACAGCATTGGAAGCAACAATAGCAGTAGCATCAACAACATCAGTGCGACCAACAATGGAGGAACCAACCTTACCCACAGCCATAACAACAACAGTCTTCATAGTGGGAATAGTCTCAACTCTGGTGCCGATAGAGGCGGACAACAACACGTTGGAAAACACAAAGAAGACGTGAGTTTTACTTTTGTCCGCCAACGTTCTCGTATGGAATTTTCGATCAGCATGGGCGGGCATTTGACTAACATAAGCAGGTTCCGTGCTTGGCGGAGGAAATCATCGGGAGAAAGTTTAGTTCGGTCTGCCACGAGTTTCTCTTCTTCTCGGTCGTCTCCTCTTTGATGCACACGCACATGCAGGGCTCAGTTCTTCGAAGTCCTAGACATTACTCGTTTTGCTCAAGCTTGTTATTTCCTCTTGGATTTGAATAGATCTTACTTTCTGTGTTTGATTCGGTGCGTTTGTGAAACACTTGGGAAACGACCGAAACGATGGCTCAGTCAAGTACACAGTCCAGCATGCTTTCCGTTCTGTGGTTAAGGTTGCTAGACGAATTCGATAGATAGTTTATCGTACCTTGAACCCTAGATACGAATCGTAGCATCGCAACGCCAGTTGAGTCGCTGGACTTCCCGGCCTTGCCAAGCTCAAGCGTATGTATGTCAAGCCTGGAATTACCCTGTAGGTTCTTTCTTGCGCTTTGGAGAGTGAAAATGGGGCGTTTTTCTCACGCAGAGATTGTCGTCGGCGCTGATTACGTCGGCTAAGCTGTCCGCTCTGTTGTTTTGTTGACCAACGACACAGAGGAAAGCAACGTTGACCATTCCGTGACTTTGTAGTTACCGATGTGTGCTTATTCTTTGAGCAACAAGTGTTCGTAAGGACACTATTCTACGGACGGAACGGCGTTCGAATTCGGATTTTAATTCCTGTCACCGTTCTGATGAGACAGGAATATCCCCCGGACATCGAGAGCCGAGAGCTGCTCTCTCGAAGCTATTAGCGCTATGAATTGGAACAAGGAAAACGCTTCGCGACATCCATCGTTCTCACTCAATTGTTTCACATTGCAGAACATACAATCTTCGTCGGGAGGACACGCGGGTGCCAAACGAGCTCGAAGAGCTGCAGCTGCGAAAGACTACAGCGAAAGTTCTTATGATAAACGAGAAAAGAGAACTTCCACGCAACAGAACGCAAAAGGAAGCAAACGTGGCAGCTCCGACGCAGGTGAGTTTGAGTGAACGGCGATTCTCTTCCCGCCATCACGAAATTCCTTCGAATCCGATCCTCTTCGTGTGCCGTCTCCTTCCTCTATTGCTCCTACTCGAAGCGGCTAGACGAGTCATCCTAACCCTGCATTCTAATTCTCCAGGACAAGGCAAAAAGCGGAAAAGTGCTCGCCAACAAGATGTTATCTCGCCGGTTGATGCGATTGATCCAGACGAGCCGTTGTATTGTCTATGTCATCAGGTAAATCTCGTAGCTGCTTCCTTCAAGTTCAGACCTGAAAGGCTGGGAAGCTCTCAGGCTTTTTTGTGCACAAGACTAGATTCGCTCCGAATCAACTTGATTTCTGATTTTTCCAGGTTTCCTATGGAGAGATGATTTGTTGTGACAATGAAGAGTGTTCCATGGAATGGTTTCATTTCACTTGTGTTTCGCTTAACACGAAGCCCAAAGGCAAGTGGTACTGCCCACGATGCCGAGGCGATCGCTCAAACCAGATGAAGAAGATCAGCTGAGGTCCGGAGCCCGTCCAGGACCCTCAGGGACCTGGCCAAGGCCCTAGCCTTGGACGCCGCCGTGGTCGCCCTCGTCGTCAGACGTCAGCACCAGTGCGTCCCGAACCAGGCCAACAATTTAACAACGAATTCTTGATGCAAGTTCTCATCGGTAATCATGGAGACAACGAGGAGCGACCATGTTTCGATCCACCTACGTGGTGAGAGCGATCTCAGTGTATTCAATCAGAAGACGAGTGCTCCTCGATGCTTCGCATTGTACATACCTTCCATCGTCATCGTTTCCTCCTCTCTACTGAGCGAATTGATCAGCCCAACGATTGCCGGAGCCCCCGGACAACTGTTATTTATGGCTGTACCGATCGCCAACCTCCGCGTGTAAGGAATGCCTCATCGTTCTGGAACGTCAAATGGAACAGAGAAATTCGCGTAAACGAATTCGGAAAAGCTAATTTAATGTCATTCGGTCCCTTCTGTGAGTTCACGATCATCAGCAGAATTTGAAGGTCCAACAAGAAAACGTACTGTTATGAACTACGCCAACTCATAAAATGTCTCATGAAAAATGAGAATGCTCTCCGGTTCCGTTCATTGTACCTTACCATACCGAATCGTTTCGAAGCGGTTTGCAACATTTTCCAGTGAAAATAAACAGAAGAATTCAAAAGCAATCGAAAGTTGTCATCGATCTCTCTCCCCCTCGCCTTCTGAATTTCGAGCCTACCGCCAGCTGTGGGCTCGGAGCCGGTTGAACACAGCTTCACGAACGGAAACGTCGAGCACATCGAGCGTATGCTTCGAGCGTAAGCACATCGAGAGGCCTAAATACCAGGACGTGTGCTCTATCACAGCGCTGCCTCCGCATTGGTATAATTGAACTAGGAACTTTGGAGCACCTCGACAGCTAACTATCGATGTAAAGCATCGATTTCGACTTCCTCGGCGAGGTTCTGTAGCGGAAGTAAGTGCAGCGATGGCGTGACCAAAGATCTAGGATACATGACAAAATTTTCTGACTCGAGACTTCATTTATTTTCCGTAGGGTATAATCGTATTTCACGAAAAGGCAAAGGCCCTTCTTTCGGTATTATTTCTTAGAAAACCGCTGATGTTCTTCCGGGTGTTCCTTCATGTTAACAGAAATATATCGGTTTCGGAAACACTTGATGCGAATCATCGCGTTCCTCTTGGATCGCAGAAAGTAAGTTAGCTCACGCCCTGGAAAGCGGCGACATTCTCGATAAATATTATCAAAAACATTTGCATTCTCCTCCCTGATTCGTCGACGAACTGTGATCGCTCTTTCAACACGGGGAGATCTCAAATTCAACGATGATGAACTGCAACGCCAGTTTCAGCCGAAAATCTCTGCATTACGAAATGTTTTATAACTGCACTGCCTCATTTGATTTCGTTAATGCGACAAAATATTACGACTTGCAAAGCCCCCCAGATGTGCTCAAACACACGCCCGATTCACAGAGGCCTTACGATAAATATTTAATTTATATAAAGATTCGCTTTCGGTGGTTTCAGTCGTTGTTTAATGGACGTCCGCTCCGGTGGTGGAATTCCCGGTGAAATTCTCTCTGTCGTCCCATTCTTTTGATTGCTTTGTCGACATTTTAAAGAATATTGATTACTTGAGATGATACCCATCTTCATGATTTCTCATTCTGATGGAGGTTGTGCTTCTCATAGTCAGACGACACCATGCGGGCACTCATCGTCGCTTCTGCAACTCCTGAGTTAACTGGTTCGTTTTAGATTTTTCTTGCTCCAGAGCCGCATAAAGGGTCTGGATCTGTTCGGTGAGTTCGTCTTTTACCAAGCGGAGTTCTTCAACTTCCCGCATGAGTTCGACTTTTTTCTTCAATTCACCCTTCGCGAGGAGCTTCTCAAGATCAGCATTCTGCTCTTGGAGAATGGCGAGCTCCTTGTTCGTGGTGTTCAGCACTTTGGCCATGTGCTCGATCTGCTTCCGCTTCATTTCCAGCATCTGGTCGTACTCCTCCTGAGGGACAACTTTGGGCTGCGACGCTCTCTCGATGAACTCCTGTTGAATTTTCTCTCGAGCCACTATGGCACTGGCTTCACGCTCCGAAGTAAGCCGAAGCCTCTTCTCCACATCTTCCTGTTCCTTTCGCAAGGCCAGCAACTGAAAGCCATGGAAAGATTAGCGGAGTCCCTGTTCTCCTCCAAAGCTGTATTGAGTTTCTCAAGGGCTGGAGACGATTCAGGGGAATTTACACATTCCGTTTTGGAGGATACTGACACTTCTTGTCAGCGCATACCTTGGATAGTGGCTCCGTCTTCGTTGGGGGTGGGGTTGGTTTCTCATCGACGAACTTCTCGTGGAACTCTTGAAGACTCAGAGTAACCTTACCCTTTTTCTTCAGTTCGGCAGAATCCAAACTGAGGTCTTCGACGCGCTGCAAAGATGAAGCGCGACTTTGAAAATATAAAGCATGGACTATAAAACTGCTGATACTCTATGGCAGCCCTTGACGAGTGAACAAGATTTCAGATTGTATCACCGACCTGCTCGACCCTATTCTCCTGTTCGAGACGACTCATGAGTAAAGCTTCTTGAAGATCTCTCTCGTATGTGGTGTCCACCAGTTCTTCATCTTTCTTCTTCCATTCGTCGAATTTCGAGCTATCGCCGGTTGCTTGAGGTGGGACCGCGGCCTGCGCTTTCTGTGGAGAAAACAATCCTCAAGTTGTTGATGTAACGCAATATCGTCGCTAGGCTTTGTTTCCGACAACGAACGTGAAACCTGCTCTTTACGACGCATTTTGTTTTTTTTTTTACCTTCTTCTTGTTGTTCGGATTGTTGTTATTCTTGGCATTCTTCTTGTTGGGTTGCTGTTTTTTTGTGCTGGCGACAGGCTGGGCTTTCACTGGGGCTCGCTTGCGCTCAGACGGATCCGTGACATCTGTCTTCAAAACCGAAAACCTAAAAAGAAAGACTCGGCCCTTTAATACAATATAAATCATCCTACACGTATCTGGTCGGACGTCAGAAACCGCAATCAGCAAATCCAGAGGTAGAGCTTGGCCGGCTCGTTGACTGAATCGACATTTGTTAGTTAGTTGAACTGACAAGGACTCCATGGAGACGAAGATTCTACATCTGATCGCGAGTTTGTCTCTTCTCGCACATTCAGACTGATTCGCGTAGAAAACAAGTGGTTGTATGATGTCCAAGCTGCTCCCAAGGGTCATGGCAGGTGTATTAGTCATTCTAAAAGTTCTGTCGCGAATGGTCTAGGAATATCGGAAGCTCAGATGCAATGTGCTTCCAAATTGAGGCAGTCGAACTGATTTTTTCCACACTTCATGAGATCTGTTCCGAATTGAATTGATAAGATTTGCATTACGAGCTCCGATTTTGGGAAATAACGGGATACTAGATTGCTGCGGAATCCCACTTATTTTCATAACTGAACTCCAAAGCTGGTCAGGTTGAAGACTGATGTTTTCGAGTGCTAATTAGAAGGGAACAATAAGTACGACAATGGGTAGAAAAATTTCGTGCACCGTTGAACAAACAACATGAGATCCTCGCAGGGAATGATGTGCGCAAAATCACTTCGCGTGGGTAATTACCTCGAAGGCGCGCCGACTAGAGCCATTGTCCAAGTGCAACTCAGCGATGTTGTGCGAAACACGTGAAAATCTCGCTTTTCCGGAGGCAGCACGTTCTGTTATCACGGAAAGCGCTGAGCGGTTCCTTCAGATCCCCGTGTAGCTAGAATCTCACTCCTCGCAACTCTCTCGCAGCAGCAAACTGGCAAGCACGGAGGGAGCTAGGGACGAAAGCTACTTAAACGAAAAAATAGAAGAACATCGTTCCTTTCATGGAAGGAAGTATGCTGCAGTTGGCTTCAAAAATAACGTATTTCAAACTATTGAGGAGCCGTACTGTTAGAGCGGGGGGACAGAAATTACGGAACTGAACTTCGTCAGCGGAGAAATGGAAACAATGATGATAGTGATCTCTATTGAACGTCGTTTGTGAATAGAGCCGACGGGGGCCCGCTCACAAGCGCCCAGTATTTACACATGTAGAGAAAGTAGAAGATACGGGGAATCGAGCCCTCGATGTGAAAAAGCCACTCTTTTCTGTCAGGCGTCTGAGGACGTATCTCTGAACGTAAACACACCGATGGCGGCCGCACTGACAATAATGCGGGCGTAATTAATGGGTCTGCCTTAGGTGCAGCTGTGGCAGGTAGAACCATCTGTGCCCGCGAGCGTGGCGAGCGGCACCCGCTAGCAGATGTCTGGAAGGCAGCTACCGTTCAAACATGTAGAAAAATAAGAAAATACCGGGGATCGAGCTCTCGATGTGAAAATATCTCTACGGTTGCGCGGAAGAGGGCTTAACCCTTACGTCTATCTATCGATGCTGCAATTCTTGCGCTGCAGCCTGCGCCAATGGAAACTTGCTTGAGATTGCTGCGCCTGGACTCCGCATGTTTTATTCTCTGATGAACGGAATGCCTGATGAGATCCTCCGGTCGGCAAGCGAGTCTTCAAACATCATCCAGCAGTCGAGTATGAATTCGCGAAGCCAAGCACTGTCTATTGCGGCCTTCCCAGGGCGATGGTGGCGCTTTCTTCGGAAGACTGCCCCTCCCCTGTGAGGTGGCGCATGAAGCGTACAGGCCGATTTAGGAGTCAGAAGAATTAATTTGTTCAAAAAAACTCATCAGAGGTAGTGTCGCTACACTGCCGTTAGGGGTTGCGCGAAAGCGGCGGGGAGGAGGTCAGCTCCAAGAGTAAAACCGGTGCGTCTGAACTGATACATATTTGGGTGACTGGCCGGTCTCAGCTGGAAAAGAGCTCCAAGAGTATATTGAAGGAGTAATCATCATCTAGAGACCGGGAAACCAAATAATCTTAATTTCGTTGTTCTGGCCAAGCTCCATGTCATCGAGACTGGAGTCCTATTTTCGAGTCACTATCTGCTGATTTCATCTCTACTTTGTGATGAGTGGAATTATGGCCTAAATACCTGCAATGTTTCATCCTTCACGCACACACACACACACTGAGATACTCGGAGACACCGATTGATTACCTTGTCATGCGATCTCTCGTTTATTCCGTTCAAAAAAATATTTCCATTCTGTCACTGATCGACGAGCATTATGTCAAGTCGTTGCCATTTCTCTGTGTGCATCACCTCCGTCGATTGAAACTCCGTTGATTGAGTGGAGGAAGGTCTCTCATTTCTTTCCAATTGCCCTTCATGCTTTCAACTACTATGTACAAAAAACTAGAAAACGGACGAATCCGTTGAATTCTTTCGCTGCCTCTCGTTCCCGAATGAACTTTAAAGCATCGTATGTTCTCAGCAATTTCCCTGCATGTTACCATGGTTTTCCAGCGACCTCGAACAGATGATTCCCTAGAGTCAATGAGTCAGCGTACGCAGATAATCAGAGCAAAGTTTAGCGGCAGATGCTTCGGATAGATCTTGATTTAGAGAGTGATACACAGTTCGGCTCCGATATTAGACGCAGGGGCACCTCGCTGCGGTGGATACAGCAGCCGAGGATGAAGAGTTTCGAACGGGAGATTCTCGTGAACTCTCCTGGAGACTTTCGCTAGACCCATCTTGGTGTGGTCCGTCGATGAAATTTGTGCGCGACGGTAATTTTCAAATTGTAGAGCAACGTGTGAAATCTCTGCCGAAACTCAGAGGGACTCCATTTCCAACATGAGAAACGTGATCCAATCAAGGGCAATGATAGCAGTCTGCGGTTCGTAAGGGAGAACTCATGGAGTGACCGTTTTCTCCCCTCCAGTTCGCCTCGAACGATTCTCTCAATGATTCATTTTCTCCTCTCAACAGGAACTTCGTGAACCACCTTCTTGTTCCGCATTCAGGACGGCAGCGAAACGATAAAAATGGAACAGGGATCAACCTTGCCAACGATCCACAGAATCAGAAGCTTAGATTTAGGGGTATTCGAGGCCAAGTTTATAGATTCCGAGGTAGCTCGTTGAGCTCGTCGCCCTGCTCCCGGAGTTCGCGCTGTCACCATAAAGCTGCTCATTGACAATAGGGAACATGACGGCATCAATAGAGGTTATTCCACACGCCGTCGAATTCAATCGATGGAACTCCGTTTCGCTTCAAAATCTCCGCGTAGAAAGTCAGTTCCTGAATGACCATCCTGGAAGAGGGTAAGGATTCTGTTTTTGAAAACGGCGTTTTCTCAAGTGAAGGAGCGAATATATCTCTGATCGGTGCCCTGCTTTTAGGAGCGTTTCGATTTCAACTACACTTGCGAACCTACCCGTGTTGAGGACCGCCGTCTGGTTTCACTCCCAATCTGATAAGATGTTTTCGCACGGCTGGGAGAAAGCTCTGATGGCATTTTTTCAGCAGTTCAACTCCGCGATCTTCGGGGAGTGTCGACGTCAGTGAATTGTTCACCGCGATGAGAATCGTGGTGATGCCTCGGAAAGCCTGAAAATCAAGACGAAACATAGAAGAGAGTCAAAAAAGTGGAATAACTTATATGTTCTTCACAGGGTTCCCAGCTCCTTTCCTGACAGCGACGCATCACACACGGTACTACTCACATTCGATGGAACCGGAGCCTTGAGAACCCACTCGTTCAGTTTAGCATCCACGGCTTCTGTCGCTAAGGCCAGTACACGACTTTCGATTTGCGTAGAATGCTCTCTGAGGTCCAACGCCATCTGAGCGAAATGTCGCATCATGAACTGTTGCTTTCGAGACAGGACCTTTTCGAAATGCGTGCGGAGGTAGGGCATGAACCTCTCGACAAACTCAAGGGAGCGGGAGGCCATCACTGAAAATAAATCAAAGTTCAGAGCCAGCTTGGAAGCATTCACAGAGCCTGAACTTTAATAGAGCCGCATCGGGGCCCGGAAATGAGATTTACAAACTCGAAAAGGCTACAAACACTGAGACGCTCACAGAGTTTTGATATGGTGGGACCGGAGAAGCCCCTGGTAGACGCAGGTCCGAGAACTAATTTGTATATTGCTGTATTAAAATGCTGCAATGGAACCCAGAAAACGGTTAGATCACTGTGACTTGAGATCCAGTCACGGAGGGTTCCCTGAATCAGAAAGTATGATTCCATCGGCTCACCCTAAGGAGGTCCAATAAGCGCGTCAAAAGATCCGGAGCAACCATAGGAATGTCGAGAGAACTCTGACAGTACTCGAGGAGCAGCTTGAGGAGATGCAGCACACAGCCGCATACAACATACTTTTCACCTTCGAGAATGAGAACGTCAGCAACATCAGACGAGTCATTCTCACATTTCAGCATCCGCAGCAAGCCCGACGGCGAATTGATCGCACTAGAAATGGAAAGACAATGATTTCACTGTCTTGAAAAGGACCGGAGTCTTGGGGACCAATATCATTAGGGTTCGTTGTTGAAAGAGATGGAAAGTTTTCCGCCGTTCACTGCGAGCTGAAATCACCTCGTGAGCATATTCTGAAGGTTCTGTGGAACCTTGACCGTTTTGAATGGCTCATTTTCTAGGACGAGAACCAGAGTATCCTTGTGCTGGTCGTGGTACGAAGTAACGAAACGATTCGCTCGAGACTGCAGCGCCAGTCGCAAACCCGTACCTCTGCGGCCCATGCAAACCTGCAACACATCCACAAGAGTCAATTGCTGGAAATGGCGCTTCTCTGAAGCAGAACGAGATCCGCCTGGTGTACTATGGGGGTCTCGATTTACCTTCTCGCACTTCGAACTGAACGATTCCACGCCTTGGCACAAAGAAACGAACTCAGCAGAACTCATTTTGTCCAGCGAACCGTCTTCAGTTTTGGCGCTCACAAGCTTTGCACAAGCGTCATGTGCGGCGTTACATACGTCGAGCAACATTTCCTCAAGCTGTGCCTCAACTCTACCTCGGTCTGTCTCACTGACGAGCTCCTCCGATCTGTAATATTCAAGCAGAATTCTCAATATTATCGTTTGCGGAGCAAGCATTCGTTTGGAAGTCTCATAGAATCGGGGTCGGCCATCATCATGAGGCCGACAGAATTTCATCGGGGTCGCCTACCTCGAGCTGGCGATGGAACTTTTACTTGCGCTGAGCTGCTTCATTCGAGCTAATGACGGTGACATTTTTTCCTCTCTACCTTCATCGTTCAGCGACGAAATAGATCCCGCATACCCATTTGACCGATCTGCAAAACAATCGTTCAGATGACGGGGAAGAACTCTCCGAACAGGACAATGTCAGGTCCTGAAGATGTCGCGGACAATAACGTGGACGTCTTCGTCTGATCCAATGACTGTTATTAGCTTACCCGGCTTTATTTGTAAGTATTGCATGCCTTCGATTACCGCATTCGATTGATGCTCGTCTTTGTCCTTTTCTTCGTGCGGCTGAGCAACGTTCATAACTTCGATACACAAGTCGAAAACAGCTCTTATGCGCAACAATTGTTTTTCAATGTTATTGAAAGCCCGGTATAACAAGGTCATCCATTCAGAGATCTCCAGGTGTTCCAGCTGTTGCTCTGGTCTGAAAAGTCATCATGTTACGATGACGAAAGATTCAATGAAAAAGTAGCGGATTCAGATTTTACGGCCATTTCCCACAGAGACCGGTTTCGAAAAGAGGGTTTCATACTAGAGTCGCATACCTTATTACATCTTCTTGCGTCATCTCTGCAGCGAACTCTATCTGCGTCTGTTTGATCATAGCTTGAACGGCCGTTATGGCTTCTTCTTGGTACAGGCGAACCATTTCAGCTCCTCTCCCCAATCTTAACAAACCACAAATCACAGCCCGGAGTTGATCGAGATCTTTGATCTGGGGTCCGGAATTCAGATCCCGATTCAGATCGGCGGCGGTGTACTTCTTGAAATCACTTTCCAAAATGCGAAGAATGAGATCCTCAATTTCCTTAAGCTGGTGTCCCAGATGTCGGAAGCAAACAACATCTTTCAGTTCTTGTTTGAGAATTTCCTGCGTCGTGTCTATCAGGTCGAGGGCTCCAACGAATTCACAGTTGGACAGCAAAACCTGGATTGTAGGCTGTGCTTGGTGTACGTTCATCATGAGCTCAAGCTTGTCGACGACGCACAGAATGTTCTGACGTTGCTGATGAAGTTGCAGAACACGTAATGGCTCTCTGACTAACTGTCCCTCTATCTCGGCGATTCGTTGCCTGGAATGAGATTCTCTTCCTCAAGTTCCCAAACAGACGTCCCATACGATGCGGGAGTAAGTCGTGTAGCTTGCAAAACAAACCACGGATGAAAAATATATCCAAATTCCGAGTTTTACTCACCTCATAACAGTAATACTCTGCAAAGTTTGAGCCATCCTCTCCGCTAGTTCATCCTGAGACGTCATGGCATCGAAAAATGCATCGGAATGTTCAGATATGTGTTGAATCAAACGAACTTCGACCAAGTCCGTGAGATGTCCCAACCGTTCTTGGACTTGACGACGATCTCCTTCTCTTTGGGGACTCCCATTTAGGGAAACAGAGGTCTGTAAAGTGAAGTACCGGTTATCACAGATCGTGCGTTACCTCTTTTCATCCGTGATCCGACGCAGCGGGGAAGAGACTTCCCACAGTTCCCACTTCTCGCGAATCGCCGGGAGGGGATGACATTGATGATGACAAAGCTACAAGAGGTCTCAAGGACTCCTCGGGCTTCGAGGAACATTTCCGAAGTCTCCCAGGGGTTCTGTGGACCTTCCCATGGGACCCCTGGACCACCCGAAGAATGCTCTGGGGTTCCGCGGTCGGAGAACCTCTGGATTAACTTACCCTTCTGTTGGAATGTGTGCTTGACGGACTAGATTCCTTGGCGGGTGAAGTTCTCTCGTCGATCTCGGTAACCTCATCCGCGCATCCAAGAACGGCGTTGAATGTTTCGGGATCGGACAGATCAAATTTTGGTTTGAAGAATATCTATAAGGGAATTGAAGACATATCAGACACCTGTTCCGCGCGCCCAGGGATTTGGATGTGGTGCTGGAACAGACTGAGAGGGAAGAAAACCACCGAGGAAACTCACACTGGGAACTTTTTCGATGGTCAACTCGATGGGTTTCTTCATAATTTTCTTTCGCCGGCTCTCCTGCCCACTCCTGGCGCGACGCTGCCATCGGCTGCGAATTCGTTCGAGGTTGTCTTCGAACGCGGGTCGCTTCACAATAGGCAGGAATCGACATGGTTCCACCTAAATTTCGCAACAATCCAGCCTTAATTCATTGATTGATTGATAAAACGCGGGCCTTCCTCACCAACAGATCGTTTGAATCGCAAATGATCAAGATCGAGTCGAAGTCAACAAACCTGTTGAGGTTCAACGAACGTATCTCCCCACGTTCTTGTGAAGAAGTCGTTACCGCGACGGCGTCGGGGATCGTTCAGCAAAGCCGGGAGTTTTTGAGTGCAATCGTAGACGCTCCAAGAACTGGAACCGGGCTCGGGTTCTTCGTGAGAATTGCACGCGAGATGCACGTTGAGTACGTGTGCCTCGAAATGGGCCGTATCCTTCAGGACGGCACACAAGGCGCTCTGTGGTGAATAGTGACATTCGAAAGCACTCGCCGGTCCCGTTGCGCGGAGGCAGTGAGCCGTCCTCACGTGAGCGACGAATTCGACGCTCCCTGGCAGCACCTTGTGGGTGCACAGAGCGCATTTCAACTTCGGCATGGGCTTAGATCGTGTTTTCCCATCCTCTGGAATCGACGAGATCATAAGTTATGGCGTATTCCGCACCAACTTCGTCTAGACACGGACTCTGATTTCATAGAGAGCGTTTGCCGAATTTTTTTCTGTTTTTCAGAGGGCGCAGCCCATCAACATATGTGTACGTGTGAAAAATTATAGAGGCCATCTCAGATGCTCGCATCGCGAGCGAACTTCGCTGAATCAGCTGCTCCTTGTGTTAGTTGTGGCACTATAGTCCGCCCAAAACCTTGCGAAGCAGCTGATTTGTATAGAAAGCTCGGAGATCCTTGTCGGCCTCCGTATCGGTCATCTTTGTGTAGCGGATAATTATGACCGACGACACTCTCCGTTACGGCCAAGGGCTTTCCACAATTCCGAGCCCGAATCTCTAGAGCGCCCACGCGGCATGGCGACCCTTACCGCCTTGATGACACAGTGGTCGTGAGATAGGTTTGAAAATATTTCCGGAGCTTTAATTCGAACGGAGATGATGCAAGGATCTCATCTTTAGCCGCGGTATTGAGTCTGTCGTCCACATTGAAGGAAGAAATCGAGACACCGGTCAACAGCCTAATCTTGGAGGAGCCACCGGTCACTTTCACACTCATAGTGTCAGCTTGGAACAAAGGAATTCCAAGAGCATTCTGATCGACTTGCCATATGATGCGTTCGGTCTCAGTTCAATGAGCACTTGACAATCGTTCCGTGATCTCTATCCAAAGTCATTTGGCTGTTCGTCTGACTCAGCCTATTGTTAGGATCAGAGATTCCGTGGAACTGATTTCAATTCCATAACGTTCTATGTCTCCTAATATTTACTAAGCGAGCGATTAACGAGGAGCACGTTGCTCTCGAAGAACCTCAACGGCAGGATTGGGTAGCGAGCATTTCACCTGTTTAGCATACGGAACATTTAAAACGTTGGGAGGTTTCTTACTTCAGAAAAAATTGTGGATTTTGGCCATGTCACAAGAATCGGAACACATTCGACGTAAATAACAGCTGATCTGATAGCTGTCGTCTGCAGCGAACGAATAAAGAACAGTCGGGTGGTTGCCGCCGCTGCACTCTGCCTAGCGCTCCTCGGCGCGAAGTATATTCTCTGCTTCCTTCGAGGAGGACATTGCTTCTTCCAGGGGGCCTCTCCGCTCCGAACGGAATGGGAATTTCTGCGGAGTTTCCGGAATGTGAGTTGACGCCGAGTCACGGAGAGGTTCAGCGCGACGCACCGCCGCCGGAAGAGCACGGCTCCTAGTTTTGTTCCGAGGGATAAAGAGACAGCTGAGGGGAGCCGGATAATAAGTAAATAGAACTGGATCGCACTTGACTCGCGCGATACAAGAAATTATTTCGCGGGATCCTTTAAGAAACACAACTTTGCTTGACGTCTCAGGATATTCTCTCGGTGATTTGAAATTTCTGAATTCTTCAGCGATTCATGTCAGTTGTTGACGATGAAGGTTGAAAAATTTTCTTCACTCGAGGGACACAGTGATTCGGTTTGGTGTTGCGCGTGGAGTTCAGACGGAAACACCCTTGCAACATGCGGAACTGACAAAGCTATCCGCCTCTGGACCGAACAGGACGAAAAATGGGTGTGCAAGACGATTTTGAGCGACGGTCATTCGCGAACCATCCGGAGAATATCTTGGAGTCCATGCGGAAACATGCTGGCTTCGTGCAGTTTCGACGGAACCGTTTGCGTCTGGACGAAAAAAGACGGCGAGTTCGAATGTAGCATCACATTGGAAGGTCATGAAAACGAAGTGAAGTCAGCAGAGTTCTCACCCTCGGGAAGATATCTCGCGACGTGTTCTCGAGATAAGACCGTTTGGATCTGGGAGCAGGGAGGCGCGGACGACTTCGAATGTGTCAGCGTGCAGTCATGCCACACTCAAGATGTGAAATGCGTCCGATGGCACCCCACAGAAGACATATTGGCATCGGCGAGCTATGACAACTCAATCAATTTCTACAAAGACGAGGGAGACGATTGGGCTTGCGATGCCACAGCCACAGGACACGATAGTACGGTGTGGTCCATAGCGTTCGATCACGAAGGTGACAGAATTGTAAGCGGCAGCGACGATCGAACCTTGCGTATCTGGAAGAGGTATCATGCAGGGAATCAAGCTGGAATCGCCCCATCGTGGAAATGCATCACGACATTGCAGGGATACCACACTCGACCGGTGTACGATGTCAGTTGGTGTCATCTATCGGGACTCATTGCTTCTGGATGCGGCGACAACAAGCTCAGATTCTTCGCTCCAGACCCTGAGCAAAACGATTGTCAAGTAGCGGATGCCCCGAACTTCGTCCTGGCTGCTTCGGTGGACGCGCATCGACAGGACGTGAACTGCGTTCAGTGGAACCCTACAAAGGCCGGACTGTTAGCTACCGCGGGAGATGATGAAGTCGTCAGGCTGTGGAAAGTTTCCGATTATGAAGTTCCGATCTGAAGCTCCCCTTGTGAAGTTGAATTCATATATGTAAAGGGATTAAGAGAATGTTGTTTCCTCTCAAAATGTCAAATGACGGAGGTCGCGGCCTCCAGCTGCGGCGAAGCGCAACAGCAATATAAGAAATTTCTGAAGAGTGCTACTTTTTCTTAATATACGAGGACGCGTGAACACCAGAAGATTCATTTTCTCAATCGCATTTATTACTTTCTGATGACGTAACATAGTATTGAGGCTGCAATCCACATCCGTTTATTAGGGTATAAGAATGTGGGTTGAACTTCATAGTCAAAAATCTAGCAATAATTCCCCCCTTGAATGGAAGGAGAACACCAATGTGTGACTCCCGGTAGCTCACCGTTCCATGAAAAGACTTCCTGATTTAGTTCTAGTAGAGAACGATCTGTCTCCCAGCCAATGCAGATAGGTTATGAGTTAAGGCGAATTCCCAAATCGATGACAGACAGGAGGGTTCAAACTCAGATCTAATATGAACGGAAACAAATTTCACATTAAGATGGTTCACAGCTCGCGAACGAGAGGCGAACATTGAATGTCATTGGCTCCATCCATTCTCACCATTCGACGCCTCGGTTCGGCCTAAAGTATGGGTAATATGAGGGTATTGGGTGTACAATAAACTACGGTCAACCAACTGCACGTTTCGTATACATAAGAATACAGGAGGATATTCGCTAGGAGGCAGGTTTTAGGGCTAAATATTAATCTGCAGAGCGCACTCACACGTATGAAGGGAGGAACAGCTCGCGTACTTCACTTCTGCAGACCGAAGTCCTCGCGGCGGCTCAATGCCACAATCGCTGGACCTCTGAGTTAGGAAGGAAACCAGGCGAAGCAAACGTGAAACACATCGCCAAGCGTGTCCCATTCCGTGGACGAAGTTCCCGTTGCCAGGAATCGGGAATTCAGGACGCGCCGCTGTGAACCCATTTGCTAAATCAAGTGCGCGAACCGGCTAGGCTCACAATCATAGACAATCATACCGTGTTTTTCCTTATGGTTGTCTTTGTCATCGTAGTCGATGCTGTTTTTGTTCTCGCTGCTGACACAGCTACGTTGTCTCGTCGTGGCTACCAACACTATCACACACTAGCGCATCACAATTTCGCCTAGAAACTTGGAAACTGCCTGATTCCGTAAATGACCCGGTTCTGAACATAAGCTTCCCCCTCGAAACTCGAGGTACAGAGGAAGCCGACAGTCACGGGCAAGTTGATGACGCTAATTCCATATTCGTTTACATTTGCGAACAATTTGCTCCTCTTTTCCCACACATATTTACTCGAATCTTGGGAGCTAGCCGTCTGCCATGAGCAGATCGGACTGGTTCCCCGAAGATTATGAACAAGCGCAGTCAAACCAGCTTTAATAGGAGGGCTCTGAGAGCGCCTAATAACGAGTTGCGTTCAGATGTCAGATGTATAATCACAGATGAAAATCGATCACTTTTTCATTTCACAGCCGAACTCCAGCTCCTGAACCAATAGAATGAGATCCGTGAAATTCAGACTTCCGTTTTACTCCTCCTCCAGATGAGTCGAGAACCTCCCTTTGTTTTTTTGGCTACTCAGCTCTTAAGATATCCACTGAATTCGGATTGCCCTGATCATCGTGAACCGCTTTTTCGGCCGAGTTTCAAGCGACCATCACGGCAATTCGAACCCAGACAACGAGGGACATCTCGATGAAATCAAATTTGCGTCTAGCACAGACACCTCGTCCTGCTCCTCGGGAATCCGTACGGACTCCCGAACATTCTCTTTCTCTCTATTTCCTTTTCACGCACGCACTTATGCTCACTCACGCTCTCAGCAACCACGCTCGCGTTCGGTTATCGGAACTTCCGAACCCCGAACCATCCGCTCCAGACCTTTTATGCATCGCGCCAGAAACAAGTGATGAAAAAATGCTTGAATTGTTCGTTGAAACAACATCGGCATGGAATGCACTCGGTTTTTTCCGGGAGGTTCTCGCTAAATGTGGAGACGTCACTACTTTTCTTGTCGATCTAGTTTGCTCACTGAACTCGGTTGATTCGTGAATTTCCTCATTAGGGTTTTTGGTTGAGTGGTTGAAGCTGATAGAGAATCAAACGTCAATTTGTCGGAACGCGCTGCTGGGATCTCAGTCTCGACGAGGACGGTGTAGATTATTATGAAGATGAAGATTTGGGGAAGAATTTGTAGCTTCGGAGAATTTCGTTACATTTTTCACAGGAAGACTCTTTGATTGCTCAGCTGAGATTGGCAGTTGTTGTTTTGATTATTTCGCTTGGGTGATGATTCGATTGATTGTTTGATTGGAGAGTAGCTTGAGTTTTGGAAAGAAATTCTGTGGATCTGCGGAGTACGAGCCACCTGCTCCTACGAAGGCGCAGGAGCATCTCGTTCGCCGATTCCTTCGTTCTCAGTCACCAAAGCCCTCTCCAGAATGACCTGAAACAGGAAATTTTGAGCATCGATCCGAAAATTCCACTGTCTCGATGAAGTAGAACAAGGTCCTCGATTCCGTAAATCGCTTAGAATCGATAGCAATGTTCTATGAATCGCGCGGTAGCCCTTCTTGGAGTTGATTGATTACATCCTTTAAATCCATCATGATCGTGTGCATACCTTCCCTTCTTTGTAGCGTTGGTTATCGTCCGTAGCAAACTCGTAGATCCAGCCCAGCTTGGCATCGCAGTTCTTACACATGACATCCCGAACCATATGTCTTCCTGTCAACATCAGCCTGTCCTGGACTTCACTGGAATGTGGAGTCGCATTATTCCAGGGAATTGCGTGTGAATTCGGTCGTCGAAGAATGTGTCGAATATCGTGAATGATGTTCTGAATATGCAGTCTGCGTCGGCTGTGCCTTGGATACTAACCTGTAGCTGAGGTTGACGACACGGTTGAACAAAAACGCTCTCCCAGTAGCCCCCGTAAATCTTGTTGAAATCAACTCCTGGCGGTTAGTTAGCATTGTGTCACACGAAGCGCAGGTGAAGAGCCTCGACCCTCCTATGTGCTCGAGGAATATCCGCCCCATCTTACGCGCTGTTCACTCTGCGGACACAAGAATCATTCTTTAGAGGCCGAAGTGTTCGACTCAAATGGACTGGGAACTTCTGCTGCGAATAAAACATAATTCCAGGCTAGGACAGGTCATTCAGAGCAAACGACGATATCGATCCAATCGATGAATCGGGGAACAAGCATTCGCCCGAGCCGGCTCTACCGCGGTTCGCTGCGCTCAGCAAACTTATTCCGAATTCCAGCTTGTTTCGTTGTTATGGTAGGTCGCGTTTTCACGCTGAGAAGTGACGGCGGCGGAACCTAGCGACGAAACTAATCGGAAGTTCGGGAGAAATGTCCAAGAAACTTCAGAGCTCGCAAATTCTAACCGATTTCGTGAGAAGTAACGTTGTTGATGCTAGACGCTCTTCATCGGAGTTTACAAAGCACTTCACATGCCCGGTGGGATACTCAAAGTGATGCGGGGAACAGGAGGAAGAACTTTTTGTAGAATCAGCTGTGAGCCTTAGTTCGGCTTAATAACAACAGACGATATAGGCCTACTGGGCTCATACGCAGTATGCGATTTGAGTCTCGTGATGCTGGATGAGATGCGGAACTTGGATTTTTTCACTACTCACGTGGAGGTGGAGAGAACCCGAAAGTTTTTCTGTGTAGAACAGGACCACTAGGACTTTCGTATGGGCACAAAAAGGCCTCGAACTCGGAGCGACGAAAACGCATCACACGAACGGCCGTAATGCGTTCAGTCAGAGCTCATCGGGATCGCGTTCAGCGCGTGGCGCCACAATTCAAACTTCCCAATGCAACCAAAAATGATTGAAGGATTCATGAACTCAAATCGAGACTTCTGAGGAACCGATTGCACGGTTGTACGGCATTTTCTCATGTTGGTACATTACTTGCAAGCTTCGTATAAAAAGTCGGACCGAAGCGTGTACCTGATTCAATCTCGACAAGTTTCCGATTGCGCCCTCGTATCTGATTGGAAGTTGCCAGTTACAAGGTCTCGAGATCCGACCCTTCTCTATTTCCTCTCTAATCGGAGTAGGAGAGAATAGACCATTCCCAGAAACAGAACAGAACGCCTGAAGTGATTCGCACAAGACTATCTCGGAATTCCTAAAAGCGGGAGCTCCATTCGTTGCGCCATGCTTTGCAATCAAGAAGACGGTGGAGAGGCCGAATGGTCACCGCGCGCTCCTGTGACGCCTGCGTCGTCCGAGAGGTGGGTCCTCCCCGAACGAGCCCGAGGCCACCGCAAACGAAAGCCTTTCAACCGTCGTTACCAGAGTGCATGAGCTCATCCCTATTGTGACACGCGACCTGAGACTCCGGAATATGAATAGTAGCATCCTGAGTTTCCTTGTTTACCGTATCTACTCTTTGAAGGAGCCACTGCGTGCGGGTGATTGAGTAGTGGCCCAAAATAGATGGTTAGAGCGGAATGAAAAGATGGCTAACAAACCAATGGCTCACACGCGTGTAAATGGGAAGAGAAATGAGAGAGCTCGGCGGGATCAAGCGATTGTAGCAAAGCTATCGTGCTCTGACAATTCTCCGGTAAACCAGTCAGATCTAAAGTAGATGCTTCTCACAGCGAATACCGTTACAACAAGCTTTCGACAGAACGAACTGAAAATGAGTTTTTCGAAATGAATTCATTACAGCGAACAGATTTCGCCGGTCTCGCGGGGTTCGTTGTGATGAGCTTTAGCTGTACTCCGCGCCCTCCACCACGTTGAGGTATGTGTTCCTACTTAAACTTGAAATGTATTGATTTTTAGAGTTGGTGATCGGTGTTGGTGAAAAACGAAGTCGTTGGTCGATTGATACAAATCGGGAATTTATTGTTTTCATGGTAAGGCCCTATGTACAAACCGGAAAGAGAAATCTAGATCGAGTTCATCGAGTTCCACTCAAAGCGTGAATCGGCTTTGCTGTTCGCCGCTGCTCTCATTCCAAGGAGGGTAGTCCATGATTTGATGTACCACAACGCTGGATCCCGGGGGTTTGCGTCCACTGAAATATGGTGACCTCCTTAACTTGTTCCGGGTTGTTTACTCGTCCATGCCGAACTGGGAACAGCCTCAGTTTGATTGAGCGACGAAGTTCAATCTTAGATCTTGCTTTGAGACCGTGCAATATTTTTTTTGTCTGCTGATATTTGGAAAAACCAATCTCCCGTTCGGGACTCGAACGGTTCGGATTGTTTACGGCGACCTCATGATTTCGTGGAAGTCACNTTTTTTGTCTGCTGATATTTGGAAAAACCAATCTCCCGTTCGGGACTCGAACGGTTCGGATTGTTTACGGCGACCTCATGATTTCGTGGAAGTCACGATAGAAGGACCTCTCTCGTTACATATTCGAAGCTTCGACCGGGAAGACAGGTTCTGACGTACCGGATCCCCGTGGTGTCCTCACAGAAAGGAGTGGTCAATGCGCCCAGTTGAATATACGTGTCAAGAAAGTCTTTGTTCGCTCCATACAACCTCTGGCAGGCGAATATCTTTCAGAGAAGTTTGTGGCGCGGAATCTTTATTTTGTAGTTGAATAGTCTCCTTTTCAGGAGTGTTCTTCAGGAACACTCTGGATCTCCGCAGACACTTTTCGGTATCTTTAGTCAGTAGCGTATCCAGGGGGGGGCAAGGGGCCACGGCCCCCTAAAATGATAATGTAATGGGTAATGATGATGATGATCAGTTCTTGACGCCCCTCAAAACGGCGGAAAAATATCTTGCCCCCCCCCAAAAAAAACATCCTGGATACGCTTCAGTGTGTAGAGTCACGATATCGGTCTCACGACAAACTCTGTACCGGTTGAATACACAACAGCAGCTTGAATTGGCAACTGAAGGGATCCACCACGCATGATTTTTCGCCTGGAAAGATTCCGCGACATTCCCCCATAATCATTTATTTCTAAAACAAGGGTGCTTCCCCATCGGGCGACCCTGATTCCCTAAGTGGAATCGCATCTATCGGAGAAATGCGACTTCCAAAGTATGGTCCTTATTTTGGCACCTGTATGAAACGAGCTCTCCATCCATAAAACTTCGGAAGCAACAAACCACGATCACTTGCGAATGGTGAACTTTATGCCTCCCATATGATCATAGCTCTCTAAAACGCGTCCTCCACCAGGAGTTTTGTTTTATTTTAAGTAACTTGATGAAAATTGGCAGCCGACCCCGATAATGTAGCAGCTCAACATTGAAGCATTGTCATGAAGAGTATGAGTTTTTCCTCGGTCAAGGTCCAGCACTGATCTCGGAGGATATCGTCGAAGCGATTGGCAGTGGTCGATTGATATTTCCAAGCGCACACAGGCCGCTAGCAGTGAGGACACTCGCCTGGAGTTGTCGTAGTGTATTATTTACATCTGGGACGAAGCCTCCGCAATCATTCAAACGCTGTATTTCCAAGCTGATTCGGATCACTCTTCCTCTGTGCGTTTGGACTCCAAGTTTGGTGCAAGGCAGAGGCTTCTCGAAAGAAATAGATCCGAGACAATTCGGACTGCTCGCAGTCGGATTTCGTTCTGCGGTAGAAGTTCTGCGTCGAAGCTTCCGCTCCAACTCTTGATTCCCTCTGTCGTCGAATTGATGGGAATCTAAAGAGGAACATCGAGATTCAGGGACCCTTCATCAAACGAAGTTTCTATGGCTCATGAACAGTTGGGAAATGCGACGAATCCGATGAGGAAACTCTATGAGACTCAATAGCCGCTGATTGCCGCTCCGACCCGCGTATTCTTCTGTTAGGGAGCTGACCACTGGGGAATGCTTTCGTTGCAGGTATGATTGTTATAGATATCAGGATTCGAATAACCATCTGAATAGCCGAAGTCGCCTTCGGTCTCAACTTGACCTATTTTAGATCCTTTGCCTCCGCGGATGACGAAACACGAGCAGCTTTTTCTGCAATAACCTTCCATCCCCACTCAGAATCTTGGAGAGTTCGTAGACAATGCAGTCGGGCAAGGCTCTTGGCTGGTGGTGTCTTGTTTGCAATTCCTTTTAGGCGCGCATGGAGGTAAACTTGATCGGCGCGCATCTCACCCGCTCCTCGCCTGTACCCCCTGAGTGTTCGAGTTGGAGCAGTCTGAGGTATACGACACTCCGTCTCAGAGCGAGCCTCGCCCTCCCAATTCCGATCCGCGACATTCGGGAGTGACATCGAGAGCGCTGAAGGTAGATCCGGCAGATCGAGAGCAGATGTCGTATCCTACGTTTTGACCACAAAACGACGGAAATTAAACCGAACTGATATAATTGGAACGTGCTTTTCCCGTCTTCGAGGTAAGTCGGACTGTTGATGGTTCAGACGCGACGTGGATCTCGGTCCGGAATCACATTTTCCTTTCTAATGATACGATATGAGGATTCTCGTTATGGAATCTCGTGGTTTAGAGCTATAAAAGATGGGTCCTACGAGTTTCGTGTGAAGATCTCCATGTTCAAAAGTTGATTCAATTTGGGCCTCCATGAGAGAACTCATCGAAAATCGACGACCGTCGACCGATTCCTCGCGGTGACCAAGGGTCGCGAGACATGAGATGAGAGCTGGAAATTCTTGAAGGAATTCCGCAAAATCAGATCCAGGGCATATTGATGAGGGAAGTGGATGTTTGATATGTGTTGCAACATGCATACTTTTGACTGCAGGAGGCGAGTTCCGAGAGGAATCGACATCGAGCTCAACAAAAACTCACCACCCAGAACAACTAATCCAGTCAGGGTAAGTGAGAGCCCGTGTACCTCTCAGCAGGAGCCAAACGGACTGCCGACGCTGGAGTCCACGACCGAGGAACCGGAGTAACAAAGATTGCATCTAAGGTACGCACGAAACACTGACGACGGTCTCATCATCGTTCAAACTCAGAATCGAACCCAGGTTTTCTCCCGTCTTTTATCGTTTCGCGTTTCGAAATCGAATGAGTCTCACAGTTTCTTGAAAGGAAAATGCACTCTTTGCACCTGGACTCCGCAACAATAACATCTAGCATATTTCGAATTTCGCCGTTCCTCCAATAGATGTGGAGCGATCATGGAGATAGCGGAAAGCGTTGTTTTTCTAAGCCGTCTATTTTGGGAGCAGCTCCGTCAATGTAGAATGTGATTTGTATCTGAAAGCCTGAACCTTAATAACGTTGACCCTTCTGATCCTAGTCTTGCAGGCGTTGTGTAGGCGAGAACAGCATGTTGATCCCTTCGTCTTTCAGGAGTCAAATCTACATTCGCGATTCGAGTGTAAAGAGACTGCGAGCAGGCTACTATTGAAGTTTTCTGTTCGGGTTTCTCAAAATCTAGATATCCTGCCTTGCTTCGTCAGTTCAGTCGATGGTTGGAGTTCTCGCTAGTTCAATACTCTCGGAAGACTGCCGACCGAATTCCCGCTCGTTGGATGTCACCTTTCTCGCTGGATCAAAGTGAAATACTCTGAGATCTCTCCAAAACAGTTACCCTCCGACACGAGGCTTTGGGAAACTCTGGTTGCCTTCGAGCCTGTGGCCGGACGACCAAACGAGCAGCCGAGCAGCTGCCATGGACAACGCTTGGAGAAAAATTCTAATGATGTAATTCATTATTGTAACACTTAATCTGGTTATTAGACGACCAACACATATAATTAAACGTCATAGCAGTTGGGGCCGGCCGTACTCTTCGGTGCAAGAACAACGTCCATAATTGAGAGCAGTGGACAGTCTGAATCTCCTCGTTCTCTGCTCCACTCCTTTTGCCGTCTTGACGCAAACGTGCGACAAGTGACGTCGTCATTGCCGCTGCTGCCGCCTTCACTGCGAATAACACGACACCCGACTGGAGCCCTGAATTCGATCAGAAAGTGTGACTCCTGATGTCGTCAGCTCCGAAAATCATTTTTGAACATGCCGATTGCAATTCACTGAAGAACTCTTGTGACATTTCCTGAAACAAGTTCACTGGCAAGAGGTAGCTTCCATCGCTCGACAGCGAGACATACCCGTGTTTGAAGCAATCAGTTGTTCTTTCCCGTCGCAGCGGATGTCACCTGGAGCCCGATGAGCATAGCTGGTCGATAGGTCGGAAAGCAAATTTCATTTGTTAGCTCTCCAATTTTTCACCCCTTCCCTCAGCGAGGCTCCTTCGACTCGACAAAGGCCTGATTTGCGCGGAGAGACATCAACGATGATGTCAGGTGAGGAGTGTAACTCCAAGTCACTCAGTCGCGTAGATTCAACCAGGTCCGTACTGAATTACCGTTTCACCTTAGAACTTTTTCGAGGAGAGGCCTCTCTTGTGGGGCTCCCATATAGTTGGGACGCTGTTCTTCCCTATAGAGCAGTGGCAGCTTCATTTCATTTAGCTTCGGCAGAATTTGAAGTTTAAGGCATCGCAGTTGCCGCGCCGATCGGACATTTCCTAAAACGCGAAAGGTGGTGGTCATGACGAGTAGGATCGCGAGGGTCGCTCGAAGAAAAGAGAGCGTTTCTGTGCTTTTTCGATCGATTATTTACTTATAGCATGTGGCGTGCTCCCATACTTCACCGCCTAAATATTGTACCATGACTGCGCCCGATAAATTCGCCTCGCACATGGATTTCGCGGAAGTTCGGGGAAGGAATTCGGAAGGGAATTCGATCTTGAAATCCAAAATCATTGCGAAGGGAAGAGATGATCAGCGGATCTCAGCATTGAGCCGGTATCGCTGCAAGCGCCGAAAAAAGACTCCGGAAACTGCGGGTTCAATCTATATCCTTCTCAGATTCTATTCATGTTCTCAAAATTTTGAAACTCAACACTTCAGCCGTAGCCGATCTTCCTAACAAATCACGACGCTGCTTCATCCGTATCGGGATCGCTTCTCTTTCCATAGTAATCAATAATTGAGCGCAGAAATTCCAGTATTCTAGGTTCCCAATTTTTGCGGCGTTCTCCGCGCTCCGATCCTCGTTACTCCGTGTGGTTTGCTCTCGATGGACCTTTGTTCAGCAATGATTTTTGCCATGACCGGCTTCCGATTCCCTTCCTTTTTCTTTCTCTTTTATGATATGATATTTTGTGCCTCCTCATCCGTGGATGACCCTTTCATGAAAAGGCGAGCAACCTCAGCAGACACCGGTCACAGGTTTTTGGGATCTGGTCACAGAGTGGACACCGTTGAACCCCTTCCCGATCGGCTTGTTTTTGTCAACCGATGCACACATACATGCTGCCGCGTTCTTGCTGCGCACATGTTGCGGCGATGTGCACAGTGTTTCTCCGGACACATCGACTAGCGTGCATCCCGGCAGCCGTTGCGATTCGAACCGCCGCCATCGAGTTCTGGTTACAAGATTAGCCGTGTGACCACAAGACAATCGGCCGTTTCATCCCTTTTTCTGACACACGGGTTGAATCAACTCCAACCAACGATGCCTATATCAAGGGAGGGTCCTCACGGTCACCCTGCCGGACACCCTCGTGGACACAACTCGACACCAGGACGAGCGAACCGGATCGCCATTGGTGCTCCATGATGCCAGAACTCAGCCCCGCCGGAGCACGGTTACAGTCCCATGCCTAGAGGACCGGTTTCTCTCCGGAGGTCCGGAAAGAAAATGCATGATGCAGATCTGTGCCACAACCCCAGCACAGTCCTGCGGCATTTTTCAAACCCACTGAAATTTTGGTGTCTCCTAAACCCCCGCTTTCGGCCGGGGGCTTGGTAGGGGCGCTCCCTTTGACGGAACTGGTTTGGCATCACTTCGCATGCTTTCGATTCCCTGTCCTGGTAAAATTGTGTAGCGGGCATCGATCTCAATGAAACTCGACTTGTGCAACACCAGCCCGCATCGTCTTGCGAAGCTATCTTCTATGCCTGTTGCGAAAACAGCATAGTACACAGGGATGGAGAAAAGCAAAGCTAGAATAAAGGAAGCTAAACACAGAAGCCAGGAAACACATTCCGCGAGATTCGGCTAGCTATTCGCGCCATGAATAATTCGGAGCTGAATCGGTGGTCGGGGGTTAATGAACATCGAAATAGTTATCCATCGTTGCGATTGTCATTGAAAACGAACCTGAAACTGATCTCTTCATGCCGGTATCTTGCGGTCGAGATGCAGGTTTTCCGATGACTTTCGGAAGACACAGATCAACGCATGCCAATATATATTCGGTGGTTTTACGAGCTCATGAGTCAGAACGAAGAACAACATATTCAGTTGACTTAAATAATTGCAACAATCTTTATTAGTTAGTCTTTCATTTAGTCATTCCGTCACTTCGGTACATTTCATTTATGATGCTGCTTCTTTTCTTCACGCGTCCTCCGCAATTCCAACTTCAACTGTAATGTTGTACTTTTCGGATGCATCGCTGGTGATCATCCTCATGGTGATACATGGACATAATAATCATATAAGCATTTTCCGGTTGATGTTCATCGTGTGATTGGTTATAATAATCTTCAGAGGCTATCATCATCGTAACTCTCTTCAATATATTATTCATTATGTCATCTGGCTCGATATTCGACATTGATGTTGTTGGTCTGCATAAAGTTGATTTGGGGTTCTCTTCCGGATATATTTATCTCAAGTGTTCCAGGAAATACAATATTTCTCTGTTCGGTTCTTTGGTCTAGATCAGCACTTCCGCCGGCTCTTGCGTCAACAAGGAAGCAATGCCCACTATGAATTAAACATCTATGGAATGCCCCACATTTAACGTATCCTCGATCACCACAACTTATAGGTCAGTGTCGCGTATCTTCTCGTCGCATTTGATAAACTTGGTGACAATGAGTCCACCAGGGCCAATGAAACACTACGACATCGTTGCACGGGAAAATCTAAATCACCGCGTTGTAATGGTTCAAGACACGTGAAGTCATCTTCTAAAAACATAGATGAATGTTTCTAAAAACCTAGAAGTCCATATCGATCGAATGGATTCGTCGAATGGAGTCTCCTCCCTGATGAAATGAATACCCTTTGTTGCACCGGTCAACTCTGTTCATTTCCAGTAATCAACATTCACTTCTCCTGATAGTTTCGCGCTTGGAATGTGCTGCTGCCAATTCTTTTAACTTTCTTGATGTTCAAATTATCTGAGATCGTGGGTTCGTCAGAGTCGAGCTAAATTGCACTCTTTGCCGATATAGTGGGTAGTCGAAGTATCTTATCTGGGCCGACACATTGTACACGGTTCGATGCCCACCAAGGCGAGCTGTGTGAACTCTGCTTTGGGAATAAATGTAAGTCTTATTCGGTAGTTTTTTTCATTCCGCGATCAGACCACTGATCGCGAGACGAAGTGTTGTGGACGCCGCTAGAAGCTTGCTTACAGAATTTCGTCTGACGAGGGAAATTCCTACCGCAAAGTGGACTGCTCTCCACGTTGAGGTCTCATTCGGATTCTCTTCTTCTTCGTACAGAACAGAGAATTAGCGTTTCAGAACTGAACGGTGCGTTTGAATTTTACGATTCAACCATGCGTTCACATTCGCCACAAACATTCTCATTCACAACGAGGTTAATCAAGTTCAATTCGAAGATAATCGATCCCCTCACCTCCTCTTAATAACATTTTCGACAAATGGAGCTGTGTTCCTCGACCCTGATTGTTGATGGAATCGATGCTGACGAGCATCGCCACATCGTTCAAGAATAAATCCGCGTGTTGCTCACCAAAAAGATCTATCCGATGAGACATTTTGTCTGTGTGCTAACTACTCCGCCTCCAAGAACGTGGAGTTTTCCTCGATATGGTCAGACCAAACACTGGGTTCTGAAAACTAGTGCTCGATTTCGTCACAATATAGATATATATATCTCTGACTCAGTATGCAGTGGTTCTGGTCCAACCGCTTACTGCTGATTGCACGGATTTTTCATTTTTTCAACTGCCTATTCCGACACTATATGGAGTCCACGAAGCTCTCTATGCATTTCTTCTCGCTACCGAAGTCAATTCCTTTAATTGGGATTTGGACTGCTAACCTCTCCACTCTACATACATGAGCTTGGTGGTCTTTGTGATCCGCCTCCATTTTGTTTCTTCATCTTTCGGATTCACCGCTCATCCTAGAGTGTGGAACTACTTCTGAATCTGCGTCTACCATCCGCCAGTCTCCTTTTATTCCAAGGGATCCGCCGCTGCACAATGTCTTTGAAACAGGCCCGAGGGCCAAGAGTCTCAGAGAGTTTTTCCTTTTTTTCTCTACGTCTCATTTACGTCCTAATCGATGCCATGCGGTCGTCCTGTCTAAGCGACTTCGTTCTAAACAATTCGTGGTTCAACTCCGGTATCAGATAACGGATCTAACTACATGCAATGCAGGTGCTGAAAGCTCGTTCAATTTGGATTGGCATCCGATCAATTGCCACGGGCATGCTAATGGTGACACGTCCGCTCCGATGAAGATTTTCTGCTATTCATAACGTTGCCAGACGGCTCATGGACTTACTAGTTTGTACAACACTGCTTTGTCTTTATGAATGATTCCATGGCTCTGTCATATCGACGAGTGATTGGAGGAGCTACTGCTTCGATACATTAACGCAAAGTACCTCTTGGGACAGGTTCTGATCTCAATCAAGTCGTTCATGTGAAGCGTGCTCGTGTGTTTCTGAAGTAGTGACTGGGTGCACGGGCCGAGATGTCAATTCACAGCACGAATGAGCTCGTACAGTTCATATGAAGGAGAATGAGACAACGCGGAGAGAATGAACTCGTGTATCTCTGACGTGAGTGCATGTCAGAGTTACACGAAGGAGCCGATCCGTCGTTCCAAAAATAGATTTTTGAATTGACTTGATTGGCCAGATCAGTTGGGCTGATGCCTGATGCTGATATTCTGGGTGTACTTGATAGCAGATTCTCTGATGTGTCGGTTCGATTCTTGGCTTGGAGAAAGCTTGCATGGATTTTCACTTCCCTTGGCTGACGAATGATTCAGGAACATCGAATCGTTGATTACAGATATCGCCTTGCATGTTGAGGACAATGGAGGAATACAGGTCCCGCAGAAGATCTGATACTTTCTCAGTGGCTCTTCCCTAATTCCCTGTGCGCGAACATTGAAGCTCTCCCGCACCTGTTTGAACATGAATCAGTGCGGATCAGATTCTTCAAGTAGCCGATTGAGAGAGCGATGATATGCTGTTTCTAAATTCAAATTTCGCGCATGGGTCGGGGATCTCGGTGATTTACCTTCACATGTAGACACTGACCTTCCATTTCCACACACGTGTACCATGAATATTTACTGAGAAAAGACAGGAGAACCCCAAAAAACAATTGACCGCGGCTTCCGATAAACTCGCTTCAAGAAGATCTGCACCGAGTTCATTTATCGACGTTGGTTTCATCGATTTGTCAGTCGTTCGGTCGGTCCTTGAGAACAAAAGATCCTGAGGGATCGGAGCTGTAGTCCTGCTACTGTCGACGAAGCTCTGCCGGAGCTTGCAGGCGGGAAACACCTGACAGTCTGACCGCTTCAGCCAGGCTTGTACGTCTCTCTCGCTTGCTTGTCTGTTCGCTCATTCGGAAGTTGGTGGTGGCGGCGGCGGTGGTGGTTACTCGCGCTTTCGGGGTTTGCGGAGGATTCATTCGGCCTCTTATGGTACATTTGCATTGCTGCCTCACTCTTTCTTCCGTTTCGTTCTGTTTCTGTGTTACTTCTATTTCGAGCGCGCCGCTGCTCCCACGGCCGCAGCTTCTATTCCTACTACGACTGTCCTGCCGTCCACCCACACCGCCAACCACCGACAACACGAGCCAGCATGTTGTGGGCTCGCGCGACCGTCCGTCCGCTCGTCCGATCGTTTACATGCCGCACACTCGTCAGCTGCCTGCCCCCGCTCGAAGAGAGCAGCACCGCGGGAGCAGGACCTCTTGATCATCAACCCGGCCGACATCTGTTTCTCTCCTTCTAGATCTGTTCCTTCTTCGTTTTGTGTAACATTCATCGACTTCGGCGTCGTCATCATCACCGCAGTTCAATTGCTCGGCTCTTCAAAGTGCTTCGGCCACCGAAAAGCTCTAGTCTAGTTTCTCGTACGCTTCGACTTGTTCAGCTATGTACAATCGACCCTGGAAAACCATGAATGAGGTTGTGAAGCACCTCAAAGTGGAATAAATCCACTTTTTCTGTTGGATTGTAACCTGTGTGCTATTTCGCTACGCGATCCATTACCACTCGAGTTGATTTGGACCTACAACGGCTTCGTCAGAGAGGCCATCACACTGGGAGAGCGGCGTATTCGTCACGCTGCCACAGACGTCGTCAACGGGCAAAATGTCTTTCCGGCTTGCGGTGAATCCAAGTAAATCGGGACTGGGTCCATTTAGTGGTTGGAGAGTGTTGACGGGAGGCAGACTAATCATTTGACTCGCTTCTGGCACGGGGTCCTGTGCGCGGCACATTCCCACGACGTTCAATCCATTGTACCCGGAACTGTCGATCGAAGTTTCGGCTTCACAGAACTGATACGGTCGTTCATCGCCGCGAATGTCGCAGATGACGTTCGTTAATGCCATTATGTAGTTTTTAGCTAATGTGAGGGTCTCGATTTTGGACAGTTTGCGTTCCATAGCCACATGAGGAATAACCTCTCTCAACGCCTGGAAACAATCGAGAAGAAAAAGAATGTTAAACAAATCTTCACAGAAATCTTCCATCCATGAAACAGAATGATCCACTCGGTGGACCCACGCACCTGGAAGGCGTCATTGAGACTGTGCATCCGCATTCTTTCCCTTTCGTTCGACTCGAGCCTCCGGAGATTCCTCTCGCGGGCACTAAGCGTAGTCCTTCTTCGTCGCAAGCTGTTCTGAGAAGCTGGTTTCTGGTTGACGTTTGCCACCGGACGTTTACCGGTTCCGCATCGCGAATTGTATTGACTACCGCTCTGTTGACTTGAACTTGAGTCACCATCTTCGCCTTCTTCAATCAAAAGGAATCAAATTAGAATCTCTTTTCCGCGATCTGAGCTTTAGCCAGAGCGAGCGGGCGAATGGGCAACACGAGCGAGTGATACGAGACGTCGGCAGAAGGGGCCAAAGTATGATCGCGAGTTGGGGACAACACGTGAACGAGGCAGACAAAAGGAGAGATAATTTTCGCTTTCAATCTTCACTGAGGCGTGACAGGCTAAACGTGACGACCTACGCTGTGGTCAAGTGGATCGGTCCGATGCAATATGTTGTATGCTATTTGTTTGCATATTGCTCTTTGGCTAAGTACGGGAGAGGAAAACTACGTCGATGTTGCAGTCAACCTCGTGCCTGCATCGTCGATGTGATTTCCTTTGTCTTCCCGTCATGCTCTCGCTGTGCAGTCCTTGCCCTCGTTTTTATTCCTTCCTCTCACTAATTTGACTACATCTTGTTGTCAGAGCTGAAAGATGCCGCCCGATGAGGTTCGACATGAAACACTGATTTCCCTCTCCGTTTACCTGAAAGGAGTTGTCTTTTTGCCGGAGGATTCTCTGCTTCCGAAGAACCTGCCTCGGAACAGGCCGACGTATCCTTCATTTTGTCCGGCGGCCCGTGATGTTCCTCTAGTTGCGCCAGAATCTGTGACAGCGACGGTTGTTCAGCCTCGTTCGGCCATTCGGCGTTTAACGGGTCTTCTGACTGCATTTCGTCAGGCCGCGAGCGCACCATCTCTGCAATCAAAGGAGGAGAGGGGAATTATTCCTGTGAATTCCATCCACAACCCTCTTTTCATGTGAGGAGGAAATTCAGCGAAAGTAACTAAAGGCTCAACCCTGAAGAGGTGTCGACGTCTCAAGTAGAGTCGAGTGAACGGTCTTCACCATCCCAGCATTGCAGTTGGGTTTCGTAACTATTTCGTGATTCCATCTCGATGCCGACTCGGTATTATATTCATCTTCGGATCGGCTCCTGGCTTGTCCCAATCGGAATTGCGTAGTAGACCTTGTTGTGCAGGTCGAGTAGTTGCAGTGAAGAGCTGAGTGGTCATGATAATCGCCGTTGCATCCATGACGGTCGCGGTTCTGCCTAGGATCGTCATCGAGACCGGTGGTCAATGACAATCGACAACCAGCGGCCAAAGAGCCAGCGATGCCAAAATAGCTCAACGAACAGAATATGCCCGACGGAGAAGGGGTTACTCCAGTTGGGAATAATCCGCAGATCTCTCAGTCAGCTTAACAACAGCCGTCAAGTGGGGTCGAAGGAGCACGGATGAACGAGGGCTGATCTTCAGAGATTTGTTTTCGTGTGTGCTTTTTGCTCCTTTTTCCGAGTAGCGCTCAAAGTTATTCGGACATCTAACTGTCTCTCCAATCGGAAGTTAACATAGGAGTTAGGCCAGCCGAGAGACGGTTGATTCTTGGGTCGGGGAATTGCGGGCTGGTCGTAAACCTACTGGCCCGGAACTTTCTTGATAGCACAGATATCTGGCTCTCCATGCTGCCGGTCAGCTAACTGGCTGCGTGGCTGACTAGCTTGTTTCGATCCGAGATCAGCTCGGCTCAGTCAAAGGAGATCAACGTTGGACATATACACTGACTGAGAGGAAAACGGAGAAACGGGGGAAAATCGTAAGCGAACAACAGCGACCGTGCATAGTCGGCTATCAAAATTGTTAGTTCCCGTCAAATACTTCTGTTTTTCTTTGGAGTTTCTGCAAGTGACGGTGAATTCTCGTCCATCGATGTTGATAATTCACGCGACGCATCGCCTTAAGACTTGAGGCACTTGGAGCGTGGAAAGTTCAGTTATCTTGACCGAAACTTAGTCGATCTGTTGTTCATCTGATCCGTCAACTCCAAGACTCAGCATCCGAGAAGAGATTCATTTCTCCATATGCATTCGGAAGGTTGAGCGGGAGTCCTAAAGGCTTAGAAAACTTATTTGCCACGTTGAGCCGCGGTCGGCTCACGTTACGATGCTTATAAATGTCCCTCAATGAATCATTCCTCGCCGATATCATCATCATAATCATAATTATCGGAAAGTGGGCATATATTAGATAGTATGAGCCCGTTTGTCGCTTCGAGGGGAGCCGGACAACCCCGCTCGGCGGAAGGAGAGTTCATGGCGTGACCATCGGTTCGCTTCTTGCTATCTTCTCCGCAAGTTCTCGATTGATATCGCTCGAAACTTCTGATAAAATTAAACGCAAACAATCGCTTCTCTATCGCTGCTACGGCTTAGCGTCATGTCTATGAATTTGGTTTTTGCACGACACGACCTGAACAGCGAAGTTTGATGACAGCGAGGAAAGCTACGGGCCGTCCACTGCCGCCGCGCCGCCGCTCGAGGTTCTCCTGCTGTTTGAGCGGAACTCGTCCACGTCAATGACTGAGATGAAGCTTCACTTACTCTGAAGAGGAGAAAGCCGAAAGAAGAAAAAATGATGGCAGAAGAAGAAACACAAAAAGAGCGAGATGGCGAAGCAGAATATCGTGTTCCGTTCCGCGCACACAAAACCTCGGACGGAACAAGTCCACGGCGACGACGAGGGACGAGTTCTTGCGAAGGACGGCTGCTGAAAATCTCCACTTTCCTTAACTGAGTTAGCTCGAAAAGGGCTGTCCGGATTACTCGAACTCCGGAGGGAAAAAAACTCCTATAACCATGAGCGAAATATGATGAGAGGTGAACTGGACCACTTCTACAACACGTCAAACAAAGCGACTTCGGGAGACACTCTCCGCCAACGCCGACATCTTGAAGAAACAATCTTGAGCTCGAGACCTCTCATCGTTATTGGCTATATTATTTTCCTTCAAGAACTTCGCGGAAAATCATGTCAAACTGTTCTAAATAAGAAAACAACTTGGAGTTGGGAACGAAGCCTGAGTCTACTTCATCGCGAGACTTTGAAGTCGCTCCGGGATCCGAATCCAACAGGAATAAATGGTGGCGCACGATAGGTGACGAAGCAACCGAATACCCGACCAGCCCGCTTGTTTGAGTATTAGCTCACTTTGAAGAACATGTTCCATGTCTGAGTTTGCGCGTGTGTTTCTTTCGCCAGCTTTAATCGCATCAGATCGACGCCTAAACCAATTTCCACTCATTAGTCTGTCTGACATCGCTCCAAGTTGCCCCGCGGTTTCCATCCACGAGCCGCCATCTCTCCGCATATGTGCTTAGGATCTGACCAAAATCTCCGAGGGTTTCCACACACTCGTATTCGTCCTCGACGATTTCTGTCTGGAGAGTTCCCAACCAGCGCTGAGTCGATTTCTGACAGAGTCCCGATTCGGGCAGGCTTCCTAATTGATAGGCAACTCCCGTATTCGCGAAGCCTCCAAAATCAACTTTCCGATAATAACTTGATGGAGCATTCTGAAACAAATCGTAACCCAGTGGCAAGTGACTCGTTCATCGTCAACGTGAATGACGCCGTATGATGCACGATATCAGCATTGACGCAGCGGCTGGTTGATTCAGTGGCGCCATGGATCTTCTCTCGGAAGCCCTATTTCAGTCTGATAGATGCTGCCGGATGGCTGGGTCCCATTAAAGACCGCGGACTTTATCAACACATCGGCTCCGCAGTGTCGTGAGCCTTTACGTAACTGTTCGAGATCGTAGTACCCCTTCGTTTTCGAAGACGATGATCTTCGACTGAGTGGGAACTAACTTGCGGCCGGCCGGCCGGCCGGCCGGTCCTTTGCGCCTCTGATGCGAGGCCTTTCCAGCCTGACGATATGCCACAGGCAGTAACGCCATCTCAGGCAAAGGAAAATGAATCTCTCTGAGGGGAATCTGGCCACATTTTCATATTTTGTTTTTGGATTGTCAAGACGAGAGCGGCGAAATTCCGGCGCCCGTCAGAACTCGACGAATGAGTCGTTTCTCCAAAGAATCACTCGGCTCAGAGAAGCCAGTTTTTGGCGCGAAGGAAAACGGATGGCTTTGCGAATATCGGTCGAACCGCGCGTGTGTGGAAGTTGCTCAACTGTATCCTGCATACAAGAGAAAAATTGCCGCATTCGACCGAGGGAGCGGGCCGCAGATTTCGAGAACGGAACAAGTGACGAAACCACGTTCCCGCACCGCTACGCAAAACATTCCGCTTACTAAACCGAATCATTTAGCAGCCTTCACGATATTCCCTAATTCCGTATCGATCAAGATGTTTCAGGATTTTGCTCCTGGATCACAGTACGCAACTCCCGAAAGTTTCGAAACAGCACTTTGGCGTGAAGCTGCTGATAGCCGTTCGGCTTGCCTTCGAAGAGACAAGCGAGAACCAACGAGAGAAACGACTCGCCGAAAACGCGTCGAACAATTCGTCAGGCTGTCGATGCGTGTGGAAATCCAAGCTTTTGAGCTCCAGATCTTAGGCTACGAGAGTTTCTCAATAAACATCGGAGGCACGAACCTCACTCGTAAAAAGAACATTGCTTGTATTTTTGTATTCCAGGAAAAGGACACGACGACGTGGACGTCGAGGGCGAAAAAGACGACGACGACGCCGCCGTCTCGAACGACAACAGCCGCGGCAGCAACAGCGGAAGAAAGAGGACCTAGCACGAGGGAAGAAACTGAATGTATGTCAGCCAACGAGCGAGTCGGTCGAGAGACAACAGTTGCGTCAACCGCCGACGTCGAGCGTTTGTCGACCACTCATTGATTAGGTTAGGATGCAATTTCTACCGGTGGAGCGCCTGTACGTTCGTATGTAGGTGCGTTCGTAAGTTCTCACAGTCGTGGGCATCAGTCGAACGGAGCCGGGCGGCACTCACAATGGAAACCTTGCGGGTTTTTCCTTTGGGAACTTTTTCCAGTTCGTCTCGCTATCTCGCGGGATGCCACTGCTTTGACGCATATTCGCTCCCTATCGAAGAGCAGCAGCGGTAGGCAGGCAGGCAGGCAGGCAAGCTACTACGGTCGCCGGTAGCATACAGATGAGCCGCGACGACGGACCTCGAAACACGTGGAACCAAATGAAAACACATGTGATGCATGAATGATAACAGCCAACGTCTTGACGACCAGTCCTGTCCTGATGATTTCGACCCTATATATGCAATAGGCTTCAGCAAAGCTGCCGTAATCGCCGGCAAAGATTGGAGCTTATTACACGAACTACTCCATCCTCATAACCGTGACAACGAATCACTGATGGACATGATAAGGGAGACTTCACACGTCGGCTTCGCGTTTCTCTTCATATCCAGCTCGTTAACTTTCATCAAGTCTGCTTAGATTTGACACAATAACATAAAATATCTGAGGCAGTTGAGTAATACAAAATGAACGACAATATGAAAACCGAGAATGATAACGGTCGAGCACATGGATTCGCACGATTTTCCTGCGAGTCTCGGTGGCTGAGAGCTAATCCTGGCGCGGCAAAGCTCAACATCCTCCCCAAATCCGCTCACATGTTGCTGCTTAGCTTCGTCCCCTGCCGACCTAACTGCTACTGATGCTGTTACGGCTATGGTTATAGCGTTCATGGAAGCCTGGACCGGTCGCCAGCGCAAACCTCTAAGATCGAAGCCACATCGCCAGTGGTGTCTTTGGAATTGTCGCAGGTTCCTTTGCGTGTCTCCTGCTCCTTGTCTCCGCCTCTCAGGCCCGCGTTTTTCTTTTAGGCTTATCGCAGGTTTCGTGGGCCGCATAAACCTTTCTCCTTCTTATTAGCCGCCGCGCCGTCGTTAGACTCACCGTCTTTGACACCATTAGCATGCGATGTGGGCAAAAGGCATTATAAGTTCCTTGATAATGTCTCGAATGTGATCTACGATGCTTCCGACGACGCTGCGAAACGAACGTCACACGCACAACATTGAACCGCGGCTGCCGCCTCAGTCGGTGGCATCCGCTACCGCGGCTGAAGCAACAGCAGAGCTAAAAGCGTGCATGTATCAAAGGCTTTCGTGGGCGCGCGAAACTGCTGCCGTCGCGCCGCCTCCATCGTCGTCGACCTAGCCACTAGTGGTTTGCCTTGTTTGGTCCTTGGTTGTTGGCTCCAATTGGGTTAATCCGATCTTCTCCGTTGGATGAGAGCGTGTTGCTGTACCAAAGAAGCCCCGCTCCCCACTGCAAGCAGCGAACAACAACGGGAAAGCCAACAGCGCTGCTCGTCTAAGTATAAAATGAGATAGATGCGAAAATTGAGTTGACAGTCCCGTAGACAAACTCCACGGCTCCAGATCAAAGACGGTGGGCAAGTGGCCCACCAGCGACCACCAACTCTCAACTCATTTGCAGCCCCAAGAAGCGCGCGTTCTCGTAGTGCTCAACATCCAAGATTAGGAGTGCGGCACCGTATGCTGGCATACGGTCTGGCAGACGAAAGAGAAAAGAGCTCTCCCTCTAAATAAGGTTCCCTCAAATGATCCAGGGCGAGTCTCTCATTGTCGTTTTTTCACCGTTCATTAAGCACGGAATTCCCATTCACTAAGCTCTGGAGAGACGGTTGAACATCTTCTGAATTCTTGATGCACCAGATCTCGTTTATCGAGTTATTACAGGGAAATGAGATGAAGAGATCTCCTTATTATCGCGCAACAGCTCCGATGTGGAATGATGCGTCAACCTAGCGAGATAGGAAAGCGAGCGGCGCTCTTATCTCCCGGTTTCGACTTGATAAGGCAAGCTCTTCATGCAAGAAGAGCGTATAAGCTTTTTGTTGGTTTTCTTTTTGTCTCAATAGATGGTTTTTATCCACGTTCGTAACAGCGGGCCATCAACGGGATATTAGGCTTGCAACACCAGGGGACTGGCGGCGGTGGCCCCAGCAGTCGCGGCAACAACAGAAAACGGCAGAAAGCCAAGAGAATAAGTGAGGCCTTAATGTTATTAGTACCAAAATACGAGTCGTCCATGAGGCCGCTCGGCCGGTCAGCGACGCGAGAAATAGCCATATGACCAAGGTACGGAAAAAGCGGGTTGCATGGTCTTGGCTTTGTCTTGACCGCTGAGACTCGACAGGGCTGGACAAGAGTTTTGAAACGCGGGGAGAGCTGACCAGGGCCCGAGGGGGACCGAAGAACGAAAAACAAACGAGAGAAACTGTTGTCACAGTGTAGCTTGCAAACGGGTTTGGCGTGCCTTTGTTGGTGGTTTGCCGCTTCCACTGACGCTAACCGTTATGGTGAAACTAGTCGCAACCATACGGCTTGGCTAACAACTCAAATGTCTAATGTCATTATCGGCTCTTCGTTTCCATGGGGCTGCCGGAGCAGGAATGCATCGAGAAGAGTTAATATCGAAAGAGACTTGATCTGACTGCCGATAAGTCGGGGTCTGGCTTTTGGGCCAGCGGCATTTGTCTATCGTCAGTCAACCTGTTGGCTCGCTCCGGCTTAGCTTGCTTCAGAGCTTGCTTTTCCCTAGGTCGATAGGGGACGCCCGGCCATCGGCTGAATGGTTGGTGGTTTGTCAGGGGAGCGGAAGGCGAACGGTCGTGCAGCCCGGTAGGCATCCTTCGCTTGTTTCTTCCCTCGGAGAATTGCGACAGAAAACCAGCGTTGGAACGGGACGCCTACCAGCGAGCAAAACAATAGAATGAGAGAAAACGTTAGAGAGAAGATAGACAGGGTGAGCGAAGAGCACCTGTTGCGTCATGGAGCTGTTCTATAGCTCGAGGCCAGTGTACAGAAGGACCTCGTCCGTCCCGTTGATGACCCGGCATCGCAGCGTCCCTGCCCGTCTCGTGTTGTGGTTAAGCCCCTGTCTGTGTCGTCCACCAAATTGAGTTCTTTCCGCCTGTTCCTTGAATTCCGAATTCTCGCCGTCATCGTCGCAGGACAGAGGACCAGCATCACAGTTGGACGATCCGCGTCACCAAGAGCTTCAATTGTCATATGCCGCTGCTCACGCCGTCCTTAGAATTTGAAAAAAAAACTGTGTCGTCGTTATGCATAACATACGCTCCGATAATGATCAGCCGATGCGCGGCATCAAGAAGCTAATAGCAACGCCAAAAGTTGTTGTTTACGTTTTTGTATGGTCGAGAGTCTTCTGTGGTTTTAGTTTTTCTTCTCCAGAGTTTCGCATGCGGGCGACATTTGATTACGAGTCAGAATGCGAATGAAGTCACTGTCAGAAACTTTGATTACATTCCTCGAATCTAGGGAGAATCCAAGTGCGACTCTCCGCTGTGGACGCGACGACTACAACGACAAGCAGGGGACACCGTGTAATGAGCAGCGCGGGTGACATCATAACGGCTTGAGAAGGGAATTGGACGCGGTGCGGATGAATAAACTTTTTAATTGACTCCTCCCGTATGCCTCCGCCGTCCCGATATGATCTCGTATGTGAGACATTCCCCGGCTCCGGGAGGACTGCGGGGGAGTGAGCAAGGGCACGGGGTCGGGAACCTCTCGGTGTTCGAGCAGCTCTCGTATACCTGCACCGGAACTGGTTGCCTCTCTGCTAGCAGACTGAATGGTTACTAGCGACGACGACGGCAACAGGCAGTTGTACGCAATGACAATCCGAGACGCTGCTTCGTCCGTCAAGCCAGCTGAACGGTCGACGCTCTCTCGGTGAGCTTGACACGAGTCCCATCCAGTGTGGGTGGTTGCATGAATCTATACTGGTCCTCGGTTCGCTTCCTGTTACGCATCGTCGTAATTAGTTCCTCAGGGATTCTTACGATGATTGCGTTCAGAAGCAATTCCGTAAGGGGAGAAACTATGGATACCGATACCTATATGGAGAACAAAAAACGGACTGCAAAAAATCATTGTCGTTACCTTGGTTTTGGATAATGCGGTCACTCGACTTGAATCGAGCTCAGGAAATCCTCAATCTTCCCATGATTCGTCTAACGTCGGAAACCTGAGCAGAAAAACGCGGGAAAAGCGTCTAGTTTCCGAGAGTTCAGAGAAAATCTAATTCTGAAGTAAGCAGCGACAGTTTCACACGCGTTTGAGGAATCGAAACAATCCTGCATCAGCTTCGAAGAACAGATCAGGGTATTCGAACACTTGGTTCCGACCGGGTCGTACATTGAACGGGAATTTGATCATTGAGCGGATCTAAGAACCCGACCCCCGCTGTCGCACGGTCGGAGATTGCGGCATGAGCCCCATCAGCATCTTGAGCTGGCTGGCAAGTTTGTGGGCAAGCCAGTACTCGGCCGGACTCGGGCTCCGCTATGCGTCTCGCTCAGTCACAACCCTTGGTCGGTTGCTGCACGGCCGGCCGCTTACTCTAAAAGAGGCTCAGCATGATAAAGTATTGTTCCGAGTTTTCCTCGCAATCCTCCCCGGTCACCCGTCCGCCTGACTGCTTGCTTGCTTGCTTGCTCGCTCGGTCCACCACCAGCAAGCAACAGGCTGTCGTTCGCCGGTTGTTTGGCTCGCACAACAGGTTATGCCTTGAATCCCGTCCAGAACAGAGGGCAATGTTTTGGCTGCCCGTCGTTATCGACTGTTCGGTCGGAGGTCAGATGTCAACCCTCGTATCGTCCCACGCCATATATAAGCTAGTAACTGATCTCTGACAGAGCATCCGATCGACTGACCAAGCGACCGCCAACAGATGCACTGACCACTTGGTTCTTTGCATGCTAAAATCGTTAGTCTATGCATAGGAGTAGATCAACGAGCACGTGAGCTTTCGAGAGAAGCGGCAGGCAGGTAGCTCGGTCGGTCGGTCGCTCGGTCGGTCGGTCGCTCGGTCGGTCGGTCGGTCGGTCGGAGTGAAGCCAGTGAGAGAGCTCAATTCGCCTCCCGGGACCGACTGATGCTCGCCGGTCCGTAATGATGACGGCAGCGGTGACAACGGCGACGATGAAGACGAAATAGACAAACGACTGTCTCCATGCGCCGAGTGAGTTCAAGGGTGAAGCGCTCCCTTTCTCTGCGGCATAATCGCGTCCCGTTCATTGGAATAAATATGCACGGACTCTCGTACCCATTATCGTTCACTTCGCAAGTTGTTCCGTTTCATGGAGACTCCGGCTGCTGATTTCCATGGATTCGTTCCTCGCTCGTTCTCTCCCTCCAAGTTCCAAGGGTGGAGAATGAATACTCAGATTGTCTCCGAGTTCTTTTTTGTTCCTCTCCCCTGACTCTATGACGTGACCACCTGTTAGGCTTTCATGCTTCTCACCGGAAAAACCGCGTTCGTAATGTCAACGAAAGACACCTGAGAGGTGATGACGTTGCCGTTCGTCCGTTTGGTCCTCTCGGATTCCTGGATTCCTCATCATTTGGTGATCGGAAAACTCGAAGCCGTCGGAATGCCAATGTTCGAGAGGTTTTCAAGGTGACGAAGGGAATCGACGTGAATGCAGGCAGGAGAGTTCATCAGGAGTCGCAAGACCACTCGCTGTAACTGCTGCTACTACAACTCAGACAGTTGAGCACGCGTTCGAGGCAGTAGCTGAAGGGTAGGCTGGCGGATAAGAGGGCGAAGCCCTAAGAGGTATTAGCGGAATGTTGCTCGGCATGCTCTGGGCGGTCAGCTCGTTGCTTGCTCGTTCTTTTCGACATCAACGACGACATAGACGATGACGGCAACTGCTGAAGCCATTGCTTCAGGTACCGCTAGTTGGTAGGCAAATCAGGAAGTAATGAAGAACTGTACTCTGCTATCTGCTCTCACAGGGCTCGTGCCACAGCCACCTCTTCTGCCGCTGCGGCGAGAGAACCGCAGCCAGAGCAGGTCTAAACTATCGAGTCACAAAAGTTGTCGTTAATCGGTGAAAGAACGTGATTTTCAGGAATTTGTCCGGAATTTTCCGCCCACTCAATTAAATTCGTTAGAACAGACCGCGCCTTCCACAGATGCACAAACTTTGGGAAGTACTCCAGGTGACCAATGGGCTGTCGAGCAACTTGCCGATCGGAATAAAGGTACAGCCCTCTCCCGATAATTGAATAAAACCAATTCTTGACCGAGAATCGTGTAGACGCGTTCATCTCCGATATTCAGGGGGAGGGGGGGGTCGTTTTTTGTTTCTACTGGTCGTTCCTCGCCGCTGTTCACCGTCACCAATCCGATCCGTCGACCGACCTGCCGCACAGCTGCTTTTTCGGTCGGTCGGTCAGACAGTCAGTCGAGTCCATACCCGTGGTCCACAACGACCGATCAATAACGCGAAGGAAGGAACAGGTTCCTCGTTCCGAATCCTTTGAGAGAAACGACGCCCGCAACGTAACCCTTTTCTTCAACCTTAGTCGTAACCAAGTCTTCAACGCGGTCAAACTCTCTCTCCTTGTTCGCCAAAGCTTCGATTTAGCTAGCGAGCGTTCTCTCGTCGGGTTTGTGTAATTGTGGTTGGGGCGCTCAGCGGTATTTTGCGCGGAAAAAATCAACAGCGTTTGCTCAGCTCGGAGCAATTCTTGCGGGACTTCTCATCATTGCCCGTCGAGGCGATCCATCTCCCAAACCTTTCCTTTCCATAAACGCGGTCTCGTTGCTTCTCTTGGATCGTGATATTCTCCAGGTTTTAGAGAGACAAGGCGAGGAAAACAGCGAGGCAACGAAGCGAGCTGAACGACCGATCCTCAAGTGGGTTGGCGGGAAGGTGAGAGCGTGAGGAGTCAACCTTTTAAGTCTCCTCCTCCGTCGAGGGAAGGGGGAAACGCGTCGAAGGCAACGATCGCGGCTCAAATGTATTTGTATGGCTCGACCGCCGTCATTCACAAGAATCTTCGGCGATACCAGAATGTGAGATTGAACTCGTTCCTCCAGGCCGCGCAACATCTATGATCAAACCTCGAAAGTCGAATTGATCCGGACAGTCGGTCTTTTCTTGATCAGCTCTCGCCAGCTTGGGGTCGGGTCTCCACTCTGAATTGGACCTCTCCCTGGTCGTCATTCCTGAAGTGGTACTCGAAAAGCGGCTCTCATCGAACGGCTCCGAACCTACTTCTCCCATCACTACCTTCGAGATAAGCTCCATCTAAATTTTCAGCTACATCAGCAGCGGCACAGAAGCATGTCGTCCTCAGTTCCCGTTGTTACCTTCGCAGCAAGAGCTGAAAGTCGAGTGAAATTCTCCAATTGTCGTCAACTTCTCTGAGTGTTGAGGATATGTAGTTCGCTGTCTTGGAAAAATCCTTCGAAGAGGCGACGAACGATCGAACTTTCTTCAGATCTGATATCACGATAGAAATTTGGGATGATTTCATTGTCTGTGACTTGTCGTCACAAGCTCAACGTCGGCCACATTCGTCGAAATGAGAGCAAGCGTGAATGGAAAAATAGAAGGCCACGTATTAAATACACGTCTGCTGAGCTATCTTTTGAGTAGGGGCATCGTAGAGCACTCCGCCGGCTGAGTAACCTCCGTGCGTAGGGTACAATTGTTTGCTTTGGCACTTGCCAAAGCAAACGCTCCTCGGAGACGAATCCAAGTAGTTCTTCTCTCCGCCGAGCGTCTTCCGAGTGCGGAGTGTTGGTCGGTTGGTTGGTTGGCCGGACACTTGCTCGCTCGATCTTTTGGTCGGGTCCGGTTGGCTCCGGCAAGCGGTTCGGTGCAGTCTTTCGGCGCACTTGGTCGACCGCCTGGTTAGTTGGATTGCCGCGCTTGGCTAAACGCTCAGTCATCTCCCATCACGGGGAGTCGAACAGCTTAGACGAAGGGAGCGGCAGCGGCGACGTCTGAGAGACTACCGACAGAAAGGATAGACAGATGGACGGACGGACGGACGGACGGACAGATGGACCGACAGACAGGCTGGCGGTCGAGCGGGCGGACGGACGGACGGACGGACGGACGGACGGAGGGACGGACCGACCGACCGACCGATCATCAGCTTCTTCTACGACGCTCTCTTCCTCGCTTTCCGAAAACGATTCAGCTCACGTCGGTTTCGCTTGGGCGGTAAGTGTTATTAGAGTCGACGCCCGTCGACCTATGCCAAACTCCTGAGATATTCCTTCTGCTCTCATCATATAGTGGATAGGAGACGTCAGCCTTGGAGACGGTGATCCAACCACATCCACCCACATGCGATCCAGGCTAACCAGCTATCCACCTGCTGTGTTGATTAGTTGATCTATCTTGTTAGCCTGTTGCATTGCATTGCCAGCCAATCGGTGTCAGAAAGCGGGATGGAAATCAGCGGTTCTCCATGATTTCGAGAAATCTGGTCTCTTCCGTTAGGTCTCCAACGAGAACGACCCTCAGGCGCAATCTGAGAGCCGTGGATTATTGAGAGATCAATCTGGCATCTTCTTTCAACATCGGTTTGATCCGTTTCTGCAAGCATTCAGCGGAAGCAGCGACCAGAAACAGAAGTTCTCGACGGCTCGATGCGAGACGCGTCCGTTGGAGAGGAAGCGATACAAGGAGTTGGGAACACAGGAGGACCCCAGGAGGCAGGCGGAGACGCGCAAGGGGAGGGAATGTGAGTGCAACGGAGAACTAAAGGGATCAGATGTTAGAAAGCAGCGTCCGCTTCTTCGAGAGGCTCCTGAAAACACAGCCTAAATGGCCCACTTTGGCAAATTGGAAATTAGTGCCAGTCACAGTGTGTCTTGTTCTTGACCGAAAATCCATTGTTGCTCCTTCTTTGCTCGTGACGACACTTGTTGAGGTCCTTTCGAAGGCTTTCGTTCTTGTGGTTGTCGTCGCCCGTGCGCCCTTCCCCCTCTTCCCGATTCCATGCTCCTGGGGGCCATGATCTCAGATGCCATCTAAAGGTCTCGCCAACGATCGGTCACGGCGCGCTGTCTCTCAATTTTCTCCCCAACAAGCAAACTGGCAGACGTCCCGGTCGGTAGACCGTCTTCTCGTTCTCGGTTCCAAAATAGTTTTCTGTAAGCTCTAGGACTCTAGGCTCTCTTGAGATTCTTGCGCACGACGGCCAACCGGCAGACAAGCAAGCAAGCGAGCCGGTGCTTTGGGAAACAGACAGGCGAGCTGGACACCTGAGCCCTATCTTTGAGAAGAACTCTCGACAAAACTTCATTTTCCCTCCCGCGTTTCGCGTACTTCTCAGCGTTTGGTCACTCCGGGGTTCGTTACCTCCTTGCCTCTCATCAATTCAATCCTTCATTTCACTGCCAGCAGCGCGGCGGATCAGCCTAGGCCTTATGAACGGTGGACCAGTTTGCCGGACGGACGGATGGATGGACGGACAGAGAGTTGGACGGACAGACGAAGCCTACACCGGATAAGGAAGAACTACGACAGAGTTTCCTCTTTTGAAGATTGCGTTTGAGTCTTTGTAACACTATCTACATGCTTGAGCACTTCATTCAAGGCTTCCATTGAAAACAGCGTCGGCGGCTCTCAGCAGACAAAATCTCTGAATCTATTCTCTTTCCTGAGGCGGGACCTCGGTTTTTGGCTTTTGGCTTCCTCTAATTCTAGTTCGACAGTAGCCGCTCGAAACGACTTCTCTCTCACTCGTCCGTGTCTACCCTCTTCACAACCTCTTTTTTCCTCCACTGGCCGTCGTGGACGTTGTTCTCGATGAAAGCAAAGGGGTACCCCCGATGGCGGCGGCGGCAGCAGCAGGAGCCACGACGACGAGAACGAGCCTATCTGTGTATCACTATGGCTGAATGACGTTAAATGTTGAAGCCTCATTGTGCTGGTCACTGACACCGGAACAACGACAAGAAAGTCTTTCCCTCCTCCAGTTCGTTGTTTTTTTTTCTCGTCTTCGAAATTCCCCGTCGTGGAACAAGAGAAAAGGGTAAAACCCGAAGAGTATCTTTGGCGGAGCACTATCCTCCGCCTACGCTTGACGTGTGCCGATCCAATGGAGTTGTGATATTCAGGGAGAAGAGGAAATTATTTGAAGTGAACTTTCTGCAGCGTTTGATTTCAGTCAGATTCTTTGTAGGACCTTGGCTGCGATGCAGTTTTGTTTCCAACGGAAAAGAGAACGTTCAATGAGCACGAATAGAGCGAGCTTCTGTAGTGTGTGGTGTACAGTCCAAACTCGAAGTTCCCGGGTGTGCTGCCAGGCAAGCGAGCGAGTAACCGGAGTCCGAAATTTGTTTTCGACGGGTACCTAGACCTCGTAACAAACACGACTACGACCGGCTATCGGCAGCCTTTGAACAACTACTGTTCGAGCTTTTTGCGACAAAGTCGTTTTCGCTCATTAAAACAAGCTCCGCCGGTCATCGTTAGTCTAGGGAAACGCACGACACGGGGAGCTAAGGAAGACCTGGAGCTATTGCATTGGAGCTATGGTAGCCATGGAGCCACGTTATGCTGAGCCTCTGCCACTGCTACTCATCGATGCTGTCGCCGCCGCCGCTGTCGTCGTTAGCGTTCTCCTCTTTCTACGTAACGATATCTTCATTGTTCGGAATTTACATGAACCGTTCGAGAACAAACAAAGGTGCCGAACACGGAGGTTTCAGAAAACGAACAACGCACGACGACGGTTCAGTTCGTCTAGCCGTCGGCTATTAACCAACTCGACTAGCTGCGAAGGAATGGAATTCTGGTTTCGTGTGATTAGGGATGAATAGATCTCAGCCAAGACTTCTCGATAATGTTTACATTCCTTACTCGTGTCTGCTGCAAGCGCTTGGTGGGGTTGTTAGCCAGAGTGAGTTCACTTTGTAAATCTCATATGCGGATTTATCGGGGAGCTTATTATAACAACGCTGATCTGAGCTACAGTTGTGGCTTCAGAGCCGCCACACACGGCCATCCGGAGTGTTGCTACAGGCGGTTCATGACCGCCACGCGGCGTTTTGTTTTCTTGCTCCTGCAGCAGTTTTCGCTGAAGGTTGTCGAGATGTGCGTACAGCAAACCCCTCAGTAAACATGAAGAGGAGTGAGGGTTAACCGATTCAGGAGTATTTCTAAAAATACTTCCAAGAGATTCAGATGAGGCTGTTCAAGATCACGAGGATGCAGAGCGAGGGTACAGAATATTCAGGATAGAAAACAAACTGAACCCGTTGCAAGATTCTCTGACCGAACGCCGCCCACTGATCTCGCTTTGAAAGAATAGAGCAACGGTCGGAACAAGGAGGGAAAATGACGACAAAACTTCAGGACGTATCACTGATCTGTCGCAGGGCAGAGACCATGGCCTAATATTCCGTTCGTCGTCCTTGTGGCTTTGTTCTTTCCCTCTCCATCTATCTTGCTCTCAGGCTCACCTAAGGAAGACATAGGTGACGGCAGGAACTCAACAAGTTCGTCGAGAGCAGTTGCCGATAATGTTGTAATACTGCTGGTCTCCCCCAATTACCGAAGCCAATATCAAGACAAACGACACAAAACTCGTTTTGTCCAATCAAGTGGTGGAGGTTGGGCAAACTGAGCTAAAAACCTACGCGACAACATTGGTGTTTGACCATCACAGAAAAATTCCCACTCACAACTCGCAACTACTCGAGCCGGAATCATCTCTCTCGACCCCGCTCACCTCATTCCCTTCCACCAAGCCTCTTTCCTCCCTGATTTTTCGAACGATCCCATCCGCTTTCAGGTGACGACCACTCAGGATTCGAATTCGCGGTGCTGAACAACAGTCGGGAATGTTTTCTGAGTCTCCGATGGCCGGAATCCAAGGCACAAGGGAACATCGAGCTCGCCGAAAAGCGCTCCGAGAAGAAGAAACGTTCCTCTCACGAGAGAAGGACGGCCGCGGCGGCGTTTACCTTTCCTCGCCTGATCTCGCAACGGCCCCTAACCCATTATTGCTTCTATGACGACATAATCGAACTGAATAATCCCATCGATGCCTCGGATATAATCATTGTCGTCGTTGTCGACTTGGTTATTGCAAACGTCGCCGACTCCGTGGGGTACTTCGTGCCCTCAATCGTCACGTGGACTCGGTACGTACAGAGATCGTCGTAGCTTGCTCGCGCACCAGCCGCGGAACTCAAAGAGAATTCTCAATCAAACACGGCTCTATCAGAAGATTTTCACAAATCTGATTTTCACAAGGCTGATTTTGTCTAATTTTGTCGACTCGTCCTGGCGAGCCTGAGTGTGCCTCTTGCATTTCAAGGAACTCGGAAAGATCCGTCGTCAATAAGGATCAACTCATTGCAAGCGTCGACGAGACGTCAAGCATCGGCAGAGAAGAATCCTACGAGGAGTTCGAGTTCGATGAAACCTGGGCTCTCAACTACGATGCGAATATTATTGAAGCGAGTGGGTGTCGTTTCGTTCCAGATCGGCTTGGAATCGTTTCGAGCAATTTCGCCGCAATTCTCGAGCGAGTGAGGCATCACGCGCTAATCGAGCGCGATTTAGGGTCGCTAGCTCCTTATTGCCGGATATTAGGTACATGGCTTCAGCAATCCGATATTTTGCATTTCGCAAAAGCAATGCTCCAGTCGTTCGTCTCTCTTGAATTTTTCAAAGGCAGACGCACTGAGTTCGATTCCGAGACGGATCGCGTATGCATTCGCGGTGACGCGATCGGAATATCGACGAAGCATTCGACCTCAATTTGCGAATGAGTTGAAAATTCCGAAGCAGTCGTTAGGGGTGGCAGCAAAGGCAAGAGTTTGACTATACTCATCCTTCGTAGTCTGCTCAGAGAGTCCGGAGTGCCGCGCAAAGAGCTTCCGTATTCGGGCTTGCTCCTTGCGCTTCGTCTCCTCCCGGTCGTTTGTGGGTTTGTTGGTTGGAAAATCATCACAGTTTGAGACTCTCTAATGAATCTAAACATAGACGCCTTGCACGTCCCTTCCAGACGGCGCGAATAGTATGAACCTGCTGCGAGAGAAGGTCTTGTTGTTCGACCCAACTCTAGATAAGTCGACCTGGAACAATAATGTATTTTCTTCCCGTATAGTAGATACGGCTTGCATTCGTCGGGCGCTCGAACGAATTCTCTGAAACGTCTAAACACGAAGTCTCGACGTGGTCACCGCTGTCCGAAGTATCCGTTAGTATAAGCAAATGCTTGACAAAGCTTTTGTGGTTCTTGACAGCACCCCGTGACTTTTTTCCCCTGTTTCGCGGACGGAGAAGGTTTTGAGAGTCACTGTAGATTAATGAGTCGCTTTCTCCCCTCTTGACGGCTTTCTGTTCGGCGCCGAGATAGAGCACGCTTTTTTCTATTGCTATTCTTTCATTGCTGAGAAAACAGCCTGCAGTCAGAGGACGCGACGACCGTCACTGGCTTGCTTCGTTGATTCTCTGAATGAATAGAGGGATGGAACAACGGCGAAGCCTACGCAACGGGTCCTTCAGTCCGAATCGCTTTTTATAGTAGGGACCTGCATCTGCTCTGCGCAGACCTCGCAGTCATGCAAGCACGTGGCGATCATACCACTAGCGAGGAAGGTCTGCGTTATGCTCTATTCATCTCGTCATAGTCTCATCTAAATCGCTCTCGTAACTCTTGAAGCATGCTCCTTCCAACTGCCATTCTGAGGTCGATTGACGTCAAGGAGTGTCGCGAGTTGCCACAGTAAAACCAAGTACCTTCCGGTGAACTACAGGATATCGTAAATATTTGCATGCAGGATCATCGAGCCCTTTCCCGAGGCTGAATTCACTCGACCGCCGTTCCCGACGGCTGAAGACGATCCTGTATCGCGAGAATCGATTCGAGAAAAACGATGGCCAACTAACGTAATCGGAGAATCGGATGTAGAATTCAGACTCCGCAGAAAGAAGAGCAGATTTCGTCTGTGTATCGAAACAGCAATGGTCGTGACTGAGACGGAAAATGCGTGCGCGGCGAAACCAGGCGGGCAAAGTGAGGAAACTCGGTTCCCCTTTTTCATTGAGGTTGCCAAATATTTATTATTTTTCTCAATCCTCACTTTCTTTCCATGGGGAAACAGGGGCGGCCGCTGGAAACTCCACTGCGGCCGCGATTGCTGCTGCTGGTGGTGGTGCTGTTGCTATTTCTTTTGCGTTCGCTCCATCTTTCTTGTTTTTCTCAGTCCTCGCATACCCGTACCCTCTCATATAAACTTGCAAACTAACAGACGAACAGAGAGACAGGACACAGCGCGGCGGCATAGGTCTTTCGCCGCAGCATCAAAATGGGTGTCACGGACCGTGCGGTCTGCTTCTCCTCGTCTCTGTTGCCGACCCGTCGGTCGGGAGGACGAATCTTCTGTTGTATTAAAGAACCGAGTTCAGCGACTCTCGACGATGGCGGAATGAATTTTCTTTCTTCGTCTGACTGTTGCTTGCGGAATTTTCGAGCAATAAACCTATACACATATCAGCTTCGCGACTGTAGGTACATCTGAAGGTGATTCATCGGGAGATATTGTTTCTCAATTCTTGCTTACTGTCGAGATAACTGTTTTGTTACGCTTTCTTTGCGTCTGTCAGAAAAGCCACTCGGAAGTTGTTGCGTTCGAAGCCTCTTCCGCACACAGTGCTCATTGGCGTGTCCGCCATCTCAGGCACTCAATGGGCCGAGAACTCCCAACCGTTTACAGATCCTATCAGATGTAGACGCCTTGTTGCTGTCTTCCGCCCTTTACAAACAGCTCCTCTTCTTACTCGTTCCTCGCACCAGGGTCGTTCGAGATACTGTCACCAAGAATCTGATGCCGAAGCCAGTCCTCTTGAGGCTGAACTTGCCGGAGTCGTGCTACATTCATCGAACTTTCAAGTGTTCATAATGTTATCCTTCCCACATTTCTCCATGAACGTTGAAAAGTTCCTACGATATCGGATCAATGATTTTCGATTTGAGAGAAATATCCCCAGCTCTTCTCTCTCGAAGTATGTATTCGCCAAGTAGACAGCAGACGCCGCTGTTCGGCAATAAAAGCGCAGGCTCGATTGAAAGTGTTGCTTGTTCACGAAACGCAGAGCATAGGTTCGTTGGTGTATCATCGACGCGATTCAAGAGGCTCGGTCCCCTGTTCCCTAAAATGGACTCCGATTCTGCTTCTGAAGATGAGGCTGAAGAACATGCAGCGCTCGCTCCCATCGTACGCAAATCGTTTTTTTCTTCCTTCACGGGGCGGATACTCCTCGTACTACGCTCCCCGTCCTATTATAACGGACAATTTTCATATCGATATCTCCGCCAACAAAAGGGATCGCGTATCGCACATACAGCACGTTATGGTTTCGCGGCGACCAACCGCTAAGCTTTTCCCAAAGCGTCGCCAATATGCTATTTAACGACATTGGGAACAACTTCCTTCAGAAAACACTAAGAATCGCAGTCGGCGGAAAAGCAACTTTTTCGACGTTTTGCCTGGTGCACATGAAGAAGCTGAGATTCTGCGATTGCCTCGATGGGTCATATCGCGTGTTGGCCGGGAAACCCCTGTTCTGTTTGTGACCATGTCCCCGAAACACAGCGTTCGTGCACGACGTCCCCCATAAAACAAGAACGGACTTCAATCACGGAAATTGGCCTCAAGACGTTCGTGTTTGACGAGGCCTCAACCAAGAGAAGCCTCAATAGAAGATCCTAGGGCTCGGGATTGAATGAGCTCGGGACAGCTCGATGGGATTAATTTTGAGTCACCTGTCTCTCTTTCTTTCTAGCGGGAGAAATCTCTTCCAGTGCGACGGAAAACGTCGTCGCACCGATCCATGGATTCCCTGGTTGTGTAACAGGCTGCTGCATGTATACTTGACTAGGTGCCGGCGAAGCCGTGATGAGATATCATAAATAATCCGTGGCAAAGGTAGAAACCAAATTGAATCACGTTTCAACGTGCTGCCTGTCCAATAGGGGAGAGAAGTCCCTTACTACACAGATGATGAGATGGATGCCCAGCACAAACTCGGACGCGTTCAATGAAGGAGACAAAGACAGTGGAAACGATAATGGCTAGTACTTCATGCGACAAAAGGCGGCATTGGCCCGATGAGTTGAGTTTTGTTTTTCAGCATCAGGAGTTTTCCGTTCTGTCCGTGGGACAAGCTTATTATCGATCGATGCAACAAACCTCGACGAGGATCATTGCCGGCGAAAGCAGCTAAGCAATGGACCCCTCATGCTCCGTCCTGGTGGGAATAATAAAAACGAATCCAGCGTTGTCTCAGCGGGATACCGCCTGTATCGATGGCCCACTGGACTAATCTTTTCGTTTTCTCAGTTTGGTCCTTGTTCCGCTCAAAGAATTCGGATCTCGACACGTAAAGTAATCTCATGAAACTCACCTTGCCTGATTCGAGATCTCGGTTCTGAGGGTCTCAGCGAACGCAGCTTGAAAGAGGTGAGGGCCTGAGCTCCTGAGCTTGAAGCTGCCTTGCCAGATCTTAAGATGAACAATCCGACGCTGGGTCGGCCACAAAGCAGTTGCGTTCTAATGATGGCTGCTCGTTGAAGTCAATACTCAAAGCAGAGACAGACGAAGATTCGCCGGTGGAGAGTTGAGAATCCATACAAATGCCACCAACGAAGAAGCCCTGCCTGAAAATAGTGGTACGCTTAGTAAGCTCGGGCCGCCGAGATTCGAATAGATGTCCAGCTTCTAGATATTGCCCCTTTGCCGGCCGGCCGGTCGGCAACCCCAGCGGCCCTTTTCGTCCGCCCCAACATCGAAACGGTTCAAAACACTTCTTTAGCTTCTGGGAATAGCTTCTTTCGCTGAGGCTATCCGAACATTGGTGCTCGGGCTCTCCTAAGACGGAAAGGTTTCTTTTTGCCCAATACAAATCAACAGGTTGCCGTCACGTTCAGCGTACGTACAGCTATCGATCACTATAGACGGTGTCGCAGGTTCGGTATCTGAGGCAGAATCTCGCAATCGCGCGATGAGGACTTTTTTCGTACATTTTCCGATTTCAGAGAAAATGTTCCGCAAAATCAACTTATCCTAAGGCGAATCGGCGAAAATTTTCAAAGCCAAGTCTTGGACGATCTCCAGAGTGTTCGAGACCTTTCCTGGTGGCTGACATACACTCGGCTTAGCTGGTTACCAAGAACTCTTTCATTTTGCAGGAATAAGAATAACGTGAGGAGAATAACTGCCTCGTCTAAGCAGAGGCCCTTTTCGCGGTTTGTCTGTTGCGTCTTGTGACACTCGTTGCCAGCTCATATAATAGTCGAGCGGTTGTGTATTTGATTACTCCAGTGAGAGTCCGGTTCGGTTCCCAGGCACCGATTTTCATCACGAAGTCATGTTAGTTGATGAAATCATCGACTGAGCCCTGAGCTCTCCGAGAAACAACTCCGACGAGAAACTCCGTAGTCCCTGAAGGAGCTTAATCGTAATGACAAGCGTAACGTGTGTTTGTAAAAAGAAACTCTCTCTCGTTCAGCCAAGTTTCTGTTGCAGGTGATCGTCGCGTCGGGTACGATTGACTGCGTCTGTCCGTCGAAGGCAGGCCACGTCCCTGTCCGGATGTGGTTCAGTAGCAGCTTCCGGGGAAGCATGTTCTCGTGGCTCGAGTATCATCCGCTCACAAGCCCAAGCCTCAGTTTCCTTTTCGTTTGCCCTCCGAGTCTCCGTCACTTTGCCCAACAGTCAGCCGTCCGCTCTTGCGCCTGCAGAATCCGCTGCTAACAGCATTAACGGCGGCGCCGGCCGCGGAGACAAGCCAGGCCGAGCTGAAAGGAGCACTGCTCAATTTCGGCTCTCCCCTCGCTTGAGGAGAAACTTCGCTGCAGCTCACACGACGACGATCACAGCTACCGTCACCGCTACTATCTTGGCGACATCTCAACGACATCGAAGGATACTTGAATTGTCGAAGAGGAGTGGGCGGAGGAGTTGGGGCGAGGAGCGGCGAGATCAAAATGCATTTTGTAGAACACAGCCAGTCCCGCTACAAAACGGAAATTGGCCCGGAAGTGATCTCAAGCATCAAGAGGAGTCATCCGAGAAGCCGAAGTGCGTGCGTGCATGCGTCCGCAGCGCAATACAGCGGCAACGGCACTGCAAACGTCGTCGTCGCTGTCCCCTCTCGACTTCAAATGCTAGTCTAATATCTCCGGAGTCTCTGCATCTTACTGTTTGCTCTCCACGGGAACTGCAGGCATCGTGACTATGCACGGAACGTGCATCTACAACCAATCATAAGATTTAATCTCGGTCGGGTTATTTCGAAATATCCGCTGTCCCTTGTTCGGTCTGTTTTTGTCCTCTTCAGAGATTTCGAAATGTCCTCCTATTTCCACGAATGTCGGACGATTTGCGCACCGTGCTCTCGATATCAACGGAGTGAGCAGAAGAGAATCGAGGAAAGTTGAAGACCTGCGTACTCGAACTACGGAAACGAGAGAACTGGCGAACCAGTGAACCAGCAGCCAGCTGTCGAAATGACCCGTCCTCGACGTACAACTAAATTTTTCCGTAGTTTTCTTGACTCTGTTTGTTGCTTCTGAGCAGCGAGGCCACGGCTGGTGAAAAACAAACCCATTGCTCTGGTAGCGTCTTAAGTCGCGAAGTAGTTAATAGTTTAATCTCATTCTATTGCTCGCTCAGTTCCTTGCTGCTATGGCGAACTCCTCCGCGGGCAGAACAGCGGCCACAGAAGAAGAGTTCGGCTGCCTGGCTGGCTCGCTTTAGTTTTGCATGCGGCTTAGTTTTGCAGCCACCTGTTGAAACACGAGTGAGCGAGTTTATCTGCGAGGAAGCCGTATGCGAAAAGCATGCAACCTGTTTGCTTGCGGCGGACCTCTTCTTGCTTGCTCTTGGACGTGAGCCACTGCAGGAAAAACTCGCTCCGAGAAACAAGTACGGGACGGAACTATGCATGAACATCCATTTCGGCTCATACTTTGGACCACTCGCTCGTAAGTGCCTCCTCTGCCTCTGGTTGAAAAATTGAGAATTGAGGGAATCGTTTTGAGCCGATTCTCAAACTCGAATCGCAGCATCCGCAAACAGCAAGCACGAGAGCAGTTAGCCCGGTTAGACCGAAAACATAAGACGGTGAAAACGAGAAACCCGCCGAAAATTCCAAATTCACTATCGGGTCGTAGCTGAAGTCGAAGGACTGAATCGAAGGACCCTGTGTCTCTTCTTTCCTCTGGCGAAACGCGTCACAACGCATCGAGTACCATCCATACTGGTCGGGAACGTAAGAAACGCGGTTGCTCTTTCATTCACGACGTGCTTACCGCGGCTTGAGAGAGTTCCGGCTACAAGCCGCAGCCACGCAGACATTAAAAAAACGTCTCAGGGGAAACGTTCTCTTCGCTCCCTCTGTCGCGCCGCGCCCAAGTCGTGGTTGTCTCGGGAACCGCCAACTGACCGGGATCGCTTTCATTCAGTTGCCGAAAGCGCATCGAAAGCTGTGATAGGATGATGTTGTGCATTCATCTGGCTGCTCTTGTTTTCTTCTCTGTCATCTCAGTTTCCGCTCCCAGTATAATGTTCCGCCCGATTCCATTGTCGAGTGATCCGTGAATTACTCCTGTCTGAAACTAGAAATCTTCGTTTTCGATATTGGGCCTCCTCTCCCGTCGCGGATCGACCCGAAATCCAGTCCACCTGTTGGTCTGCATGTTGTGGATACACGCCGTAGGCAGCTGTGGAAGCCAGCTTAGCGAGGATGCGTGAAAGCGAGCGTAAAGCAGGCGTTAAGGCGGGCGGCGGCGGCGGCGTCAAGGTAGCGAGTCGAACCGACATTTTTCCGCACGAGTCGATCAATCGAGAGAGCCAATGGTCGGACGGACGGACGAACGAACGAACGAACGAACGAACGAACGAACGAACGAACGAACGAACGAACGAACGATCGCTAGGTGGATCGAGCAGACTCAAATCTAGAACGGTTCCACTAACGCTGACGTCAAGTGGATTTTCGTCAAAGAGTTTTTGATCAAACAGTCGTAGCCTGAGTAGTCGACGATCACGACTTAGCTCGCTTGGCTTAGTAGTCGAAGCCGCCGGCTCCACCGACACCATCGGTCGTCGCGATCGGTGGCAAGAGAACGCTTGGCAAAAATACGAGCTTGCCCGTGGAGCTGTTTCCGCTTCAGCAAGCCACTGGGGCAAGTGTTGTGGAAATGGTGAAACAATTACTCGACGTTCTCTCTCCTCCTGGCCCTGTAGACTGCGGCGATCGCACAACAGCTTTCCAAGCTCGAGCTCCGGTTCGCCGCTGAAACCAGATTGAAACAGAGATCGAGCATATCAATCGCCGGACTCCGATTTCGATTTGCAGAACATCTGAAATGTCAAATAAGGGGTCGCATTCCCTCTCCCTTGGGCAGCGTGCTTTCACGCGCTTCGCTCGGCGAGATGAAATGTTTTGCTCGATTTTTCCCCACATTTCCCTGTCGATCGCCCTGACAACTGTAATGAATGTGAAAAGCATCTGACCGAAGGTCTACTGGAAGGTCTTCCGCGGATCTCCATCATAATCATCGACGAAAGAGACGAAAAAGCTCTCCGTATCTAGTGGTGAGGGATCGTGACCACGAACGCGGGTGAAGGCTGATTAGAAATGAAATCATGGAATTCCGTGGTAGTTGGGATTCGTAATATCCGGGATCTCTGGCTAATAGATAAGAATCGCCACTGGTTTCATCCGGTCGATCTGCATCTGCCGTTTCCCCGACCCGGGATCTCGTGGTCATAAAGAACTAATCTCTTTTTTTTTTGTCATATCGTTCCCCGCACGATGCCTGCGACATGATGTTGCAATGTTACCAAGACGAAGCGGCTCTCTTTCTGCAATCACCTCACTTGGAGCAATCGGGCAACCGAGCAAATGAAAACTCGAAACTTCCGCCGAAGTTCCGTTTATTCTGATCACAAATACGGTTGGCCGTTGTACCGCTGTTTACGGAATCCAAGTTCAAAGTCGAGGATTAGGAGGATGAGGAAGCTGTGGAAAGTTGAGAAAAACTCGCGTGGGGGCAATTTGGGAATTTCTCTGAAACCGGCGCTCGCCAGTCTCTGTTTCGCCCATGGCGACTCTGAACGCTCGGGGCTCCACGCGTTGTTGGCAGGCCCTAAGAGGGTCGGGGGGAGGGGGGGGGTTGCCGCAGCCCAAATTAACACGTGCGTCAGATCATCAAAGCGGAAAAGAGCGAGGCCGACCGCCGCGCCGTTCAGAAAATTCGATAGGCAGTAGCAGCAGCTAAGAAACAGCGTGGCGAGGCAGCTTAGCCGACCGAAAGGTTCCGGCCTGCAACAAGTCAGAGGGTTGAAACACTCCGGAGGGCCAGAGCCGGCTTGCGGCGGATTTACGAATGAAAGCGAGGAGAAAAGAACGAACGCCAAGAAGCAACCAGTGGGAGATTATTCATGACCAGCTGTGGGGAGCGGAATCAAAGGAAGCGGGCGTTTAGGGTAGCGAGCGAAGGGCTGTCTGGACAGACGGACGAGTCAGCGAGCGAGCGAGCGGGCGGGTGACTGGCTTGCACGTTCTGTGTGCCAGACGTACGCTTGATGGGCCGCTCAGTCCATTCGTTCGTCCGTTTGTCGGTCGGCCGGTCCGTCCGTCCGTCCGTCGCGCGGGCAGGAATCTCGACGGCCAGTGTTGCAGGCCGCCAAAAGGCCGTCGCACAAAACATGGAGGATCCGGCTTGTCGTCGGCAGGAAGACGCAACAATCACAACAGGATCCCTCAGGATCTGCATGTTTTGTTTGTGTATCATCTTGTGTGCGGTGGTGCCATGTGCGGTGGTGCGTTCGGACAGCTTGACCTTCTTACCACTACGCACGTTGTCGACTCGTACACTCGATGCGAAGCGCGGGGCTAGACTGTGTGTGACCACTCCGCAGCGCATGTTTCGGTGACATTGAAGAGTTAGTCACTCGGGCACTCTGTTGGACGTGGGTCATGACATCATTATCATCATCATCCTCATCATCTCGACATCGGAGGGACAGAGAACAATTGTAGTCGCCATTGTTGCGTTCGTTATCAGCAGTTCCGTCCCCCGCTAAACGGTCATCAGTGAGGAAATCGTGCTCCTCCTCGAGGAGGGTTCAGTCGCCTTGTCCAAAGAACACAAACAGACGAGGAGAATCGTTTGAAAGCAGAGCTCTGTTACAGAAGAAAATTCTCAAATTCGACAGAGACAGAGGAGCGGGGGTTTTCCGCAGTACAGAATCGTTACAGCAAAATGTGTCCATTTGACGCTGGAGAAGAGGCTGAAGGCGAACCATCGTCGCCGGTTCCTCAATCGAAACGAACATAGCAGCGACAACGAACAGCGAAAAGAACATTCTCCCATGAGACGCTTCAGACAAGCGAATCGGTTTGCCGTCACAGCATCGTCCTCTATCCACTTTCGTGGCCCTTCCCCTTTCTTCCCTGGCTTCTCGCCTTCCTTGCTCTCGTCCTTTCACTGTGCATGTCGTCCTCATTCTCATCGCTGTTGTTGTTGCCGCGGCGGCCGTTGTCGTCGTTTTACTACTTGCCTCCGACCACAACCGATTCACTCATATAGCAACTCGTGTTCAACAAGACTGCGTTTCGCTCAGTCAGTCCGTTGCCCCGTCCGAAGCGCCAGCAGCAACGAGAATGGCGCGAGGCTGTATCGCAGAAGTCACGTTTCTTTTATGTGCGCAAGAAAACTGAGTGAGACTCGGCCTTGGTTTTTAGCCAGCAGCAGGGCGCTTTGGTCGTTCGTCGATGCAACAACGAATCTCCACCGGTCTCGAATCGCTTCATCGAATCGAGGGCCATGGAAGGAATCTTCTACTCTAATCGAACCGCGAAGTTATCGATGATTGCGGCGATGAGGGTGATATTGGCCTCATCGAGGACGTTCACGAATCGAATGGTAATTTCTTCGTCAAAAGAGCTGCATAATCGGGTTAAGCTTCTCGTTTTCCGAACTGATGAATCGTCTTCCGCAGATTTTTCCTCTTCGCTCTCACTGCTCCTGTGTGCCTCACCCGATTCCATTGTCTATCATCGGCCCGGCAGAACTTCCATTTTTTCTCCAACGAAGCCGTTTCTGATCGAATATTCACGAGAGGCCGGATAAGATCCTCAGCCGGGTTCGTTATTGCTCGGCTAATCTGCGCTGGCAGAGTTCGAATGAACGATTCGTCCATATCGTTACAACTCGTTCCGTCCTCCGAGTTTACAGGAAGACTCGGCAGTGATTCCTATTCGACGATTTCAGTCTGAGGGGATCCTTCGTCATCTTTCGGGAATGAAAAACTCCACCGTGGAATAGAGATGATCGCAGTGTTTTTAACACGACTTCGAGACTCCGTTCGGAGTTCCGCATCGCGAGAACTGGTTGTCGGAACAGCTTCACGAAGTTCGAGTCGGGAGACAACTGCGTGTGGTAACTCGATAACATTGTGACGCGTCAAGTCAAAGTTATAATAAGCGGCAGGACTGACATGTTTGTTCAATATTGCGAGTAATGACTTTTGGGGGGAAGTTATCATCGCAGATTACTGTTGGGAATTAGGAGGGTATCGATGCGAAATCGAGAAATATTCCAAGCGTGCATTGGAGAGGAAAAATCAAGATGGGCGAGCGAGACGCTACGTCACAATTTCGGGTCGGTCGGCGAGTTGACAGCGTCGTGATGCTGAGCAAATTAAAACTCTCCTGAAATTTCAACGCTCGGGTATGAATTAAGATCGTCGTTGCCACTCCTCACGACAGTTCGCATCGTCAGCTGCCGGACGACCTCGGTTTCGAGATGGATTGAATCGCTGGTACATCTGAATGACTGGAGATTCAGGACGCGCTCCACATTTTTCTTCCTTCTGTACAGACCGACGAATATACCTCCCTTCATGGTTCTTTATTCCTTCTCAGGATGTGTCACAGATTTTGTCGAGGTTGCCGACTGTCGCTGCTCGGCCGTGTCGCATACGTGGTCACAAAGTTGATTTTGATTCCAATCTGAATTCGAGTCAGCTCGTGGTAGTCTTCGACGGGATGAAATTCGATGAAATGTTTTGGAACAATTCAAACAGTGAACCAGAATGGAAGGAGCCCACTCAGTATCATTGTGCGCGCGAGGTTGAAAATGTGTCGCCAACAATCTCGCGAGACAGTGGAGCAGAGAATAGGGAAAACAATTCAACTCGACCGACTATGGAAGCCATCGTCAACTTCTAACGGCCGTGGAAACGCATCGTAGCCGCTCGACTTTCTCGAAGGACCACTAGCTTTGTGAAGAGCCTGTTGGCTGACGAACGGATAACTTAGCGCAGCCATGAAATCGCTGGGCCAAGTGAGTCGGGAAGACGAAATGCAAAACTATTAGTTTACTTCTCGATGGTCGTTTGCGTGGCTCAGAATTTGAATTGCCACATTACGGTATTTCCGCTGCCTAGCGAACACAACCAACTCTCCGCTCATTTATGGGTCGATCTCAACACTCTTCGAGGGACGCGTCCGTCTGAAGTTGCTCGCATTAAGAGAGCTGGACATTCACGTGGTGGTGAACTTTGCATACAGTTTGAAACCAGGGCCTCGTCGAGCGGCCGGCGCCCTCGAAGAACGCGGGAAGGAAATTGGATCTCTTTGACGATTTGGAAGTTTTCGATCGAGGTAATGTCACAACATATTCATTTGCAGTATTTTCAGGACTGTGTTTGTGTGTGAGCGGCCGAGCCATGGGAGAATCAACGACAGTTTTCGAGCAAATGATTCCTTCATCCATCTTCCTTGAGCTTCGATTGTCGAGCGCCAGAGCCTCGCGTGGACATCGACCCAATAAAGAACGCCTCCGCAGGTTCCTCCAAAGTACGAAGACAGCCTCTTCTGTCTGATCGACGACAGCGAGTGTGAATCATGGGAGTCTGCTTGCGACCCCTTAAAAAATTCACGGAGCGCCACAATTTCCATAAATTCCCAGCCACGCTCAAATTCCCTATCGAACGGCATAGCACATCCCTGCTGCCACCAGCGCTCACTGTCATGCCTGTGTTGCACTCAACGGAAATAACTCGGACGCACTGACCTTCTTCGTCTCTAGCGTGAGCGACATGACAAGTCGGGATAGACCGCCGCGGCGGGCGACAGAGTTGCTAGGTACAAGGGTTCCCGTTGTCCGATCAAAAAAAGAAACCGTCACAGACAGAGTTGGCCTTCCGACCATGGCAGCCGTTCAGAGTGTAGTTACGGCGGCTGGCACTCCGCTGCGCGAATTTGAACTTCCTGAACTGTTCCCATTTCTCTTCTAGCGTATCCTTTCAAACTCCTCGTTAACCTCTGATGACTTGACTGACAGAATATCAGGCTCAGTCAGTTCGGTGGCGGCGTGAGATGAAATGCAAAAAAAAAAAAAAAGTTTATCAGGAACCTTTGCGCTCATGGAGATTCGTGACACAATTCCATGGATCGGGTACATTGTCATCGGCCACCTGTTGTTATCGCTGCTGCCGCTGTTCAGATCCTGATGCCCTTGGATGCTTGTTGACTTGGCAGAATACGATTCGATTCTGCCAGATGACGCTCTCAGAACGATTTGAGATCCGTGTTGAGATCCAATGTTGCGTCGTTCGGACATGCTCAACGTCTTGAGCGGCTGGGCAAAGAGTCGCCGACGACAAAGCAGCTCTGACCGAAACGGCGGCGGCGCTGAACAGGATGCGCGAGCCGAGTCAAACGACGATGCTCAGCGCAAGTTACGTCGGCGGACCGGCAGCGAGCGGAATCCATTGTACATAACACAATGTGCAACGGCCGGAATCCCAGAGCAAAAATCCTTGAACAGAGGAGAAAGCAACACCTTATAATCCTCCATAGGAACGCTTGCACATGTTTCTCGACGAATGCGTCTGTCGCCGTTAGAAACGCTCGTTGCTCGGCTTGCTTGCTGCAGTTGTGAACTACTAAACGGCACCACTCATCGCCGAACCGGTTCGAGCTCCAGATTTCGTTACTTTACTCCGTAAACCTGGACTCTGTAATATGAGTATGCGTGAAGCTCTTGGTAATATTTGCTCGAGTAAGGAAAGATCCGTCAAAATGCGAGGTTTTCCACACTAATGCTACCAGGTTCTATCATTTTAGTTCAACGACAATGAACCGAAAATAGAGATCTATAATCTTTATCTAAATAGCGAACACGGAAGCGAGTGATGTGATGACACACGTATTCTATTTTTTCTTGTATCCTCATGCTCCAAAGCTGACTTCCCGTCTATAGGACAGGTGGATGATTATCCAAATTATTTGCTTATCTACGAGATCGCCGGCAGATTAGGTTTGTCACGACTTGTTACACAGCAGATTACAGCTCGAGATCAGGGTGGAGGTGTGAATTCAAAACGAGGCATCCTCAACATCCAACGGATCTGATCTGAATCTCTCGATTCCTGTCGAGATCCGGAAACTGAAACCGAGCTGCGGCGAAATCGATCGAAAGTGTTCTCAAAGGTTGGAAAGTGATTGCGACGACATGACCGGCGCGCCCGAAGTGGCCCGCATGGAATCGAAAGTGCAGATGCGACGCCAAATCCCCTATCCGGGGCAACAATAGAAATAGAGGCCGGCATCTTGATGTGTCCCGTCGTTCACTTGTGTAATGACATCGCCTGCTGAAAATGAGCTGAACTTGACATCGCTGGCGAGTGACAGCCAATCACTAATGCAGTTTGATCTATTCAGGAAAAGAATAACATGACCAGTTTCTTTCTGTTGATAAATGATGTTGAGAGCTCGTGGCCTACGACAGCACCCACTCACCCATCTCTGTGTATTGCTGGAGGAGGATGGGCTCAACGACCTGGTGGTTGATCCCGCTCCTGCTCTGAACGGCTAGGTCGCTCACTGGTCTTTCCTCGACGGCAATCCGACCCGCAGCCTGAGATTACATCTGCTTCTTCCAGCAGAAGGAAGCTGGTTCTCCTTTCGAACGTCTGACGTTTCTGACAACCAACACGATTTCATTAACTCCCGTGTTAGCTAACGAAACGATCGAGCAACCATTGTCGCTGCTCGAGCTCGGTTTCCAAACCGGCACTCCCGATTCGAGCTGTTCGTTGATGTATGAACAAATCTCTGTCATGTCCGTGCTTCATCTCTACCATGTACAGAATTAGACCTTTCCATCTCGGAACAGAAATGAAAAATCTCAATTAGAGGAGAGCTCTCTGAAGTTGGGTCCGGAAAGGAACGATGTTTGAGGTCGTCGAAGTACTCGACAGGCTGCTTCCGGTCCAGTTTCTGGCATAAAATGATGTTCTTGGGATATTTCTTTGATTTATAGGTCTACTGTTAGTTTGAAGAACCGTCTGGAATCATGCCCAAAGCTGTGACCAATCACCAGGTCACGACAGGTCTCTCTGAAGAATTCATACGGCACAAAACTCGAAACGGCGTCATTTGGAAGTTCTCGTCGCTCGATTTATTATTGTCCAGGATATTCGAGTAGGGTTCTCTCACTCCGATCGGCCGCCACCAAACTACCACAACCGACAGTCGATGGACCCAGCAGAGCTCGACGAGGCGATTCTCTCTGAGAACTAGCGGAGCTTCGCATCGCCGCTGTCCCTTCTTCCGTCGGCTGCGCGGTTCTGTAAACGCTCTCGCACTTGAATGGTCGAACAGCAGCTCTCGAGAGAGGCAACAATTGCAAAACATCAACCGTTGAAACCAATCTCAAACGAATTCATTCCGGGATGCTCTTAAGCAGAAGCTCCAACCCAACGGCGTGTACAGAAAATCGATTTGCAGCTCCGGACTAAATTTTCGAATTCTCGCATTCGGAAATATTGCAGTGGTCGCAGAAGGCTCGATGATAGACACTCGACCGGATCGTCGGCAGGGTAGACCGAGCTGGTGGCGTAATTGCGAGAATTCCGATCGGGACTCCCCCCCCGCCCGACGAAGCCATCACCGTCCGCGGCTTGAATAGTCCGCGGAAAACGTTGCTTGAAGTTGGTCCACAACTTTCGGTTTTCTACCCAAAACACAGGAATCCATCTTCATTCTTAGAAGATGTTCCCCTGACCTCATCATTCCGTGTTTTGGCGCACGGCGAACTAAAACAAATAATATCGAAAATATATGAGAGATCGATCTTAACGCTTCACCGGACTCATACCAAAGGATTCTTCACTGATTGTGAGTCGATTTCCCGAGAAAATCCAGAGAATAAGAAGAACTACGAGCTGGAGGTTGCGATTTCTGTCTTCTATAGAATAACTAATGTTCTTGGCTTGGGGTTTTCGGAGAACGTTCCAACTCGAGAAACAAGGGTCTCGCACGCTTTCTGTCAATGTCCGAGCCCATCTCGGAAAGCGACAGCTTAAATCCAAACTATGTCACGTAGAGAAAGAACATCAAACAACCTTGAGCGAAGGACACCTGACGGAATTTCTGAGAAAGGAAGAAAGAAAGAAAGAGACAACGATCGAGCGAAGGACAGAATGAATGCCAGGTACTTGCACGGCGAGGAAAACGTTGTGTTGGCCATCGAGAACATCGAGTGAGTGAGGGAGGGAGGGAGGGAGGGCGCGGCGAAAGCCGAGACGGAAGTGACTGTTCCGAGAGTCTTTTCACAACTGCGATCGTCGGGAACAAAGCTACGGGCACGATTCTACGTATTGTATACGCGCCCGAACGTAATAGAGGGGAACGTCCCACAATAGAGGGAGACGACAAGCCGAACGGTCGGCGGATACAAGGGTCAGGGACAAGTTCAAGTGGATTCCCCGCTTTGGGATCCGCGCTGGGGCTCGAGCGAGGACGCGTAAGCACGCACGCATGCATCTAATTAGAACAAGTGGCTTGCTAGGCGCGCAGCCAGCACTGACTGTGGAGCTGTTGATCCGAGTGAGGATTAGCACTGAGCGCAGGAAACTCGAGCTGGAGGTGCTTCTCGTCTAAGAGTTCGGGGAGCGAGGTCGAAGCCATCGTGCACTGTGCGCATCGTTACATCACACCGGTTGAAATCCCGCCTCGCGGAAGATCTTGTCCGCTTTCTTTGATATCCCGACCGGCGAACTCGCTTCGTCAATAAGTTTGTTGTGCATGTCAATTGTACGCGATCGGTGTTTCATCTCACAATCGGATCTAGAGCGGAGCATTCAGCAGAAAGCTCGAGAGCTCTAGTAGCGGGTAATCTTAAGCGACTCAGTCAGTCTTTTCGTTTGCCCACGTTCTCCCATTCATTCGGTTTCAATTGATTTCCATTGGCCTCATTGAATACAGGTCTCCGGTCGTCGGGACAAGGAACTTGGAAGCTTTTTTCTTTTCTTCGCTGTTAAGCTCCAGAGTAAATGAGCCCTCGGACGCAACGCTTGTCGGGAGGAGGAGGGGAGGGGGGGAGCGCTGTTGTTAGCAAGCCAGTGAGCCAACCGAGGAACAACACGCTTTCTGAGTGTGCTAATTGATCCTGAGACTAAGAGAACAGTCGGCGGGTGCTGCCATCCGATCGACAAGAGAGAGATCGACACCCGAAGCAGTCAGGGCGAGCAGGATGATCCCTGACCCACGAGGACCACAAGCACGGATAGCTACTGACCCGGCCGAGTGTGAAGGGAGCTGAGGGAAGGGGGAGAGAGAAGCACAATAGGCTCGCCTCAGCAACGTTTGATGCGACTCGGGACACCGCTTCCGAAGGACAGGCACGTTCTCACTTCAGACATCCCAAGTTTGGTGGCGGACTTAGTTTCTCAGTTTTCCTTCCGGCGTCCGAAGGGGGAAAGAACTACACCAAGAAAATTGACACTCGTTCCATTCCTAGAGATTCCTTTCTTATAGTTTGTATTATTATGGTGTCACGTGGCCTGCGTGGAGGAACCATCGCATACAAATACTCAAATATGAAACTCTTCGGAAAGACCTGTATGAATGATCGTATTCTTCAAAGTTGATGCACGTTGTAGTCATCTCGGAGTTTCTGAACCTCAAAACGACAGGGCAACCGAGTTTATGATGCCGAAAGAGTTCGCTTTTTCGCACGAGAGTTTCTGGAGAGGTGTCATGTCGGGAGCTGTCTCTGAAATCTGACAAGCGGGCTGGTTCCTTTCGTTTTCCCAAATTGAGAGAAAGACGCTTCGGGTCTCGGATTGCTGAAATTCTATCCGAATGAAATGCTAGCAGCAAGTCATCAAGCACCTGATTGTCAACAATCCGGTCAGGCTCAAATGAGACAGTGGGGAGCAGCGATTGCCTTCGAGAGCAAAAAGCGTCACCGGATTCGACATTGCTTCCACGGTAGTAAACTCAAACCGCGCGCGCTGTCAGTTGGCTCGTGATGTGAAATCGGTTCTTGCCCAGCAGGCCTTTCTTGTTGAATTCATAATATCCCAACAACAAACGACAACACGGTGTCCCGGCCTCTCCTTCCTTGGGTCCTGACACATGTACGTGAGTTCGATTGGAGTTCGGCGATGGATTTCGGAAACAATTTCAGAGCCTTTTGGGAACGAATCTTCCCGGAATCGTACCTACCACCGAGCTCCAATCAATCAGTCAATCAACCATTCGATTCTCTCTATGAATACTAAAACTGCTTTCCAACAACGATCTCCACGCACTCATATCCTTTGATCCTACAAAGAGCGTTCCGACTCACCTACGAACGATGTCAACTGAAGATCCTCTCCGAATCGAGCTTCGCGGAACGAGCATATCACCTCTGAATATAGTTTTTCCCGAGGCTTGTTATTGCTTGATCTGGGAACGTCTACATCTGACAGATCACGCTATCGACCTCCTCAAAAAAAACTGTCTTCCAGCATCGAGGTGCATTTGAAACCTTGGATCTGAAACGTGCCGTTTCACACAATGCACTCAGCGGCGCGTTTCACCCGCTTGCTGAATGAAATATTTCGTTCGTTTCCGCGGCGTCTGATTGAGTTTGTGACAAGCCGAAGAGAGAAGTTTTGGGAGAGGAGGAGGAAACAGAATTGTTTTCCTTCGTTCGTGTCACATAGCGTTTGATTGCCGTGAAATACCGGGGAAAATCATTGTGACAAGAAATTACGAATTGTTACATCCAGTCACCCACCCTCCGCGATCGCATCAAAGACAGTGAAGCGCACTCCTTCTCGAACGCGGGATTTCCTGATGACGGGCCATTCTCAAAAGAGATTCCTCTAAAGCGAACGTGACATCATCGTGTGTATACTACGTTAAGGACAACCGGCAGACTAACTGACCGAGTGGCCGAGCAAGCGAGGAGCTTCCAGACTCCATCGCGAATGGCTTCCTTGAATCGATTGAAGTTCAGGTGGCGGGGAACGAGTTCGTTCGCAACAATAAAGCTGATAGATGAGGTATTTCATTCCGCTGATTTGAATTTAGAAGTAATCTTGATTTCATCGTTGTCATTTCGACGCGAGATCGTAAATCGAGTTGCGTACAAACACGCCACTGATTTACGATATGGTTACCGTTGTCGCCTTCGAATGTGAGCCCAAGCGTGACCGAGCGTCAACATTTTCAACTTTCGACCGGCGACGTTACACAGGTGCTGAGGACATCGTTTTGATCAAGCTCGGCCGTCCGGTATTTGATGAGGCAGAAATCCCAGAACGGATGACCTACCGGCCACAAATTGAGCGAAGTTGAAATGGAGCGACTGACTTGGTAGCTCGCACGCGCCGTGGCTCCTCTTCGCTTCTGCTGCCTGAGATTATATATGGTACTATTCAAAAGATTCAAAAACTCAAAACTGCATCCGGAGAACATCTGTATTTGAAAAAATCTATCAAGGAAGTTTCCGGACAAGGTCAGCTGTTGTCAAGACTGCCGAGCGAGCGATTCGGCGGCCGGACGGAATTACTCTGGCTGGTTCGTTGACTGGAGCCAAAGCGATCTCTCTGGTGAGAGAAAACTACGAGAAGAAACCGGCAGCAATGGCAAAAGTAGGCTCCTTCTCGGTCAACCTCGCGGAGAAACGATAGTGAATGCGGAGTCGGGTCAGCAAATAGCGGAGTAACCTGAGAACGCTACCGGTGGATAATACGCTCGCGTAGTGGTGCCGACTGTAGCGACATTGCTGGGTTCAACCATCATGCCGGTCTTTTCAGGGGAAACTTTTAAGATTCTCGCCGGTCTGAATGACGATGCAGTGTAGAAACCAATCGTGATGAAGTCGAAGAGTAACGAACAACATATCCATTTCGGACGGGCACATGTAGAGTCAAACATTGAAGCCGATGAAACGGCTCATATCGAAAATTTACGTAAAACCCATACAACATGGATCGTTCGCCTCTTCTCAAAGTTTTCGTTCAGAAATTCTCTTTTCTCTTTGTTTTCAGCTCTCCTTATATGCATGGAGCATTCATTCGAGGAGGCCGAAAACAGAAATCGACAAGCGAACAACAGCGGCCGTGGCGACCGCGACGACATCTGGAAGGAGGAACATCATGAATGCAAAGTGCGGGTAGGCGTCTCCCATGTTCAGGGAATGCGCCTACGTCAATCCTGCGGCTCCTTTGGCTCCACAGGTCTTTGAATGTGGCCGCTTCTCCCACGCTTGACTGAACGGGGACAGTCTGATTTCGAGTTTGGTCACGAGTTTCGATTATGATTAGTCTCGCAACGCGTTAGTCTAGTCAGCCCCTGGCGAGTGGATTTGTTTCGACTTCAGGATTCCAGTCTCATTCAAATGAGCATCTGACAAAGTTGAGATGATCCCAATCAGGCAGCATCATATCGGATATTTCCCGTCATCTGATAAATATAGATGTGATTTCAAAGATCCTTCTTGGATTGTCCAACACAGGAAGCGGCACGTGAATAGCCGAGATAATGGAGAGATTTCAAATTCGCGTCAAGGCGTGCAGAGGCGGCTGATGGAAACGACTTCCGAGAGTGGTCGCAGCATGGCACGTTGTGGAAACTACCATTCTTCCATGATCATGGAATTTTCGGTCATCGGAGTACGCGAGGGATAAGTCTACTACACCACGTCCTGTCTTGTGCTCTGGCAATCAGATACAGGAGATCTAAAACAGATGTGCTTTACTCAACCTCCATGTCAAACTCACAAAAAATGGAGGAACCACAAGCTCGGATAATATTTTCATGCGAAACTCGCTCCGAATATACTTCGTGAAGAGCACGAAACAACGGGAGGCTTCTTATTTTGGATTCATTCCCGCTCTAGAATCGAGGACGCTTCTAACGCAGAGAGGAGAAAAGTATCTGCTGCCATTCAACGCAGCGCTCCGATGCAAGGCTTCTAAATTAATCTTGTTGCTGTTTGTCAAAAATTTGAGCTTTGAATCCGATCGAGAAACATAACATGAAGAAGCGGGAAGTTGTGACGTTGCTAACCGCAGGACGAACGATGTTCAAATCGACAGCAGCGGAGCGAAGGAAGGGATGATTCGAGCAAACTAAGTTGAGCGAAAGCGCTCACCAGGATATACCAGCGGCCATCTGGTAACCCAATGTGGGGCCTGTTGTGTTGTTTGCTGTTCATGGAGTGGATTCTCGAATCGTCGAGTTGCTCGGAATGGCAGGAATCGGGGGAAACGGCACCGGAATCCCACATCGCTCGCCGAATTCAGTCTGACCGAGCAGCCCACTAACCGAGCGACCAACCGATTCGAGCCGAAAAGTGGCGGCAACTGCACTGCCAGCAGCAGCAGTCATTGATGCAATGATTGCCAGAACGGCCATAGGAACAATGCCAGGATGATTTTTGGCTACGATGAATAGTGTTGATCACTGGTTGACTTCCTGAGTATTAGAATCATTCGTTCATCGCCATACAATCGCCTTCGTCCTGAGGAGAGGATGAAAAGGAGTTGCGGGAAGTGGATAGAAACAGAGGATAACTCTGGAGCATGCTGGATAATAATTTTCCTCTACAGCCGACACTTTTCTAACCAGAATGATGATGCAAGCCATGAACACAATGCAGGAGCCACCGATCATCGGTTCGCCTCTAGTTCTAGTTTCGCATATTGCCCCCGGGTCTGACGGTCCCAAAACGCTGAACGAAAGCTCTCCCGCTGCGGAGGTTTTCCTTCCGGGTGCGATCCCGACCTCGTGCGGTGAGCGCCCCTTTTGCGTTCGAGCTCTACCCGTCAGTGTAGCCTCTTTCTTCCCGCGTTCCTACGCTGATCTGGATCAGAAAATCTCGGTGGAGGAGGAAAGCCAGCGGACGGTTGGTTCACCGGACGACCAACAATCAAGCGCGACCGGAGAACGAATGCGACCAAGCTCCGGCGATCGACCGGACAACATCAGACGTCGGTTGTCGCTCCGGTTGTTGTTTCCGGATTGAGTTTCTCGAGAAGCAACGATGATCTTATTGCTAGCGGTGCTGTTCTACATGTCGAGCGTCCCGCGGAATCTTTTGTTTTTTCCCTCTTCTTTGGCTCCGAACGCCTGCATCGATGCACGCGCTTAAAACGACTTCCCTAGGTTCTGTCTTCCTTGTTCGTTTTTTCTTTCCGCCTTCGCTTGATCCAACTTTCGCTACTTCGTTCCCATGGCAAGGCGAGACGAGATCGCGACCACAATTAAGTCCCTTATTCCCCGATACGTTCTCGTTTGCGTCCTGCGCGAAGGTCTAATGTTTTTGTGGTTCGTCGTCATTTGGCGCATCTTCGGATCCGTCGACCTTCGGGCGAGTGTGAGAAATCCACCGGCTAGCGTGGCTAGGTGGGTTTCTTTTGTCAGTCGCTCAACGTCACTGTTTCATTGCCGCTGGCCATAAAATAGAAAGCAATCCCTCTCTTCGTATTCGTTCGTTCCTTGGTCAGTGGGTTTTGTTCGTTTGCCAAGTTGCCATCTCGTTGGCGACGACCGTCGGCTTCTTGCAGGCAAACAGCCTCATAGCCGGTGTGCCAGACTGGAAGACGAGAAAAACGAAGACGACGACGTAGAGCGAGTCAGTGAGTGAGTGACGCCAGGAATACGTGGCCTTACGCCATACGCAACAAAAAGCGTGTCCCAGTGCTGAGTCTGCTTCTTTCGCTACAACTGCTGCAGCTGGATGGCCGGCTCGACTGTTTGCAACGGAACAGCAACTGGCTCGACTGCACGCCAGATAGAAGGACGCTTGCTCCGTTTGATCGGCCGACAGGTGACGACACAGCTGTGTCGGTGGCTGAGTAAAACGGCAATGACAGCTAGCAAATCGACCGAATGCTTCGTGGGAAGCCGAAATGCTTCCGAGGGTCAATGAAAACAACGGGGTCGCGTTCGAAAAGTCGAATTGCACTCCTGCCCCGACCGTGAATCTCCGAGACATGTCGCGCTCCGATCTCGACTTCAGCTTCGATGCCGCTCGGGGACACCGAAGACCACGGAGCCGAGTGCGGGAGTGGAACAAAAAGAGAGAGAGAGAGCGAAGCATGGATTCGAAGTAGAGGAGAATCGAGAACACAAACAAAGGCTGTAGGGGCTGGAAGAGGTCAGTCAGTCAGTCGGTGTATACAGACAGCACTACAGTGCGGACATAACGAAGCTCAAAGGCTGCTTGGGATCCGAGCTCTAGAGGCTCCCGAGGTGAGACGTGCGGCGCGGCTATGACGAGGTTTGGGCGAAGGCTCTTCGAATGCGGGCGGGCGGACGGACGAGCGAAAAGCTGCTTCTCCTCCGTGCTTATGGTTCGGCTTCAAAGCTATCGTCTCCCATAAATCTTGCGAATCGCTCTCGTTTCAAGCTTGAGCACAGGGCGAACGATCCTGACTGCGGAGCGCCCGTCCGTCAACTCAATCAGAGAAATCCAAGAAACTCGCGGGATTGCTTCTGCTGCCATAGCTGCTGCGACACTTGAGAGGTGGAAGTTGGAAGAAAGGAAAAGACCTCATCAAAATAATCCCGAGGCCTCTAGACGAAGAGACAACGAGAACCTCTTGACGGCGTGGGCCAAGACCGTTGCGGGAGTCTAAATCGTTGCCAACCTTCTGACCGAGCGACCCACCAAAGCAGCGAGCAGCTGACCCAGTGATTCAGAGCAAACCAAAGAGCTTGTCCATCGTCCAAATTGACAAGAGCGATCACAACGAACTCAGCGCTAATTGATAGCAAATTGCGATGCTCAGAGCTGGGAAACTTTCTTCAGCAAGCGACAATACGAGCCGCGGTCAGCAGCGGCCAGAAGAGCAATGACATCAAGTCAACACCAGCATTCCTCTTCAATAATTCATCCAGCAGCTGCGGCGAACGCCAGACAGGAAGCCGAGATATCTCATTCGAATCCGGCGAAAGAAAGTCCACGGAATGAAATTCCGAGCTGTCCCACTCTTGGCAAATCATCATCCAACTTCCATGGAAGAGTTACGGTGAAAACAAAGTGAAATTCTCAAGAAAATTCACGTCAGTCGCCGCACTGGGCAAGCAATGCTCAATGAGAATCAAATCTCCTCAAAGAAAACATGGATACTAGAGCAGGTTCTCGGAACCTGAACACCATGTTCCCTGAACCTGTTGAAACAGTGCGTTTTCTCCGCCGCTTTCGCTGAAAAGCGTCCAGGGGCGACAATATGAGTTCTTTTCGGCATGAGAGTATCCGAAAAGGAAACGACATGAAAACATCTCGCGCAATTCTTGGACCGGTCTAATGAACACGTGCTGTGTCGTTCTCGGCGGTTTCTTTTCAGGGTGGATCGCGGTGGTTGCCTAATCGAGTCGCACGAGTTTTTCCTCTGTTAATGCACACAAGTGTTGTTAATGCTAAACCTATCGCTATCGCTTGCGTTCATGCCGATCGTAATTAGGGAGGTTGCCTACTAATACTACAAGATGGCGAATAACAATCGTAGTTTCAGGAATAGTTTGCACCGCATTCGTTTAAGCATTTTCCTTATCCTCGGAAAAGATCGAGTTTCTTAATGATCATAGCTGTCAGTTTGTTTTTTGTCTTCTTCCCGCGTCCTGCTTCATTTGAGAGACACTTTGTGAATCTCGCGCAGAGAGGACTGCTCACGCAACGCACGGCGGTTCGTTGGCCCGGTCTCAACAAAAGGCTTGCAACCGCAACTAGAAAACGCGGGAAACGAAGTAAACTCTCATGAGTGATCATATGGCAGTTCGGAATCCGATGACGTGGGCGCTCAAAATACTCTTCCCTGATTCATGGCTCGTCGTCGAACGTCGGGAGGGGTAGCTCGCTGCTGTCGGTTTGTCACACGTTGATTGCCGCATGCATAGTACGACTTATTCAATTATTGATTGCGTAAGAAGATTTTCCTGTTAACACTTCCCTGACACCGTGACACAGTACAGTTGAATCATCTGAATATCGCATCGCTTAGGACCTTCTGCACTCGCTGGTCCCTGTGTGCTTCGTGAACTACATGTAAATGTTTGTTACAACGAGCTTGCGTGTTGTTTCTCAATGCTGAGACAGCTGAACAACTACGAGCCCGCTTCCAATGCCGCTCTCCAGCCTAGACCCAGTGCGCGAACTTTCCAGAAAGAAACGTCAAAACGCTCCCAAGTATTCGAACAGCTTTTCCTGGCTAACCGAATCATGTCAGCAGCATGCAGCCATTACCTCGGTAGCACAGCCTTTCTATATATATATTTCGAGAGCAAAGAAAAGAAGCTTCCGATTCATGACTGATCCGGGAAACTTTTCAATTCTCTACTCCATAATTATCAAGTTGAGTGTAACACTTCAGCTCAGATGATGCCCTTGTCTGGCGAGGAATCCAAATCGTCATTTGGCACAAAAATTCGAGCGACCAGCTAAAATTTTCAATGGATAGCTTTTGAAAGTCGCAAAATGTCGAGCAAGAGGGACCGGAAGCACATTGATGCTGTCTCTTTCAATTAAACGAGTTTTGTGTTTCCGCCAAGCGACAAGTAGCACCTGACGCTCTACTTTCTGAGAAACACGTCCAGGAATCAAAATCGATGGAGCTTCCCTCGTTAAAGCTTGGTATTGCTGAAAGAGTACGATGTAGTTCCAATCGCTATCGAGTATTATCAGAAACTTGGCAACTTTATCCGCCGCTAGCAGCATCCGTAGAGATTTTGTGTTTCCCACAACTAGTTTTCAATAAATAAGTATATTTTAGTAGTTTTTAGAATATTTTGGACCGGTCTACGTTACTTCTAGGAACATGAAGCTCATCACAAGTATTCCCGAAGTAATGGGGGAATCCCAGAGTCAGTTTTTCCCCGATCTACCTTTTTTTTCAAATACCGTCGTGGAACTTCAGAAAGTCTACATATTCTTCGATGCCATTGATTTGACAAACTCATCGACAAAAGTCAGAGAACTTGATCGTTAGTTCTTTGCCGCTTCGAAGTGAAACGATATTCGGATTCCACGATCTTCATCAGTATCTCCACGGTTTCCGTATCACCAGAACTTCCAAGTCAACTGAACGTAGTAGTTGAGGTAGTCAGATAGCATTCGAGCCAAGCATAAGTTTACGCTTAACCTAAATGACACAGATGTTGAATTAGATGTTCGTTCACAAATTCAGACGTGTCATGAGTTCTAAGAGAAAAAATCTGTGAGAGAATCCGACCACCTGTAGAAGCCGGCTACCCCGAAGACCGAATTGAGCCTTACGATTGAGCGACATTGGGGCTTTTTTGCTGCGGCAGTCGAAGTTCAAATTAAAACTATCCGTCTAGTCGCGAATGTGAGAAGCGGGAAGTAAGAAGAAGAGAACGTTCCATATGCAACTCACCTAGTTCTGTTCGATAACTTCGCCCCTGTCACGACAGACGATTGGATTGGGGAGTAGAAGCCCAGGAACCTTTCAACAAACACTGCAACCGATGCGACGAGAACCGTTAGAGTTCGAAGAATTCGTAAAGATGTTCAATGGTTGTTGTTGTTGTTGTTTTCGCTGTCAATGTCAAGCTCGTTTGGTCTCAAAATTGTCACAACATTCACAATTGACGGCGTCGCTCTTTATTGTTATGGCTGTTGTCGTCGCTGTCGTTGCCCTCGTCGTCGTCGTGATCGTTAGGGTCGACCCACCGACGAATTCGCTGATGGCGCAGATGAAGATTCTGTTTCACTAGAACTACAGTTCACTTTCAGCTGGTCCACCGCTATGAGAACAGGTGTTTGAAGCTTTGTTGCTGCAGACGTCTTCCCAGTTGTCGCTGTCACCACTAGTGTTGACGTTGGTGCTCTCCTGGATGTCGTCAATGCTTCTACTTTTTTTTTCGATGTCGTTCTATTCGTCGTCGTCGCCGGCGTAGTTGTCGTTGTAGTCACTCATTCGTCGCTGGCTCCAACATTGGTGAGGAAAGTGATCCGAGAGAACCGGTAGCGTTTGATCGACTTCCTCTTCGAGCATTTAGAACTTTTCCTTTTCTATGCAACTTCCGATGTTTTTATCCAACCTTTCGTCCTTCGTCGAGCAGAATAATCCTCCGTCAAAGCTTTCACTGGAGCACTATTTGTTTTCAACGATGTTGAAAGTTATCGCGATGATGGTGATGATGATGATGATGATTGTGAAGAATGATGAGTGGAGTGACCAGTTCTGCAACGCGACCAATGACAGTCTCGCCGGTGCTCAGAGCTGCTACTGGTGTTGCCCTAAGGCAAGGCAACCAACCAACCGAGTGAGTGAGTGAAAGAGTGAGTGAGCAGAGGAGCGGGCAAGCGAGCGGGCGGGCGGGCCGGCAGGCGGGCTGTCGGGCGACCGATTGACTGGGAGACAGATCAAATGCCCGAATGACCGAACGGCCGACCAAGGAACAGTCCAAACGGTCGTTCAGGATTCTTTGCTGCGGTGCTGTTGCCACCACTACAACCGCTGTTCCTCTCTTGTTGACGCTTTCTGCAGTTCGGCAGGCTAGCTAGCTGGCTGGCTGGCTGGCGGGCCGACAGCCAACAAGCGAACTGGTGGGCCGGCCGGCAGCAGCCTAGCTAGCTCCTGAACGAACTGACTGACTGACTGTCAGAGTGCGCGACCGACCGACCAAACGAACGACAGACTGGAATTGACCGACCGCTCCAGTGACCGACCGCGGATGACCCAGCAAGCGAGCAAGCGAACTTCAGGCAAGCGGATTGAACTGGAAACAGCTCTGGGTGGTCGGCACTTCGGGCGCGTCGTTTGCCTGCTTGCTCGCTCGCTCGCTTGCCACGGTTTGCTCGCAGCGCTGAGATAGTGTTTTTGTGCCACTACTGACCACGCTGGGAAGGCCGAGAGAGGATTCAGCCCGCTCCGTACAGAGGTAGACCGCTTCGCTAACTGGAAGCAGAAGCTTAACTGACTAGATGGCCGACCGGACGGCTGACGAGCAGACCAGCAGGCAAACAGCCCAACCGGCCGAACATGAGCTGGAAGCCGAGAGTAAGTGCGAGCAGGTAGCTAGGCAGCCGAGCAGTCAGTCACTCAGCCAGCCAGCCAACCGCCAGCCAGCCAGCCAGTCAGTCGAGAACGACGCTCTCGACGGCACAGAAGCGACGCAAGCGACAGATGAATGGACCGACAAACCGAAAGACTGCCTGACTGCCCAGACGCGGAGACGGTCGCTCACGGCACACGAGAGCTTAGCGCCGGTCGGTTGTTTGGAGCGAAAAACGACGATGACGATAGCAACAATAAGTTCTGTTCCTTCTGTTGCGGAAGTGTCGAAACTTCGTTTGCGCCTCCGTCCACCGTTGCTCTCGCCACTTGTTCAGTACTTGAACGAAGTCCTGTAGAGCACAACCGCTAGCTTCAACGTGGCGACCTGTTGGACAACCTGCACGACGGTAGAGGACAGCAGCAGCGGCAGCAACAACGGAAGAAATCGCCGATGTCCAAGTTGATCGGCTCTTCGCAGAAGAGACTGGCCAATCAACTTACCAGTAAAGAAAAAACAGGGATCACCCGTTGATTGCGACGACCGCGACGCAGGAGCCGCTGCTGCCTCTGCAGAACGATGCTGAGCTGACACTTGAGCACGTTGCTGTTGACACGTTCAGGTCGGATGTTGAGTAACTGATTAACTGGCAGCACTCTGTTCAGATCCAAATTCAACTTGGTCGTTTCGAGCCGCTATCAATTGTTCGGAGGTTTGATTCGATGCACTTTATTCTTCTACTGTTCGAAGGGGTCTTCAGTGGCTTCATGAAAAGACGGCACTCGTTATAATGGTGTTATCAATGAAGAATTCCCTAGTTTCCACTCGTAATTGTCGCACAAGATGTGGGCCGAACTCAAGTATATCGGGTTTCTTGATCAGGAGACCGGCACGCGGGAGAGAGAGGACGAAGAGAGCCGATGTCCGTCCCGACCGTCGGTTCAACGAGCAATCTGATCACTAGTCAGCGATTGGCTGAACTCGTTTGATTGAGCGATCGATCTATCCATCCATCGACGCAACAATCGCCCGAGGAACGGAGAGTGGGGAAGCGAGACGGGCGCGCGCACCGTGACCTGTTAAAGCTACGCAAGCAACAACGACAACTTGCTTTCTTCTGTCCCGCACTTGTGGCTCGATCGGCTTATAAACATGAGAGGGTAGGCGGCGAGAGTTTCGACGTGACGTCAGGATTTCGGGGGAAGGCAGGAGGAGGAGGGGACCGAGGGTCCGGGGGGTGGGGGCTTGTAGGAGGAGCTAGCGGCGCCGGGCCCAACCAGCCAGTTAAGCCAGCCCGCCAGACGACCGAGGGCCCAGCCGGCGGGTTGCGCTTTTGCCTCGTTCAATTCACTGCTCTCTGCTACTCGAGCCTCTCTCAAGAGGAAAAACCGTTGACACCGACCACCTGCAGGAGTGACATCAGCCGCGCGAATGGCTATCGATGGAGGCCAGCGCCACCAGCCGATGAGCTGAGGGCATCGACGATAAAGTTTAGCATGAGAGCTCCAGCAACAGGTGGGCGGTCGTTAGATTTGTTTTCTACGTGTCTCGAGGTACTTTCGTTGCCTACGAGGTTCTTGTCGAGTGGCGCTAAAAGAAACATGATGGCAATTCATGAGCAAGCGTAGAAATCCGACGATGAGATCACGAGAGAGCTCGATATCTGGCAAACACATATCAAAGCCTGAAACCAGTAACATCAGGACCCAAGCATGAGATATGACAGAAGACGTGGTCGAAACACTGTCAACGGAGCGTTCTCAGATTATTCGAAATCGATACTGACAGCCTTAGTCGAAGAGAAGAGCTTAAACCGTTTCATGACAATGAGCTTTTTTCATTGAATCCCATCCGGGGAAGAAGATAGAGTTTAGGACAAGATCGAATGCGATGGGATCGAGAGTGATATTAAGGTCGTTAACGCGAGACACCTGTCGAGTTCGCAATAATATATTGATACACATCTGACCGAACAAAGTAGCAATTCAGCTTCAATTCAAGAGCGAGTACGCGATCGAATTTCCTCGCCGACATTAGTTCCGTGATTTATGGCTCCGAACGAACTCAGGACTCGCCAGACTTGGCTTGGCTGCCAGAATCCTTCGGTGAACAATTGGTTCCTTGACTCGAAGAATACCCATCGGCTGTCACTGCTCTACGTGGTGAGTTGGATGTTATTCCAAATAACGGAGCTCTTGACGACAAGTCCTTGTTCACCCCCAGTGCAGGTCACCGAAGCCTCAAGGGTGACGCACACGCTTTTCAAAGACGTAGAATGAGCTCCAGGGAATCGTGTTGAGGCCTCTACTCTTCACACTTGGGGTCGTGAGGTTCGACGGAGGAAGCCTGTGAACAATCTCTCGGATTTCTCCTCTCTGTCCTATAACAGATTCAACTACCCCACCGGCTCGAATTTTGATTTCTTGTCGTTCATTCCCAGTGATGATTCGGGTTTCCCGTGAGGGGTCCTCCAATATCAGATCTTTCAGGTGATTATATTCCTCGCAATGCTTGCGAGGTATCGACATCGAGTATCCAAATGAACGCTGAACGAGATCAGCGGCTGGTGCCGATGACAAATGCTCTCCTTCTCTTTCGTTTCTTGTCTAGTATCGAAGCCTTTGGCAATACAAACTAAACCCCATCCAGACCAGAGAGCGTGCAAAGTTGCCACGATTGGTCAGTCAAACAGCCACGCGGAGAAATAGCAACAGTTTGTTGTCCGACTATAGCCAATAGAAGAGGCCCCAGGCTACGCTGAACGTTTTGTCTATTCGGCTTCGCAGTTGTGTTTTGTGAGTCCTTGTCTTTGCCAGTTTTCTCCCTCACCGCTCCAGCCCCTTTTCCCTGAGATGGTTGCATGGAGGCATTGGAGCGAGTTCTGGACCGACTTGAAGCGTTCGCCTGTTTGTTCATCCTCCATCTTCCGCGGGGAGGACGCCTGAATGTGAGCGATGAAAAGGCGCTGAAAGCTGGTTTGGTTGCGATTGGAGTTCGTTTCATGCGACAACTGCGAATGGCAATGATGATGGTTGCGATAAAGACGGTGTGCCGACGATGCACAATCAGAGACACTTCATCAGAACGATCCCCGGAGTCCGCCATGCCCGAAGTCGCGAACAAGCAACTCAATCCGCCGGTGCCATCGTTGCCGTGGTCCACCACCTAGCAGGTGACTTTCGGAGAGAGAGACAGAGAGAGAGAGAGAGACATGATGTCTTGATGAAGCAACTCTTCGCTCTCCCTCTAGTCTGTCCCTGAAGTCTAGGGCTACCGAATAAATCGTAGTTAGATGCAGAACTTCCGCAGAACATGCATAAAGAACCAATCCGCTGACCAATCCATTTCCCGGTAGCATGACGGGTGACCTGCTGCGATTTTTCCCGCTAAAGTCGTTCTCCGGGACCTGTGGTTAAGCGTGGCCACAGTAGATGCTGGAACTCTTTTCAGATTTCCGGGCGCGAATCCTTTGGGGGGACACTTCGATCGAGAAGTCACTCCTTTAAACTCCGCACGAAACAAAATTCGTCTTCGCCTGTGTTCAAAAGTAGGGTTTCTCGTGACAATATTCTCTGTGTAACAACTTGGTCAAGACAGCAGGATGGGGCAAGCTTAGCTCAGGCTGTTCGCGAATGCGGTCCTGTGATCGGAGTAGAGTTTGTCCAGATTAACCTCTCAGATGAACACACCAAGAATACACGGGGATTCAAACTAGGAATGAAAATTATCGTCGCATTCGTCGAAACGAGGAAAATTCTTATATGAAGTTTGAAATGTGGGCCAGAAAGAATGCGCCACAGGTGGCGTTCCGAAGGACTCCCGGCGACCGATTCTGTTGCTCGAAGAACGTTCGGGTGTGACGTACATAGCTATGTTCGACAGCTCCACAACGGAATCATGGGCATGATCCGCTTGCGATTTGCATATTGTTAGACTGACCGATGAACTTCTGTTTCTCCATCCAAGATCAGTTGCTGGTTCAGCTCATGATGCCCATGTGATACATGTGGCTAAAATATCGCAAGGAGCCCTGAAGGGAGGGGCAAGTACAGGGTGATTCAAATTCGACGCTACTCTTTGTTATGGCTCGCATAATCTTATGTGAGTTCCTACAGAAACCGCGTGCGTGACGTTCTATACCCCTACCATGGGGAATTCTTACGGCACATATCGGGGTCCAGCATTCTGGATCTTGTCTGATTGCCGACCGATTCAACGGACCACTCGGAGGCGTCTATGGGAAATAGCATGGAGGAACTTTCCGGCCGGGGAATACGCGGGGAATAATATTGCTTGGCAATCGCGCAACATGCATGGAACTGTATCCAAATTTCTACCGTCCGAATTCCTCGTAGATGGACTACAAAATGCCACTAACGCGGTTCCTGTAGGGTCTCCCTCAAAAATATGAGAGCAATCACAAAGTGTAGCGTCGAATTTGGATCAACCTGTATTTGAAGCATGTCACGCTGCCGTGCTTACATCCGTGTTTCCTGGAAATCTCGTCGAGCAGTAGTTTGACCTATGATGCTCATGTGTTCGAAGACGCCCGTGAGTTTCGCCGAGTCTCCCAGGCTTTTCTGACGACCGCGGATAATCATCCTCAAATTCTAGTTCCAAACACAGCTTTCGATCCTGATAAATAGGGCGTCAAATGAAACCGATCGAACGTCAAAATAAACAGCGGTCAGCCTTTAGCTCGTGACAGCGGGGACTGAGATGAACGATGAAAATGATAGGATGATATTCCGAGAATATTCTGGGAAACTGCATTCGAGCTGCGTTGAAGCTCTTGTTGCCATTAAGGGTCTCGAATTCTCTTGAATTTCCATCTATATAACTCACCAGAAGCGATTGAGTGAAATAAGTTCGAGAGTGCCAACACTCGGAAGACACAGATCGAAGACCCCGCTAGGGAATGGACAGCAATCGGTGAATCCCACTCCCCGATGGTCAGAGCTCCCTTGCTCTCATATGTTTCCTCTGCTCGTGGCTCGCTCGGCTGCCGTTGTTGGCCTGATACAAATTCGAGCAGGAGCAAAGGAGGCACAGAAAACAATTAGCGAAATACCGGAGCCTATTGGAAACAAAACAAGGAACTCTATTCCTAAGGAGTGTTAGTCGATGGAGTCCCAAGTCTTTCGATAACATCTTGATAACTGTTCGGTGGTAATCGATGGGGAAAGTTTACCAATAATACTGAAAACAAAGTTCCCAAAAAACTCCTCCCACATAAAGAGTTCCACGGAACAAAGTCTCCTCTATCTCGTTCAGTTGCCAAGCTTCTCTTGGGAAATGACGCTCACCGAGTTCTGGTTTCAGGGAATGTCACGGGGAATGCTCCGATGAGCGATCTTGCTGTTTATTTCCTTCAGTGATGGGTGATATCATCACAGAGGGTGAAATTGAAAATATTGGAAATCGAGATGTGCTATTTACTCATTTTTTTAATGGAATGATATTCTAAACCAAGAATCTCGCTTCTGAAATTGGATAGATCGATCGTGAGCGAAAAACACTGTCGGAGAAAAGTGTGAGACATCGGGTTTTCGCTTTTGAAAAAGATTTCAGCGCCGCCCTAAAGTCGAAAGTCTTGGATGAGCGCAGCGGAGAGCTCTCAAAGTGAGGATCCAGGGATAGAGGGGTGGCACAGGGACCATCAAATAGAACAGGGGCTCGCAACGAGGCCTGCAAGCCAATCGCTAATAGAGAAGTTGAAAGAGCAGCAGACCGCTGAGGACGGAAGGGATGCTTAGTTACATACGAAATGAAGGAAGTTCCGAGGAGGCACCGGACGAAGGACAACTTCGAAGATGAGCCGCCATCGTACTCTCCTAGCATGACGCTAGCTTCCATGAAAACTCACTGATACCCAGCCCCCGTACGAACTGGACGGTTTACCAAGCAACTAACAAACAAGGTGTCTAAAGGATCGACTTCACTTCAAGGAGATCACGAACTGATCAGTGTGCAAACAAGCAGCCCAGTGGCATCGGAACCATCAAAACAACCTCAACAACAACGTCAAAGAGGAAGTCACATCGACGTCGACGAAGTCTTCAGTGGGACTTCATCAACGGCTTCCAACGCCCCCTCGTCATGGCTTACGAAGTCATCTGTACTTAAACCGCATCTGCCGCGACAGAATGTCTTTGGTCAAAATAGCGGGGATACACAGACGCGCGGATGAACATACCGACAGATGAGGATACCGTCCAAAGAGTCACTCACGTACTCGAGTCGAGGCGATACGCTTTGATTTTTAATGGACTCTGATGATGTCGAAGGCGGCTTTTTGCTCCTGTCGAGGAGCAGAGTCTCAAGTTATCCGGGGAAGCTCGTAGGCTCATGCGTTCATTCCTCGAGGCCAGGTTATTTTTCGCTTGAGATTTTTGCTCCCGTGAATGGATGGGTCTGCTTGTCATGAATTGATCTCGATTGGATTAAAGCTTCTCTGAACTCAGCTTCTGGTGGAGTCGATCCGCTCTACCACTGTCCTGGGCTAACGGAAGCGCTATTCGACCCGACGACTACCTCGGACATGTTTCAGCCCGAGGGAACTTGGCTTCAGTGATGATTAAACATAGAGTCTCACTAAGAGCTGGCTGTTCGGTAGTCGACGAGACTAGAAGCCCATGGGGCTTCTCAGCCGATTCCCTTCCGCGTGATAAGTACAATCAAGCATCGTAGTAGCAGTCCAAGTTCCGACCTGCAGTCATTTTCGGCGTAGAGGCCGATGACTTGCGACACCGACCTCAACTACATTCGGACGGCGCCTGTTCACTTAGTGCTAATTCTGACACTGATGACACTGTTGGAGGTTGACTCGCTCTCTCCGTATCCGCAGAATTCTTGGTGCAACCAGCTGCCTCTCTGCCGCATATGTGATCGAAATGTCGATGACGGTCGACGATTGTAGTCTCCAACATTGCCGTTGCGGGAGGCTACAATTTATCGGCTCGTGGGGACATAACCACTTCTGCCGAATTTCGTTCTGGTTACAAAACTTCCAAAAGGTACAGGCGTGTCATAGGAGCGGGAGGGAGGTCACCCTCATGCGGTCATGGAGAACTGCATTGCGTATCATTGTTTCAAGTAATACGATATTTCGGAAACTCATGAACAAAACTTGTGTGTGCACAAGGCGGCATTCAATCATCATGTCCTAGCAGGCAGAAACAACAGGGAAAATGGCGAATTCCCTGCCTGACTCCTGAACGTGGTAGACCACCGGTAGACCGATTCAATCTGTTGATCAAGAATGTTAGTCGCCTCCACGAATTCCTGGTTTTCAGTCTCGAACGATATCTTGGCCTCTTGCCCTCCCTACCATTAGCTCCAGTGTAAAACAGAACTTCATTCGACATCCGCTCCATGGGTCAGAAAAAAACTTAAATTAATCCATGCAACAAGGTGAATGCATCCCCACGTGCAAAACTTTTTTCAGTCATTTATGATTCTCACCACACCACAAGGATCCACCTTCGATCTTCCACCGAGACGCTTGTTCCAGACTTCCGTTCATACTTTCCGAGTTGACGTCTGTGGTTCCGTTCAAGCACATTCTTGCCGTTTTCGTTGCGCGCATGAAGTCTCTGAACTTCTAATGTCCTTATACGGTTGAGCTTGCTTCATCATCGGATCTCTACCAAGTTGAAATAGACGTAGAAATTCTCCTCAAAACGCGCTCGTCTCAAAGTGAGCGGAACGATCATTTCGAAGTTTACGGAGACCTCCGGCACCCGAATGACGACATTCATTCGAGTTACGAGCAGCCGATCCAGCCATAAGTTTGCTCATTACCCGGCGAGTAGGCAGCAACCAGGGGGGCAGGCCGGCGAGCGAGCTCCCCCGCATCGCTGAAATGGCACCGCGCAAGTCGCTCGCTCGCTCGATGCGTCCTGACGGCGGTCACATGGCGGCTCGACTAACTTGACTGAACGACTCGGGATTTTTCGTTTGTTCGTGCCACCGTTTGATCGTGTTGACAGTCGGTACTCCCTATAAGAAGCGAGCGACCCCCTCGAACAAGCGAGCGAGCGACAAACCAACCAACCAACCAAGCCCGATGGCCTTCCTGTTTGATACAAGTTATCCGCGCGAGCCTTGTAAAGCCTCGGAAGCCGTGGCAACAGAACCTCACCAAGCAGCCGGCGGCGTCGCTCTGTCGGCCCCAGCCCCCGCAGGCAACGAGCTGATTCCTCCGGCTCGTCGCGTCCTGGTGGTGGTGGTGGCTTGGCAAACTGGCTGGCTGGTCCCCTCGCTTCCTTTTCGGAGAGTTTATATTGAGGGATGACTGGCGCGAAAGAGAAGAAGCCGACGCATCGGGGAAGACGATACCAACGGGATCAACTTGTGACCGTATTTCGAGGCTCATTCCCTCATTTCCGGCATACATTTAGTGACCCGCAACTGCTGGCACATTGTATTCTCTCGTCTCGCCCACGACACCCATGAAACAAGTCTACGCTTCCTCGGACACCACAATATTAAAACACCGGATTGGAAGTGAATGATTCCCTTGTTCCCCGCCGCGACACCTCAATGATGAAGCGACGCAAGAACGGATGCGATTTTTTTTCAGAGGATTTTCGAGCCGGTTCATTTCCGAGATTGAATCGTTGGGAAAGAATAATTCTTTGATCGAAGGAATTCGAGTTCACATTTACGAATACGGATTCCATTCATCGGCTGACCTAGAATGTCGAGTCTTGATTGTTTTAAAGTCACCGAGGAAGTGCCGGAGTACAGGTTCGCTGCGTTCCACTTCCTCAGATTCCGAGAGAATGATGTGTCCATTTTAAGTCGAGAAGTTGGCGACCCTGAGAGAATGCAACCTTTTTCCGAGCTGACCAGTGACTCCACTCGTCTACGCGACTTTCACGCGAAGTGTGAATGGCCCCGAGTTGCGGTTGTCTCCGGAAGGAACGGTTTTTCATCAACGCTTCCCGCTCCTCAGATTTACACGACCTCAAGAACGCGGTTGAGGCTTTGCAAACGGTTCGTCGTGACAACAACTGAGAGCTGTTGGATGTTTCGGATTTCAGAGGTCAAGGATTCCGAGAGGAATTGGTTTTGAGGAGTCATTCCCCTCATCTTAGTTCTCGTTCTACCAAATTGAGTTCCTTCGACGAAGGAAGGAAACGAAAATACTGGCACCATTCGCCGAAATTCAATCATAAATCCTGGCTTGCTGAAAGGCGATTTTTGAAGACCTTGTGTCCTCCGACTGGAACCACAAGTTTACTGTTATTCATGACTTATGTTATTCGCGTTGCTTCGAATTACTTCTCTTACCTTTCCTTCGCCGTTCGAAAGTTCTCCTCACAGCTAGTCAAGAGAACCTCGCCGGATGGATTCATCTTCATCTCGGCGTTGCTCTGACCAACCTCTCCGCCGGTACGTCGGACCACAGTCGCAGACGAAATCCAAATTACTTTTTTCTTTCGGTGCTTTCAGCTTCAAAAACCAGAGAAACCCTTTTCGGAGTAGGTCTTGGTATCCTGCAGAGGAGGTTGCGTGTCATCTTGCCGACCTCATAGAAAATGCGTCCTGCGTCGGTTTGGTCTTCTTACTTTTCAAAGAAAATGCCGTATATCCCATCTCTTAATATACAAGCAGAAGAAAAACGAACCGAAATTGGAAAGCAACATTCTCTGCATACAAGTCAGTCCGGTCTAAAGGATGCCGTCGCGAACGAGAAATGGGAATAAAGCGTCTCTTCAATACCTCGTTGCAATCTGACCCCGTATCTCCGTTCAACGGACATGACTGGATTTTGATTCTTCATCAACAACAACAAAAGTCGTGCTTCCCATCGCGATCGGCTTCCCGTTTTGCTCGAGGGATCTCTTGCCGATATTTTCAGCGAATTTCATCTGCTCCAACTCTCGCTTTTTCGAAATCCTCTCTCGTCTGCGCTATTATGCCAAGAGTTGACAGCGCTGCTCCCGTTTCATCGCAACGAAAACTCACCTCGACACACGATCACCTCGACTCAGCGAATAAGAAAAGTCAAGGTAGAAACAAATTCGCACCGAAGACAACAATTCAAACGAAGCCTGACAGCCGTAAGCTTAGTTTCTGTCACGCTGCAAGAAGTCACGGCCAATTTCAAAATCTCCAAAAGCGAGAGAGGCGACTGAAGAAAACATTCATTGACACCAGCTTGCTTGCGTCCGTCCTGCCTCGTAAATAAAGTGCGAGGTCGAATTTTTGCGACGTTCTGAGTTCTTCTTCATTTTCGATTTTTCCCTCGATGCGTCTCAAAGCATCTGAATCCTTCGAGAAACGTCCTCATAACACTTTTCGAACAGGTTCACGCAGGAAACAAGGAAAGGATCCAACAAGCTCGACGAAATCCGCGACGAGTCGATCGAGAGTCGAGGAGGTTTCTTTCTATTAAGCCCAACTCTTCTGGAGGCGTTGAACAAAATGGAATCAGTGCAGGCAAGGAGAGAAAATCTCCCGATCGTGCGTTGAGTCATCAGGAGAATATTTTCATAATTTGGCCAAAATTTGAGCCGCCATCACGGAGTTTGGCTTATTCGCTCTCTATTCTGAGAGTGAATGGGAGTAATGGGCGCGGAGACAGTGAATTGCCATCACATTTAGATTTCCATGGGGACGACATCGAAACTCGCAAGCAAGCCAAACCGCCCTCTCGCCGTCCGTCCAGGGATGAATGGTTGGGTGGCGTCTTTTACTCATTCACTAACTCCCGAGCGTTGTTCCTTCACGGATTCGAGTCGTCCTGATGAATTTTTCTCGGTCAAATGGGACGATCGCGGATGTCCAGCTCACTGGGCCATTTCAAAACGCTCAAAACAAGCAGGTACTTTGAATTGTTTGCTTATTTTCGTTCCGGAGAACCCTCAATGTTTTGAGAGCTTTTCGGAAACCGGCTCCTGACACAAACCATGAGAACGCCACTGTCGTCCACTTTCAGACGAGTCGGAGATTTCTCCTCACATTCAACAGCCTCGTCTTCTAGTCATCGGCAATCGAATTTCAAGAGAAGCAGAACAAGGTTCCGCAGGAGGAATTCTCTTTGAAAGTCCAGTATCCGGATTCGGAATCTGTGCCGTGCTCGGACCCCTAAATAAGTCTCAACTTGGGTGGCTTCGTTGAGGATTGAGGTTCTCTGAACGAAGCCGTATGATGTGGGTCACTCTGAGACTAGCTAGCACGAACAATTGTTCCAAATAAAGGTCGGCCACGGTGCTGTTCCACTTTAATCATATTCTCAATAATCCCAAGGCGTATAAAATCCATCAGATTGGAGTAGGCCTTGAAAGAGGTCGCGCCCAGGGGATCTGTCGACCGTTTTTGTCCTATCCATATCGTGAGACTTGCGGCGGCGGCGGTGGCGGTAGTCGTAGTGAGGAAAGTAAAGACTAAAAAATAGGCTGACCCATCTGGCTTCGTTGGAAATATGGGCTTAGAACACAGGCCGCCGTCGACCGATCTCGCTCGGCCGCAGAGAGGAGGCCCAATCTGCAGCCCTCAAGTTTTTCATCACAGTGAACGTAAGGATTCCAACACGGAGAGGTTCACGCGAGCTCGTCTGTCCGTTCAACTCTCTCTGTCTTTGTTGTTCACTTGGTCGGCAAGTGAGCAATTCAACCATTCATCCTTCTTCTCATTCAGCTAAATCACCAGCGAGCTGGGCGTCGCAGTTTTGAGTTTCCATAGTGCAGCATGAATCTCCGCGAGACTCGTCGAAATGCACTGCGAAACGGCTTTGGTTGTTCGATGATTTTCCACTGCAGCAAACCAAACTATGTATCAATTGTGACTTCTCCTTCAGTGGTCGGAGCGACGCAAAGCGAAAGGGAATTCCCAGAAATTCGATGATTTCTTCAAGAAATTCTTCTGTGCGCTCTGTTCCGAGGATTTGATTCGAGGAGGGCGTTTTCTGACCCGCGAGAAGGAATAGAATGCCCAGAAGCTTCATGGTTGTGTTCTCCATTCCAAGGAAAATGGAATATCTTGGGGAAAATTAGCGGTCGATTCCAACATTACAAAGAGGAAGCGTCACTGAAGATTCTTTGAGACTTTTCTGGAAGAGACTTCAATGTATTCTTGCAGATTGAATAACAGATTGTACGATTTTGATCTATTTCCAATCGCCACTATTTCATACGTTGGGATTGATTCCAAAGCGGAAACCCTGAGCGGGACAATAGTATGGGGCGTGAGTAGAATCATGACATCAGATGTTCTGTTCAGAATTGCTCTATATTCTTCTTAGCGGACTACATCATTCACGATCTGTCGAACTTCGCTCATGAGTTGATACCAAGCCCGAGAAGATCCGCTTGCTCCAAGCATCCCCATTTAAATCATCAGTGCGCTCACGGCAATGACTCTAACGATTATGATTTGATGTTTTCAAAGTTCTCGAGGCCAGAGCGTGCAGGAGATGATTTCCAGTTTGTGGACATTCTTCATTGCTTTCTCATAGAATTTTCTGGGAAGAAAACTTTCAGAAGATATCTCTGTGTGCGATGGGATTTGATTTCTGCAATGAGAGGTGAAGATGACATCGATAGAATTTACACTTTGTCTTCTTGCTTCGATTCTGCGTTTGGTTTGTATGCTCGGAAGAAATTTTTGCGCCAAATCTTGCAACGTCCTCGCTTCAAACGCTCTTCCGCTAATTTAGCGTAGGATCCAATCTGTGTTGATCGACTATTGAGCTTCTCGCAGAGGCGGCATCTCCAGTCGATTCGAGAGGCGTTCACTCCTCTTCGCGCATTGATCGCCTTCTGGAAGAGGGCATCGCTCCTGAAGCGATAGAGCATCCTGGCCAACTCTTTTGGGCTGCCGTGCTCCGAAGCGACCACAAAGCTTTCTTTGGGCAGAATCGCCGAGTAGTCGGCGCCGCCGGAAACTATGGGGATGACATCGTATCGAAGAACTTCATGAAGCCGCTCCGTCACAAAGTCATTACAAATCGAGTTCTCGAAAACGAGCACAAACTTGTAGAGGGGCAATATCTTCTCCATGCAGAATCGCCTGTGGGTGCAATGGAACCCTTGTGGAGAACAGGGACCCACGATGTGCACTGGGAACTCAGTTTGCAGGAGGTGAACATAAGGCAAACTCGGGGGACTGCACTCATCGACGAACCAGACGGCGGCGAACTGCTTTTCAGTCACGTTGCGTCGTGGAGGACGATAAACTTCGCGGCACATCTCGAATAATGGGACATAGATGTCATCTTTTTTGCTGTAAGACATCGTCCAGTTGAACATTCCATTGAACACTGATGTCAGCTTCGATGTTGGAGGAGCTTCGCGAGAGTGAAATATCCAGCGTTGACCGTGAGTTCGAGTGACGGGAAGGTCATCGAGTTCGAGATCCGAGTCATTGAAGACGACAACGTCGGAAGCGTTCAGTTGCTCACGATCCGATGTGAAGTAGCAGTTCTGGAACTCGCATGAGTCCGATCTTGACCCGGTGAGATCCCCGTTGCGCTGTCTGGTCCACAAAAGGACGCTGTAGTTTCCTTCGGTTTGTTGTGTGACAACTTCGCGATCACAGAAGGGCAGTTCGTCAAACTGGAACGATTTCGAGTGCGGAATGAGTTCAGGGTAGGTGATCACACACGTGATGATGAATGCCACGACCAATGCGAACGGGAGCAAGCCTAGTAGGTTCTGCTTGGTTAGGAAGCGGCCGCGAATCTTATTTTGCGTCATCTCGGTCTTCTGAGGTTCACCAGGATCACACGGTGGCGTTCATTTCATATCCGGCAGCGATTAATGAAAAGACGAAAGGCTGACTTTCTTCTGAGAGGGATCGCTGTTTGCTTTTCTGTGAACGGACGCGTTGCTGAACGACGTTGGAACATGTCGCGAAATGAACTGAAGAGGAAAGGACAAACTGCGCACCTCGCTCAGTGGCTGGATTACCGATGACTGGTCCGATCGCTCTGTTCTCCGCTCCAAACAATGGCACGCCGACTTCGGCGGCTACGCAGCGGGCAGATTCTGAAGTCTACATATGTATCGTTCCGGTCAGACCTAATTCAGGCATTGCCATCGAGAATTTCCGAAGTCAAATGCAGATGGACTCCTTCCCAGAGTACCTGTGGTGCTTTTCATGCGGAGCTACACACGGAATCGTTCGCCGATCAAATAATTTTCCACTCGACGAATCTCCTCCAGAGTCGGAGGTGTTCTTCGTCGGATACTTCCTCTGTTATGTTGCGAGCGAGTGAACTTACCTCCAAAGACGGAATTCGTTGCCTCCACGAAGTTCCTCCATCGACCACTCATCTGGTCGGTTTTTAATCAGAAGCGGCGACCGGCTGCAATCAAATCGAATACCTCTGTTTTCATCAAAGTTGGAGCCTTTTTCCACTTCTTTGCTGGCAGTACGAGTGGCATTCAAGTAGGTCACTTTGAAACGGAAAACTTTTCAATCGCAGAATAATTCTGGTGTATGACGGAATATTGCGCACCGGGAATCGTACGCAAGCGCCACAACCAAAAGTTTAGGTTAGATTCATTCGCGGTTGTTTATCGACCGGCGACGACACTTGAAGCTCCTTTGCAGTGAGTTGGCAGCATGTGCATCCTTTTTTTTTTGGTTAATCAACGGAGTGCATTATTCGAGGGAAAGAGGATTCGAAAATGTCAACAAAGCGAAACAAATCTCATCTTTATTTGTTTCACGCATTCGCTTCACATATGTACAAGTTCGACGGAATGGCTCAAAGCTTGAACGCTCCTACAGAGGTCTTTTTCAGCTCTCGTTCTTTCTTCAACTTCTGCTTGGCGCTGATCTGATTGCTGACTTCATCTTGAAGCCGTTCGAAGAACTTCGTAGATGACTTCAAGGCAACGTTTCGCTCCTTCGGCTGGAATCATTGAGGACGTAGATTTTTAACTTGATGCGTGATTCAGAATGTCGGCAACGTCAAGAATGGTGATTCTCGATAACGCGGATGATATACTAACCGTTTTCAAAACTTTGGTGTTCGTGGAGTTTTTGAGGTTTTCTCGGGCCTGCTTGCGCTCCAAGCGCTCTTTGAAGCGTGGGTCACGTTCTGCTTTCCTGCGTTCTTTCTCCTCCTGGAACTTCTGTTTCTTCTTCTGAACGATCTTTTTCAATCTTCTTTCGCGGTTCTTATCAGTCTTCGACCTCTCGTCCTTGGCGATGACTTCGCGCTTCGGTTTGCTCTGCATCGAAAAAAACAGTGCGATACTGTAGAGTTAGTAGCTCTCCTCATTAGGCTGAACTGTGCGTGGAACATCTCAGTCCTTAGAAAACACGTTTCTGCCAACATTCTCAAGAGACAAATTCGAAACACACCTTGACTTCCTCAGGGGCCAACATGGTCGCATCGCTTACGGTGGCCGGCATGACTTCTTCCGCAGCGATTGTCGGAAGGTTCTTCACTATCTTCAAGTCGGGCTGTGCGGGTCTCGGCATGAAGTGGTAGTTGCTCAAGGCGTCAAGTTGGCGGAACAAACCGTTCATGAGTTTCTTGATTTCGTCGTGTTCAGGATTGGTTTCGTCTTTCTGTTGCTCCTTCATTTTCAAGAATTCTTGCTCATACACTTCAGCCAAACCCACTTTCGATTTCTCTTGATCAAGAGTCAGCCGTCTTCGGAACTCAAATACTTCTTCGACAGGTTTCGCTTTCCGCACAACATCATCCCAGGCCTGAAAAGATTAAGATCGACGATGAGAGAATAAAATTTGCAAAAGGTGACGAAAGTACTTTCCTAGAAGAATTTGATTACAGCAGCTTACACGATCCTTGATTCGCTGGCAGATCCAGTCTTCGAATTTCTGCGTCAGCGTTCGAGTTATTTGAGGTGCCTGCCGAGTTTGATGATCGAAATCCAGGTGCTCCTCCATCAGTGAGTTTTCAGGTCGAGTTTTAGAGGTGATTTCTCCGCGCATCTGCCATTCCTTCTCCGCCAGACGGTTGTCCTCTATCGTTGAAATGCGTTTGGACAGCTGAGGCGATCAAAACTCACTTTAGGATGAGGCCGATGATTTATCACATGAACCCGATTCGACATTGCTGACCCTCGATTAACCAAAGTTCTATACTTTCATTAATCATACCAACTTGAACCTTCTCATCCCCTTAACTAAACCCATATTAAGCACACTTGGATCATACCAACTTGAATCACACAAATGAGGTAAATGTTCCAGAGCCCCCTCTTGTGTCACTGTAGGTATAATCTGACCTAAAAACCCCTACCTTCTTCTGCTTTTTCTCGAATGAACTCAGCTTCTGTTGGTCATCGTTCTCTTCATCTTAATCTTTGAAGAGATCCTTTGCGGTTTTCAACGAACTCTCCTTATCATCCTCCTCGATATCACCGGCCTCAGCATCACGGAAATCGTAGCCGTGGTCCTTTCCTCCTTCCTCTGCATCATCGTCGTCCACTTCATCCGCGAAACGAACCGACTTCCGGTCTTTCTTCTGTCTTGGAGCGGCATCCTGATTCTCCTGTGAAAAATACATGTTTGAGACGCATGATTCGCATCGAGTGATGCAGTTTCGGCATCTCACTGTTCATCCAACGTGTCAAGGGGAACGCTTCCACGATGCAAATTCAATTGAGGAAAAGGAATTCAATGAGCGGGGAGCGACTTCGAACTATTGCTCGAATTTCGTGAGCCCCAAAAACAGTCCTCTCCGGACTTTTAAAACAAGAAACTCACCTCGGAGTTGTCCTCAACTGGATCGAAGAAGTCGTCGTACTTCGCATCGCGTCCCTCATCTTCGCTTGGAAGCTCCGCAAAAAGATCAATGCTGTCCCCATCGCTCCCGTCGTCGGAATCAGAACCTGTATTGAGGCGAACAATTACTAGATGGGTGTTGATCTTCTGAAAGTGGCATATTTGAGCGCGTTGATTTTTTCGAGCTCCTTACTCTTTCTCTGTTTCCGCAGTTTCCGCTCCTCCTTCTTGTCTTCGGCGTCAAGGAACTCCTCGAGATCTCCCAGTTTGAAGAAGTTATCGTCGACGATGCTCTTGCGAACCGGTGTTTTCCTGACTGAGGATATTGATTTCTTCCCTGGTTTGACTTCCTCTTCCTGGAGCTCTTCACTTTCAACGGCGCTGTCTTCATCTGCCTCAAGTCCAGATTCCTCTTCTTCATCCATCATCTCATCTGGAGAACATTTCGGATATTCAAAACAAGGAAAATTTTCACATGGGGCTGATCCTGAACATCGCGAAGTCTGTTTGTCAGAAATCGGGCCACTCACCAGCGTCCTCCACCTCTTCATCATCCTCATCCTCCAGGTCGAAATCTACCCCGAAATCCAACTCGACCTTCGCGGCAATCTTCGGCACCTGCTCCATGGATGCTGCCAGCATTGGCTGATTTCTCAGCTCTATCTCTTGCCTTGGTTAGAGAATTCGGTCAAAGTCATCATCAGTGTCCCGGTCAATATCTGAGAATGCCTCCTGAGAGGGAGGGGCAGCGGGGGTACCACGAGGTTGGACTCACCATATTTGCTCGTCGTCGAAGTCTTCGATGATGAGTTGCTCGAGATTTTCGTCGAGCTTTAACCGCGAGTACCTGTCCTCTGGTTTCAAGTTGTCGAATATACTCTTCGAAAGCTGACGGAACTTCTCGGAAGCCTTTTCATCGCACCTTGAGGAAAACCCGCATATCGTTAATAGTCGAATATAGGTGCCTAGATGGAGTTCTCTGCAGGTGGAACAGGACTCAAATTCCGGCGATACAGTTTGTTGTCGATTCAAATCTGCTGCGACGCGGTTAACCTCTTCAGACACATTTTCTCCAATTGAATCACAGGTTTTTCGCAACGCTCTGATATTTTCACAGAAGAAGACCCGAGTTCAGAATCCATTCTCTGGTCGGCTCAAAGTTTTCGAACAACGCGCTTCATCCTGATGTTCGAATGATGTCTGACCAAACTTTTCAGCGCAACAGTTTTCCACCCCGACTGTACATGGAACTTCTAATACCAACCAAACTCACTTCAGGAACTGTGTCAGGTCTTGGGAAAGTGTCGCTACTTCACTTTCTGTTTTGGAAAAGAAACTCCGCGAGCACCTCGTGTCGGGAGCCATGGTACATAAACACAGCGGAGAGAACTTGCTTCTTAGACCTCCGCCGCTCTCCATTATGATACTGATGATGATCTCTTCGTGATGACGATCCCAACCTGGGGCGGTCCGCTAAGCTGGACTGCGATTATGAAGAGAGTTGTTTTGAAAATACCAACTCTATCAACATACTCAAGGAAAGGAACTCCAATCCCTGGATAGAAAGTTGAATCCAGAGAAATGCGCGGGGCTCGGCTTACGGAACGACGTAGCGGTTTCCGTGAACAGGTCAGCCGGTTTGATCGCGGTGGTGTGGCTGTTGATTCAGCAATGATTCAATTTTAGATCGTTCTGACATGTCTGTCTCACTCGTGCCTTTGTTGATGGAATACACGGGATCTCAAACGGAAGCAGTGCGATCCGATCTCGGGGAAACTTATGAGAAAACCAGAGTCTGAGCCAAACATCTGCCGGAAATTTGCTGGCTCAGACTATTGCCTGGAAAGCCTGCGTGAGGAAACTGGCAGATCGGAACTTGTTCGGTACTTGATTATCTGTGACGTTGGAACCGTAATCGACTTTGAGTATTCAATCGACGTGCTAATAGTACCCCTGTTGGATGATCTAATAACTCGGAATTCATAGACAGTGGTCTGTCATCTGAACTCTGTTGTAATCCGTAGTAGTCTGTTATCTGAACATTCCTCTGCAGAGCTGAATACCTCAGACGGCATTCCGACTTCCGGGATTCATCTTTGAGGCTCCTGGCCGGGACAGGAAAAGATTGAAACGAGAGGGTTCTGCCAGCTTCTCCTATCGGGGCAGGACCAACTCGAGGAAAAGTCTCGTTCTTTGAATAACGATCCCGCTTGCTCGTCGGAAAATCGGCATCGGGTTTCATCCAACATCCTGTGCACGATTATGAAGAACCTCAAACGTTGTTATCAGATTTTCGATCTGTTTCGAGCTGCTCGATGACAAACGATCCAATGAAAGGGGACACATTGTCAGATAAGTTGTTCGACGACGGGACCTTGTGCCATCAGTAGTCTCTGACAAATCAGATCAAACACGTCTTGAAGAGCGATCTCATTGTCAGCTCTTGTTTCAGTTATCAGCATTTTGTCGATCGCGGCACGCAAAATGCAATGAATATTTAGATTCATACGCTTCAATATCCATTCCACGCTTGACATGGACATCGACATCATAGGTATGCGACTTCTTTCCTCTGATCCGTATAAATGAGAAGCTGAGATCAAGACCATGGCGTCCATGAACGCTGGGCACGAAAATCTAGTATGTAGGTCGAAGAATAATGATATTCAGCAAAGCGTTCGTCAACGTGGCTCGATTAGTCCAAGGAGTCCAGTCTTCGCACATTTCCTCTGTTGCGAACAACAGGAGAAAACTTCGGAGATGATAATCATCTGGAAACAGTAGTGCCGACTCTTATCTCCTAGAAGAAGACATTACTAATTCGGTTGTTGCTTCCGCTCCTTCGGACTCCGCCGGCGGAAAAATGTCCTTATCCTGGTCAGTACTCTCCTGCACCGACCACTTTGTGTTTCAATACACCTTCCAAGATCACACCGGCGCCGAACGACAGATCCGTGCACACAACTGGACCGGCGCCGGCGTCGCTATCTTTCTTTGGTGCATGCAGGTCTGATTAGCAACTCCGTCGAAGGAACAGGCTCCGCTCTCCCTGAATTCGATACCGATGAGATAGCTGAGTGGTCTCAGCGGTCTGTACGCCTGGTTCAAAGCTCGTGGACGTGATACCATACCACGCGCAGGTCGTTGGTTCGAATCTCATTCCCTGGTACCAGAAGGCCGACTTCTTCAGAGATTGTTCCCTTTCTGTGAGGCGAATGTCTGGTATCAGAAGAAGAGCTTCTGGCACAAGAGGCCTTCCGAGCCCCGGTACCCAGACTCTGCAACACGGGCCGTGAGCGTCTCTCTTAAAGGACAGCAGTGATTACGAAGCCGAGATCAAACTGCGCTTCGAAGAGCTGGGACTGATTGGATACCGGAAGATAGGATTGAGATGCGATTGTGAAGACCCTCCAGTCGCCGAATCATTTCACGGAAAGTATGATCTTGAGAAGCGATGATCTGGATCAATTTCTTTCGTTAGCTTTTGTTCAAATCTCTGCTATGAATCGAAACTCTTTAAACTGTCGTTTAAAGTATCACCCCTTCGTATGTAACTCCTAAGGGAACCTGCGGGAATTCAACGAGCTGCTCGGTCTGACTTATTATTATTTTTCTAAATAAAGCTTTTTCATTCACGTGAACAGTTGTATATAAAATCCACTAGGGCTTGGCCTTGTTGTGGTAATTGCTCAAAAATATCTCTTGCATGGTTGGTCGGGGAGGGAGGGGGAGGGCGAGATCGACATAGATGAACCTCTGATTCGCTCATCATCCCACCGAGAACACAAGTTTTTTCACTGGCGAAACATACGCAAAGGAATTTTCGGGGCTTTCGCCGGAGGCTGTCAGAATGGGAGTGTTCTGCAAGGGTTGAGTGCAGGTCTCATGTTGATTCGACTCGACGTTCGGTTCTGATATACAAGGATCGATAGAATATTTCTGCTTCCGTTTGGATAAGTCATCCATGCTTGTATTTTTTATTGGGTGCGGAATTCGATCACGGAGTTCCGATTGTTGGATGAGTTCTGTCGATCATTTTTGCGAAGAGTTTCTTCGTTAGACCTGGATCTGGCACTCAGGCCCACTGGGCGCGTCCTGAGACTCTTCAAATCCGATGCGCCCATCGGGATCTACCCAATTTCTCAAGCAACAGATTCCAAGAGAACTCGGTTTATTTGCGAAGTATACGTTCGATTAATTCGTCATTGCAATGAAGAATATTTCGACTTCCTTCGAATGCAGTCTGACCGAGTCGAATTTTCTGGAGAACCTTGAGAGATATCCTGAGGGGTTCGATGACTAATTTTGTTGAAAATGCCGGGGGCCTCCTGAATTTCATCATCAATTTGCTCTTCACTTTCGCCATCTTGCACCACTCCGCCGTAAAAGGTCGAAAAGTCCGAAACTCCGCATGTCTCGCCTCTCTTTTCAGCAGAGACCATCACCATCATCATCACGGGTCGAGCGATTTCTCTACTCAGCATTTGAAGCGATTTTCCGTTTTGCGTTCATCTGGAACGCATGCTTAAGATTCTGTTCCTTGCGTTCCGAAGCAACTCCGTTCCTGCTTACCTCCGTTCCGAGAGATTGCGTGCCTGATTCGCAATATCTATCTTGCCGGCCGCTGATCACCATGTGGCGCGCGCTGCACCGGGAGGGCGCAACGATCGTAGATTTACGCGAGAGAGGGGTCGGGAGCCGGCCATTTCCTCGAATAGACATGGCGACGACGAGAGCTCAAATTTTCAGACTCCAATTGCCCACGTGCTCGTGCAACTTACTCGTGGAAAGGGAAGGAGCTAGCGTTCACTTCGAGCCGGAATAAATTTCAACCAGGCAACATTCCTTCCACCCGCTGACAACTGGTTACAAACTACTCGTCCAAGGCTCCCGTTTCGAAGTTGTGCCCGGTTCTTTTCGAAAGAATATTGGTCATCCTCACAGTCATGAGTGACGATTGGGGTAAGGATTTTGCTAATTTTCGCTCGATTCTTGATTCAAACTCAGCGTGAGTACGTCACAGTACTTTTCGATAGCGATCGTCAGCTGGATGGATTCGTTCTTTTTCGAACGCGTCTTGTAGTTTCGGCTCCATATGGGTTCTTGGCGCTCGGCATGTGCCTTCACCGATTAGTGCTTTCGAATGTTCTCGATATGAAGACATAACGTTCGACAGCGACTCTATCGTGATTCTCGAGACGATGGAGTCAAATTCCAATGTTTCTGAAGTCGCGAGAAGCTCATTGAGCACTGTTTCTCATATCGAATTTGTGCCGCACTCGTCAAACGGTTCCATTCGGAGAACACCGCCCACATGGCGCTGAGAGCGCCGAGCATGTGGAGCTCTCAAGGGAGTCTATTCGCTATCTTTGTTCTGGTTTGTATTCTTGTGAAGTTTGATAACGTTTTTGATTTGCGAATGTTTGACGATCGCGTCCACGAGGTCGGCAGTTACAAATACAGTGATAGTACAGCTGTTAGACATAGGCGCATTCGGCGGTTTCTGTGTCACAACAATAATTCTAAGGAGAAGAACTCGGGAATCGTGTGAAAACCGTAGCAATCTGTAACTATCTGTCCAACCGACTCTCAGCTGACTGATAACATCGTGGCGAAGATCAACAATTCCAATTCATCGTAATCCTCCGTATCGCAGAGACAGCTACCATAAAGCCGGTGGTGAAACCGTCCGATCGTTGGGAAGGCGAGGACGAAGATGATGTCAAGGACAATTGGGACGACGAGGATGATGAAGCACAGTCGGATTCGACATCCGTGGTGGCATCCCAGCCCAAGAAGAAGAAAACCTTGATACAGATCCTCGCTGAGAAAGAGGAGAAGAAGAAAAGAGAAGCCGAGGAACGAAGACTGAAGGTGAGATTCTCCGTTTCTACTCCCTCTCCGGAGACTACCGTTTCTGGAGTATATGTATATATATATATTCCTTCAGCCGGTTCAATTGCCTCACCCATTTCGAAGTTTAGCAAAAGAATGATTAGGTTCTGATCCATTGCGCAGGCCGAGCAAGAATCGAAGAATGCCTCACCCGAGGAACAGAATCGTGAGAAGCTTCGGCGGCAACGAATGCAAGAGGAGGCAGATTTGCGAACCGCGATGGAAACGTGTGGAGTCTCCGCGAGCGGAACAATCGATTCCTTGGTACCTGTTGACAAGGACGATTATGACAATCTACGCAAACTTCTCGTAGCAAAGCTGACGCCCAACGAAAAATGTCCGCTCTACATCGGATTCCTCGAAGAGCTCCTCAGGGACTTGACCGCCAACCTCGAAGTCGATGATATCAGAAAGCTTAGTTCTACCGTCAATACTGTTGTTAATGAGAAGATCAAACTCACAAAGGTAAGCCAACCGGTTTCAAAACGAATATTTGTGGAGTGAGGTCTCCGTGCGCACTTCTTGCGTCAGTTTCCCTGATTTCTCTGATCTCGTTTCCAGTTGACGAAAGGAAAGAAAAAGAACAAAGGAACTACGCTGAAAGTAGAACGCGGCGAAATGGACACTTTCGACGATTACGGTGGTGGCGAATTCGATGACTTCATGTAGAACTCCCGAGTCTGTTCATTTCTACTTCGATTTCGATGAGCTCGAGTGTTTTTGAAGTCGATCGACGTTTGCGGAGGCCAAGCCTAGTGTTTTGTGTGGGTCAAGTCGGTAGTCGTCCATCCACCCTGGGCAGAGGAACGTGAGGATGCAACCGTTGTTGTACAATTAATTTTGTAAGAAAAATAAAACCAACAAAAATAGCTCCGTTTAAATTTGATGACTACTGTGGTCTTTTCATTCTGGAATCGGGGGCCAGACTGTGTACGAGGACCGACCTTCGTTCGATTAGTTTGCAATCGAGATCGAGATTTAAAATCGATTCTCGTTTCTTGGGACCTCTTACACACAGAATCCATCCGATGACCACAATCGAATTATCTCCTTCTCCCGAAGGAACTCTGGTCCGATCTTCTGTAATCTCTCTGCTCTCAATATCTGATGCAATAGCATCGAGGTAGAGGCGTGAGGAGCTTTGCGATTGTGATGATACGAGGTCGAATCCGTCGAATGAAAAACTCTGCCTACGAACATCAGTCATTGTCATTCTGCTGAATGTTTTGCGCCGGAAAGGGATCAGATTCCAAAAAGATATTGAGAGGTTTATTGTATCCTCATCGCGTGAAAACTTTCCGATATATAGTATTGTGCTTCCATTAACTCCTCTTCAACAATTGATCGGTAATCAAAACACTTGATAGGAAAATAGTTCTTTGTAAAGTCCTCTGCTGAGATAATCGGATCGACCAGATCGGTTCTGACTAGCAAAGCATCATAAAATTATACATATCTCACTATTGTAATTGTACACAAGGATCACTGCTCTCTGAACACGATCGGTTCGATTTAAACAACGTGCGTGTCGATCTGGACTCATGTATCGCTTGGGCACAACTCGCACACAACCTCTCTATCAGCGGGCGGATCGGAGTCCAGCAGGCCGAGAGGAACTTTTGATAGAAATTCGAAGAGAATTTTTCCGAAGAGTCGATCTTACGATGAAGCCCGCAACAAATCCTGGAGAACTTCATCTTTTTCGAGCTTAGATGCCATCTTGAAACCGAGCTTTTTGGCACAATAGTACCTTGTCTCAATGTCGGCTTGTTCCGTCAGAATCGTCTCGAACATGGTTTGCATTGACTGCGTTGGACGTTGGTACTTCGAGTAGCTGGAAAAACATTAAGACGTGCTTAACGACGATCTGTATATACGAGTACATAATCATTGGAAGTCGTTTCCATTCTCTCGAAGCCTACTGACCAATCCGCCATTTTCGTGATGATGTCCGAACTTAGCTGCATTCTCGTCTGGAACTCTCGGAGATAGACGCTGTTGCCGTTGACCACTACGATCGAGAAGAGAGGAATATACCAGGCTACATTGAATTGACTGGCTTCGGCGACCAATCGCGCTTCACAGAAAACCTGAGAACGGAAGCAATATTATTTCTCCGAAGCTTGCTCGCATGGGTGAACAAGGTCGAGATCGTGAAGAAACATTTCTATTTCCAACTCACTGGATGAGAATTGAACCAGCTCGTAAAGGTCTCCTGATTGAGCCGAATCAATTTGGTTCTAGAGCCTTTCTGTATGAAATGGAGCTGCAAAGACAGGAGCTCAGCTCTCTTGGTACAATCCAGAGCGTGCAGCAGGCAGTCAGCTTTGACGAAGGATTCGGCCGCGTCGGCCAAATCCATTATTACAGTTTCGATTGTTGTGGAAATTTGACGAAGATCCACTGAATCAGGCCACCTTGATTCTAGAGAGGAATAATGTCGGAGAATTGGAATGAATTCTTTCCTAAATGATACGCTCGAATTGGAACCGTATTGAGGTCTGAAATCTTGTACGTCTTTAGAAGTGTTATACCTTCGGAAGGTGTTATACTGGCGATTCTTTCCTCAGCCGATTCGAGCAGCATCTCAGCGATTTCCCTGTACATGGTGAAATTCAACTTCAGCATAGCGTCCAAGTGAGAGGGTTCCTTCTTCTTTTTGAGATAGTCTAGGAGCGCAACCTTGAGATGCGGAACCTTGAAGGAGAATCGATTTCGAGTTTAGTAAGACGGAACATGAGTAGCTCGGAGTCACAAGGTGTTATAAGGTAGTGTAGTTTCAGTTTTTCACTCAGGATGTCTCCTCAAAAAGTACAGAGTTCGCCCGCCTACTTTTTCCATGCCCCGCTGGAACAGCATCTCGAAGCGGTCGTATTCTTCGAGCGCTTCAAAAACGAAAGACATTTCGCTATAGCGACCGATTCCGGTCAAGAGCCGGATCATGAGCGGAAACTTCTCATATCTGCAAAGTACAATTCGGTCAGTAAGAAACCGACGGCTTAGCTCCAGACTTCTCTGATCTGATCGCAGACTCTGACCTGATAAGCCACTGAACGAGGGCGTGGCAATGCCGGAGAACATGTGAGATTCCTTCCATGCAACAAGCGACCGAGAAACATTCATGAGCCAAGATACAGAGTTCCACCTCGTTGTAGAGCACTGGAAGCAATAGATTCGAGGGATTGTTAGGAAGTCCGGGCCGAAAACACCGAGAGTGGAGGATTTCGGAACTGTTTTCCAAAGTTGCTCACTCTTCTAACCTTGCTTGTCCGTCCCCATTTGTGCATCCTCGTTCTTCTTCAACCCGTAGAATATTCGATTTCCGAGTATGGTAGCGTCTTTGCACAAGCCGACTACTTGCTCGAAGTTACCAAGCATATCGAACTCGACGAACTCGTCATCTTTGAAGCGCAGTGCTTTTTTAATCTCTCGATATATGAAGCTGGACAGAACGATGTCTTCGATGTTGTAGACTGCTATCAACTCCTTCGCCATTTGGAATTTGTTGCTCAGCCGTGAGTTGAGAATACGTGTGAGTAACTGCAGCGGGTCGGATTCTCTCGCGAGTCTATCGTACTCCAAGCTCAGAGATGTAGACAGCAGGTGGAGGACTAATACTCTCCGACATATCGAGCGCGAAGCTTCCGCGATTGATGTTAGTTGTTCTATTGTATTGCAGGATTTCGAACTCACTGAGTTCGAGAGACGAACCTAGAATAATTGGATGGAGTACAGAACAACCAAAATTAACCTGAGTGCGGTTCTTGAGGGAAGAACAAACATCGAGAGGGAAGGGGAACTCATACTCACTCGCCGTCCGTTTTCCTTTGCGCTGCCAGTGAGCTGATCTTTTAGCTGCGTAGGAATAGAATCAGGAACCATGACGCCTTCAGCTAACTGGACGCAGCTAACAGCCAACTGGTATTCTTCGGTTGTTGTTGAAAAAACTGTCGATACGAACTGTGCCTCCCGGAACGCGACTTTTGATAGGAGCATGTCTATCAAAAACTTCATGGCTCTCTTCTCCTGCAAGAAAAATTCGAAATTTTAATCTTCAGAACCGGAATATTGAGGTAACATGATTCTCACTAGGATCTCATTCCGAAGCTTCGGAATCGGAAGCTTTCGGAAAATGATCAAAGCATTGAACTCTCACTGACCGTGTCGCTCTCCAGCAGGATTCGGCTTTGGGGGTATTCGGAACTTCGTAGTAGGAGTAGCTCCTCAGCTTCGAAATCAACGTCCGCGAGAACTTCAAGGTCTCCACCTTCTACACATTTCAAAAGGTATCTCCAACATTTGGTGCGATGCATCTGTTGGTGGAGTTCGGAGTCAATAAAACATAGATGAGTCCTTGGGAGAGACAATCCAAAACAATATTGTAACATCGGGCTCCTCGTCCCGACAGTCTTTGAGAAATTGTTGCGGAATTACCTCTGAGTCGTTCCAGCGCAGAGCATATTTCATTGCGATGAACTTATCGCGATCGCTTTCGACCTGCTCGCTATTGCGTTTGAAAAACATGAAGCAGGTTGCCGGCGATATATTGTGCTTTCGGAATAACGTATGCGCTCTTTCCCAGAATGATTTTTCTTTCAGTTCCGAAAGGTCCACACTTTTCTGAGCTCCGAGCACAGAGATTTTTCTCCTTGAGGATATCGTTGAGCTCGAATCGGTCTTCCCTGAGCCACCAGAGTCTACCAGTGTTTCGCCGGGACTTGCATTTTCGTCTTTCGAAACCGACGATTTCAAGCTGAGAGAGAGTCCTCGGCGAACGAGATGACGGTTGCGAGCTTGTGCAACTTGCTCGATGATGGTATTGGCATTGGACTCGATTGAATTGTCGTAATCTCCAGAAGAGCCCTCGTTCGAGAGCTTATGTGTTTTCGACTCTAGCTGATGATTGAGCACTTCACAGATGACGTCATCGAGCGAAAGTCTCGCCACCCGACTGAACTTGATGGCCAACTCGTATTCTTGATGCTCTATGAGACGTGTAGCTTCCCGCCGCATGATATTCTCGAGTTCTTCGGGTTCGTCGGTCAGCAGCATGAGGTCGAAAGGAAGTTGCCAGTCGATTTCGCTTAAGCAGTTGAGCATTTGGAAGAAAAATGAGAAATCAGGCTTCATGTCCAAGGGAACGGTTTTGAATTTCTTTAAGAGGATTTGCTGCTCGTAAACCGATTCGCAAATGAGAATCCCATAGATGAGAATCTTCCGAACGAATTCGATTTCGCTTTTATCCTTCACGAATCGTTCCAAGAAACTTCTCCAGTGCTCCTCTCCGCCGTAGTAGTTCTTGTCTATCTGGAAGCCGTGCACATAGTGAACTAGAGGGAGGACGACAGAGTCTGGCAAGAATAGCATGTAGCCCAGCCTCAGCGACGGAAGACAGCGTAGTTTCAGAGCGTTTTCGACGGACTCCAGCAAACCACTCAAACATTTTTCGGACATGTATCTGCTGTGTCTGATGATTGTTGTCGTTTCTAGCCAGATCGCGAAACACTGTTCGATATTCTCGTTGTAGTGGGTCGCCACAAGTGCTGGAGCTGGATTCCAGTGGTATATCGCCGCCGAGAGCAATTCGTTGACAGGAAATTTTCTTTGGTGACTCGATACCACGAGGTCTGTCAAGTTCGCAGCATAGGTACGTTCTCCACCTGAAATGAAATCAGATAGCATGATGTGGGGAGAAAGCTTGCGAGGACGTCTTGCACGTTCGCTCTGGCGGTAGATCAAGGTCTCAATGATCAGCCTTCGGCGAGCAAACCGAGAGGAACTCGCTCGGAACGATTCTCGGGTTAACAAGCGTAGCAATAAAGGATTCGACCACATACCTGATCCTTGCGTGTTGGCTGTGTTCATGGTCATCGAAGACTCATCGCTGGTGCAAGAGAATGAATCGGGATCGGAGTTAGAATCCTTCTTCTGTTCTGTCGGCGAATAATTGAAATTATCGATGATTTGCTGGTGTTTCACGACTCCGATTTTGTTGTAGAGAGACGCTCGGAGATCCTGGAAATGAACGAAAGCGTATCTCATCGTTTCGACGGCCAGCAACGGTTTTCATAATTGTGCTTCGGATAAGAGAGTCTCTGTTTGTAGCATGGCTTACCCGTTTCACAGGTGTTACGGAGCTCTTGGTGTTAGGATCCTTCAAGGAGCTGACTTGGGACAAAGCTTTTTCGAGGTGCTCCCGATACACTTGATTTGAGAATCGTTTCAGAACTGGCATAATCCGTCTTCTGCTCATCTGCAGCACTTGGCCCCAGACAATGAAGGCGAGCCAGTTGTCCGCTCCCGTGCACAGCTCGAGAATCGTACACGGCATTTCTAACTGGTGCACTATACAGAAATCATATTGCAGTAAAACAGTACTCTGAGCTTTCAAGAGAGGCACCCGACTACGGTCGTCCGCAAACTCTTCTCGAATCACGTTATCCAAATCCTGCAGCATGACTTGCGCGGATTCTTTGTATGCAGCATTTTGACTGGCTGTCAGTGAGGACAAACTTGCGAAGTGCACGTGGCAAAGGTTTTCAACAAGGTCGTGCTTGGTGTAACGAGGAAGCAGTCGGCGACCCACGGCCACCAAAAGTCTTAGGTTTGATGAGTCCTGACCTAGGGCTTCAAGGAACGCCACACAACAAGCAACGAATTTTTCGTCCGTGAACATGTGCAATGCGAGTCTAACAACTTGTTTGCCAGCCGCCTTGACTATTCTGGCGGTACTCTTGTAATTCCTGAAGAAACATTCCAAAGCGCAGCCCGGACGATACTTCAAGAGATAGTACACATACGTCAACGGTTCCTTGAGCCCGTAGGATTCGACAAGATCAGGCTCCATGAAGTGCGGGAGCACGCAGTGCTCTCCTTCGTAGAGCGCATTCCGCTCCTGGAATCCGAAGAGTTTTGTTGTATCGAAGACTATGCTCTTGGAGAGCAGCTGATACATGCTGATATCGTCCCGAAGTACACCACGTTTCTCCTGTATGTGTCCGGCAACAGGTAGAGGAAGCTTCAGTAGCAGTTCTGGGGAAACGCTCCACTCATTACTTATTGTGCTGATGACGGCTGCCAGCTTCAATTTTCGTTTTTCCCAAAGATCCTCGACGGAGTCCGCAGCATACGTCTCTTTGGCAAAAGCCAGGGCAGCATCCATGATCAGATCCGGATTCTTCCGCCATGCGTTGTATTTCAGGATGGCGTTCAGCATTTGAGTCCTACACTGACTTCACGATGGACTGATGCTGACTCGAGCCAGAAAACCATGGAGGAAATGAATGTAGTCGTTGGCCAAACAGAAGTGAATCATTCTGTGCACGTAGTCGGATTCGTCGAGAAATACTCCGATGTCGAACAGATCAAAAACTGACACCTTGATTTTGGTCAATGTGTTCAAAAAGCGCGGGAAATCTTCTATGATTGCGTCGCAGAGTAAATTTTTGCGAGCCATACGCAACCTTATATCCTCAGCAAGGTCGGGCAAGATGTTGTCTTCCTCTAGGTCGTCGAGCATATCCGAATTGACTTCCAAGAGAGCCGGTAGTTCCTCTGAATAGACTTCACCGTTGTTCTCGGCGATGCCATCGATAATCCGATCGATTTGAGCCGTTTTCACGTATTTGAGTAAATGTCTCCATGCGAACGTGGTGTCCATTTCCTTCATTTCTTCTTGTGCACTTCCCGAATGTAAAATCACGTTATCGAATGTTTCTTTGTCCCACTTCATGAGCCACGCGAGGATCATTCCGGAGTAGTTCTTCCCACCTCCTTTTTCGGTTCCGGTGATCATGTGGTGCTCGACTAGAACGGTCGCCGATTCATCTAGGAGGCTTCCGGTGGATGATAGCGCTTCCCACCGATTCGAAGAGTCTAAAACGCTTTTGGCCCCCGAGCAGGTATAGTGCCGCAGATAGATTTCCATCTTACCCAGAAGGGTACGGAGGTCCTCGGAAAAATTCGGTCGTTCAATGATGTTTTCGAGCAGATTGATTCTGTCGTCTTGCTCCTTGACGTAGAGGAAGAAGAACCTGAGTTTCTCATCGATATCCCATCCTAGACTTTCCATCAGTTTGTAAGCCTCCGCGGTTTCTCCACGCAAAAGCTGGTCCAGGACCACCTCTTGCCCGATTTGTAACGCTTTCTCGTGCAGATCCTTGTCGTCTGTGCGTTGGCCGAGGTACGTTCGTACTTCGTCGAGTGTACCTTTCCTGATAGCGTCCTGTATGACCTCATCTTCCGACTTCTTATCCCACCTCAGGTTGAGAACTTGATCCGTGACTTCCACGCTGTCGTTGGCTGCTGATGAAGTTTGGCACAAAAAGTTTCGGAACATGTTCATTTTATCGCAGAGGTAAGAGACGAATTCTTCTTGAACGGGAGATTCGGTGTTCACCGATGAAATCCAATGGAGCAATTGAGCAATAGAGGAAACCATGACTTTCGTGAGTCTTTCGGCGAATTCCCTTCTCGTTCCGTCCTGAACCTTTCCTTCAACTTGCTGAATGACGGCCTGCCAAGAGGAGAATTCGTCCCGAAGTTTTTCGTGACTCACCGAAGATCGGATCACGGATTGCGAGAGCTCGAGTTTTGTCTTGAAGAAGAACTGAATCATGTCGTTGTGGTCGTTGGTGATTCCCTGTTGCATAACAGTCAAATCCATCGAAATGTTTGTCCAACCGTTGAGCTTACATATTTGCTCGGCCGTCGAAGAACCCTTGCCTCCGAGAACTTGCTGCAGGATGCTCCGCACGGTGATTCCATGGTGAAGAACTTTGAGTCGATCTTTCTGAAGGAAAGTCGGCATCCGAGTTTCCATCCTCGTCGTGTTTGATACGAAGATGACTCTCTCGTCAAACTCAGTCGGGCTCCGATCGAAGAGGATGAGTTTCTGTCCGGCGCAAATCAGACTTTTGCCCCGGTACATTCCGATGGTCGGTGGATAGTCGAATTCAAGAATGGTTTTCATTTTTCGTATTCGCTTGAAGTTGCGATATCGAGAACCTCCCAATAAACAAGAGAAGTCATACCAGCTTTCTCCCTGACATTCGATTTCAGAAACACTGTTCCTAGTCGAAATGTATAGCTTGTTGAGGTCGGCCGTGAACATGAAGTCGACAATGTCATCGGAGACAAGATCTGCGAGTCGCCAATAGGCGACCTGGAGTCCTTCATGGATATCGAAGCACACGATTTCTTTTGCTTTGGTAAGAACGAAGACATATTTGTCACTGAGAGTGTGGAAAGCGACGGCATCATCGGGGAGCTTGTGCGCCCATTGAAGGAACATCAATAGAGAAGTGATTCGTTGGCATACCACTGTCGAATCATTCACGAGCGTTACGAGCAATCGGTCACAGCAGTGTACGACGCGGTGTTGATTCGAAGACTCTGAAATCCCGAAATGACAGTGGGATGAAAATGCGCTCGAATGGTCTATATACATATATCAAACGCGTCGGCAGTGTGATTTACACAGTTCTTCTTTTCTTCTCATGTTGGTTTGGTGATTGATATACGTCCCGAAACCATCGATAGAACTTACCAAAAAACTGAGAGTCTGAGGCGAACTTTGTATTGGTGGTGACGAAATTCGATGCGAACTGATGCGTGCTGCAGATATCTGTGTCCCCGGACTTGATGATAAGTAGAGTATCTGATGTAGTGTTCATCTGCCAGCAGAAACTAAAATCCAAGTAAAGATGACTCAGTAAGCGTCAAGAAGCACTACAAGCAAATTTGCGCCACTCCGTTATGAATAAAAAAAAAATACAAGCCTCAAAAGGCTGATATGTAACTCCCAATGAGCGAAGAACTCCTCTGAGTTCGGGGTGAAACTTCACAGAACTCATGACTCATGCGTGGGAAGTTTTGGCTGAGTCTACCGGGATCGTATCCTCGATGCCATTCACAGGTGAAACTCACTCGACTACATTTGTGAAGAGTAGTTTCGACTCTCCGGAAGGACAGTCGAGAATCCATAGGCCACCGTCTGTGGCAAGACAGCTGATTCTTTCGTACGAAGGCGAAACTTCTACTTTGGCGATGTCTTCGTCCAGCAGCGGAAACTCAAACTGTTTGAGAGCCGTCAGGTTGTAACTCTTTTTCTGATCGGTCATCTTCTGATCACTGACCACTTTTGCGACGAATTTCCTGATCGCCGAAACTGAATTCGCCCACAGATCACATGTTCACTCTCTGGGGTTTGTTTTTCTCTCGTGGGAGAAGGCTTTTCATAGAAGCTTTGAGCTTAACAGTGAATATGCGTCACTTGCATTCGGAGATTCACGGCGTCTTCCACAACTCGCTTTATAACCGACTCGGCTGACCATCCGGGATCTCAAAGTCACTTAAAAATGTTCACAAATGGATATTCTGAGCTCCGAGGAGCACGCTCGCGGTGGTTTTATGACAAGGTTTCACGGTTGGTTTTATTCAAGCCGTTCCGTCGAAGAATGTGTCGAATGCGATTGAGAGGGACGTCAATATTCGACTGCAGCAATTCGGAATTATCACAAATGGAATTATGCGGCACCGTCAGACACGCAGCTGGAGCGACAAACCAGTTCAGGCTCTAATAGGTGGAAGCAATGTAATGGTCAATGAAGCTTCTATGACGGCTCAGTGGTGTAAACCACCACTGTCAAACACTCGAGCGCTAACTGCGGCCTGATCCATCATTCGACGTTTGCCGACTCTGTTGGAAGCATCATCTGCTGAAACCTCAGTAACAATGGCTCGAAGGATTGCTGTCGTGTCCGGTTCCAACAAAGGTATCGGTTTTTCCATCGTGAAACTTTTGCTTCAACGAGGATTCGATGGAGACGTATTCTTGACATCGAGAGATGAGGGGCGAGGACAACAGGCGGTCATGGAGCTCGCTGAGAAATTCAACGTTAACGCGAAGTTTCACCAACTCGACATTGATGATGTGGAGTCTATCAAGAAGCTCAGAGACTTCGTTCAAGCAAACTACGGAGGACTCGACGTACTTGTCAACAACGCCGGCATCGCATTCAAGAACAGCGCTACCGACCCGTTCGCAGTGCAGGCCGAGGTTACTGTCAAGACGAACTATTTCGGAACTCTGAACGCATGCAACATTCTGTATCCACTTCTTCGCCCTGGAGCTCGCGTCGTACACGTTTCTTCGATGTGTGGTCACTTGAGCAGGATCCCTAGCCCTGAACTTCGTGCGCGTTTCAACGCAAAAGATCTGACGGTCGATCAATTGACGGTGCTTATGAACGAGTTTGTCGAATCAGCAAATGACGGCACCGCAAAGCAGAAGGGTTGGGGCTCGTCTTGCTATAACGTCTCGAAAGTCGGAGTTTCTGCACTTGGATTCATCCATCAGAGACAGTTTGATAAAGACAGCCGTGAGGACATCATTGTCAACGTTGTTCATCCGGGCTACGTCGATACAGACATGACCAGCCACAGAGGTCCACTCACACCCGACCAGGGAGCCGATGCGCCCACCTACTTGGCAATGTTACCGCCAAAGGACGCGAGCAACCCCAAGGGAGCTTATGTTTGGTACACAAGAGAAGTTTTCCCGTGGGATTCCGCCGATCTTCCCGGGAATTAGAGAGAAACCTCGTTCTGCTCCGTCGGAGCCGTCGCTCGTTGGAATATCACTATTGGTTAAGCTACACTGAAGTTATTTCTTACTGTTGCATATGAACTTCACGTTTCTCTCTGAACTTTTCTACAAAATGCACTTCTCCGACAATAAATTCGAGAATTGTTCCGAAACCCGACCCATTCTTTATTTCTGAATTCTGACTGAAGCTTGAATTTGGCATTGCCGGGCATTCGCGACTCCTAGAAAGTTTCGCTCTGAAAATCACTACAGTCCGCGTTGGAGAGAGGTCTGATCGTTAGTTTCGAGGAACCACTGCATACTTGAAGCACCTATTTGAGCGGACTCGCCTGTTGGATGCGAATAATCGTTCAATAGAGATCGATGCCATCGTTCGCTGAATGCGGCTCCGATATTTGGCAAACGACGAGCGGGACAATGCTTTGAATCAAGTTGACCATCAATGTTCTCTGTGTACCTAGGCTCCGCAATGAACCGAGTTCTTTCTCTCAACAAAGAAATGACTTCCTCTCCCCGTGCGCAATGTTCTTCGCATTCTCAAGTACATCTATTGCGGAATGAAACAGTTCATATCGTATGGCGGAGTCATACTCTGATGTCTCATCTCCCGCTGCTCATCCATGTTTTACCAATTCTCGATCGTTCAAAATTACCTGCCTCCCGCTTGTTCAAAATTATCACTCTCTCGCTTGATATCACCCGGAATTTACCACTCTCGAGTGAAAATCTTCGCGAGAGAAATTCCGACATCGAAAGACTCGCTCATTTCAAATTCGAATACATTTCATGATTTCACTCCACCGCTAACCAGCGACAGTCCACTGTTCCTGAATTGAACGTCGAGTCAACTTTAGATACCGATCGTTGATGACTTATCTCTGAAGCTTACAATCGAGGTCAAGGAACACTAGAAATGCCAATTGGCTCTATAAAAAGACCTGAGTGCGGTCCGATACGATAAACCGCGCCCATGACTTGCAATATTCAAGCGTAGCGATTAAATGCCCAGAATCGACATTTCCATCAAATACTGTCCGCCGCCTGGGCCCTTGATAAGTTCGATTCTCGTGGTATCGGAGTTTCCAATGGTGTTGACTGCCCGCGCGATTTTGAGGTTCCCTACTTCACGGCTAACCCGGTGCGATCAGTGAGTTGTTGAATTTGCATGTGACGGGCACAAGACTTGATCAATCTTATAACCGCTGAAGAGCGCTAAAAGTGTTGCTCAAGGAGTGGTGTCTTTCATGAAGAGCGAACACTATCTGATGGAATCCTGGGGAATTGAAAAGTCCCGAACTCTCATTTTGGACGCCTTAGCTGGGTTTGGAATCACCCCTCCGACCGCATCGCATTCTCCGGAACTGTTTTTTCGTCATGAACGCCGATGGCGACCCCTATTCGACTTTCCTTCATTCCATGCTCCTCCAAAGAAACGAAAATCGGAATGAAAATGAATGGCAAGGATGGCTAAAATTGAGTGTGGATAAGCAGCTGCAGAGTCCTGACCCTGACTTGTCCTCTTGTCGAGTTTCCCGCCGACCGTTAGGGTTTCCTGTGCATCGTCCAACTGGAGTTCTCTCGTTAAGTGACAGCACTGGCTCGCGGCCGCCACAATTGGTGCGAGCACAAAAGCTCGTCCCTCAAATCATTCGGAAAAGACATCGGGCGTCAATCCTGCTAACAAGTAGATTCGACCCAGGGGAAAGCGACAGGGAAGCAGCCGAGGCCGCACTGGAGGCGGATCCCGGCGAGCTCCATGCATTTTTCGTCAAGAACTTCCAGATATCTGACAGTTGTCGCCTGGCAGAGCGGTCACTCTGGCTATTCTTCGAAACTATGGATCGTTTTTCGCCTCACGACTTCAGGCTCTCATTGCTCATTCTCGTCGGGTACGCGAGTTTTTCAGTTGCTGCTGAACAACAGGTAAAGCTTGAACATGTGTGGAGTACCGTTTGGCCTTACTACAGTACCGAGAGTGCCTTCCGCTGTTTGGATGTTAACGGAGATGGCGTGGACGATGTCATCGTAGGTTTCGCTACCGGTAAGTCGAAACCTGCTGCGCGTAATCATGGAATTGTGTGTCTATTTGCGTGAGCTTGGCTCGTTCGGGACCCATACCCCACCGCTAGTCACTAATTATCGCTAAAAAGCTCTGTTGATCCCTCTCTTACCTTCTCTTTACTCGAGAATTTGGCACCCAAGACCAAAAGTTCCCGGATGTGCGTTCCATGTGTGAACCGCCAAGCTCCCCGTAGAGTCAACACGGCGGGACCCCCTCAGGGGTTCCGCGAGGAAAAAAGTTTGGGAACCACTGCCCTAGACTCTCGGACCTTGAGGAAGAAATTCGATAAATGGCTCCATAGACATTTTAATTCTACATCACACGACCGACATCAACTATCAAATGTGAAGTGCTCGAAAGAGAAACGATGATCGGAAGCCTCGATCTGATCAACATTTTGCGAACAAACATCCATCCGTATTATCTGTTCTTTCACGTTATCCATGATATTGAAATTATCGAAACCCTCATAGTTTGAGATTAGATATCCGAACCTTTCTGAAGGTATCAAGGTACCTTAGTTACCTTAGTCAAACCTTAGTAAATCACTAAGGCCCAAGGACTTAGGTAACTAAGGTACCTTAGTAACTTCAGTAAGGTTCGGATGTCTCTTTGAGATTTTCCGACATCATCCGAGAGCAAAACAACCGTTCTTCACGGATGCGTTCACGGATTGCAAACCTTTGACAGGCGTCACTCGACCGAACGCCGCGGCTTGTTGGGAAATGTTTGCGGTGGAGACAGCCCACTGCGGAGGCGGCATAGCAGCTTTGGATGGTTCGCGCGGAGATCTCTTATGGAGAACTTTTTCACGTAACGAAGTTTATGCATTAACCTGTTCTTTGGACATCGACGGTGACGGCGTTTATGATTGCGTGGGAGCGGGGCGCATGTCGGTGAGATCTCGGTTTGGAGTCCTTATTCATCACGTGAAATATTTCTAATCCTGTCGTAACCGAATGCGAATAATTGATGGAATAAACGGCTTCCTTACAGACAATGCTCGCCGTGAGCGCGGCAACGGGAAGCATCCTGTGGATTGTTGATGTATCGAATCCTGCGCTCGTTACCATTTCCAATTTTTATACAGCCCAAATCGTAACTGACGTCGACGGAGATGGTCTTGAAGACTACCTCAACATCAACGGCGGTGATCCATTCAAGAAGAAGGGGGAACAGACGAGATTCTCGGCGAGACTCGTGGTTATTTCATCGAGTAATGGCAAAATCATTCAGTGGAACAAGGGTAAGCCCAGTATGTTTTCCGTTCTCTAAACGGGGGAGGAGAAGCCTATCGCAAGGGCGAAAAAAACTGCATGGTTATCTAAACAGGATGCTTATCTCGGTCTGACTCAGAAATAATTTTGCTTCCAGTTCCCGACGAAATCGAATCCTACAATTCCCCTCTCATACTGATTTATAGAAATGGATCGAAATTCATCCTATTTGGCACCGGGGGCGAAACAACACCGGGCAGTCTGTGGGTCCTTGATTATTTCGATCTGATAGCGAACAAATCTACTCGAAGTGCGCGCAAGTTGCTCAAGGACGATGAAAAAGGTCTCATCCTGCAGTTTGATCTTTGAAGTTCCTATTGGAGTTGTCTCGTGGCCTCCGTATCAACCTGGCTTAAATACTGAGAACTAAGCCACTGCAGGATTCATGGTACCACCAGTCCTCGTCGACCTCGATTTGGATGGAATTCGTGATATACTCTTGGCTCCTTTCGGTTCGCGAGTGTTCGCTCTATCCGGGAAAGACTTCGGAGTCCTGTGGACCTACGAAGAGCAACCTAAAGCAGAAACGTATTCCACGCCGGCAGTCGGCTACTTCGACGACGACAATGTCCCAGGTCAATCTTGAGCAATTCATTCCATGAATTCCAGAAAGAAATCAAGAACCTCATTCAGAACAAGCGATCCTCTCATTTAATTCTTCCCTTGAGAGGAACGCTTGCTTATCAATTGATCAATATGCGCTCTCCCTTGCAGACGTCATGGTTCAGTTCAGCCATGGTCCCGGATTTCCAATTTATTCCGACGCGGTGGTCAGAGTTCTGAATGGCAAATCTGGAATCGCGTTTGAAGGGTTGACGACATCTCTGATTGCGGTGCAGTCCTCGCCGTTGACCATTTCGAGAAAAGGTTTGTAGAACTGAAAGTTCGTTTCGTTCAAGCTAGTTCACCTCCGTTTTTCCATTTGTCTGTTCCTAGAAACACAACAATCGATAAACAGTCGTTTCTCGACAGGACTCGGAAATGATATTTTCGTTTATGCGGCTTCCGACTGCGAAGGACATGGGGAGAATGGCTCAGTGAGTGTAATGTCGTCTAATTTGTCTACCTACAAGGTATGAGTCGCAGCTTGTGTGAATCATATAAGAAGTATTGCGGGAATTCCTTCGCTCGAACAAGACTGGTCAGTTGTAAAGTATCCAGAGGCGTTATTTCATGAGCGCATCAATGATTGCATTTCAGTTATCTCGTACGAACATGTGCAAAGTGAGGTTTGCGGACGCTCCGAAAATGAATACGCGAATTTATGCGATGTCTCGCTAGACAGGATTCCCGGGCGTCGAAGTCTACAGCTCGAAAAAGCAGCGCGACACAGAATACAGTCAGGCAAGTCGGATCAACAACCTCGATCAGGATACAACCGTGAAATATCATAGCGCTCGTCTACATTTCGGTGATTCTAAGTGAGAGACGAATGCAGAGCTGAAAACAGAGAATACTTTGTGACAACAGGCTGCCATGTTGTGGAGGGCAAGGAGGGTCACGGCCTTGTTGAGAAGTAAACGCCACGTCGGGGCGCACGACGGAGATGGACTTTTGAGAACAATCAGCACGGGAATGCTGACGGCCGCCAACGATTCAGGAGTTCTGTTTACATTTGCCGCCTTCTGGAGCTACAACCCGGTGCCTCGCTGTGTTGAAGATAAACTGAAGCTCGAGGTGTTCAGGTACGATGCTTTGATTTAAGTGAAAACGATATTCCCGATCAAATGAGCTGATCAATAACAGTACCGAAGTCTGCGGAGACAGAAGTTCCCCCAAAGGCTGGTTCGAATCCGTCGAACTTGGTTCTCTTTCTAATTTTTTTCTATTCGGGAATCGAGGTTCAACACGAGCTCGATGAAGGATCAGGACCACGATGCTTTCAAAGAAAATGCCGAAGACGAATGTGGGACCGAGTCCGAGATTGAAGGAGATTTGATGAGCCAGACAACGATTCATCGGATCTGGCTGAAAACGAATTCTGGTTTCGTGTGCAAAAAACAACGTTGGTCCCAGTACATGGGTTGCGACGGCGACTCCTATGCTTGATTGCCTTTTAATAATATTCGTTTGACGTTTTCTTCCACTGGGACTTGCGGCTCACGAGATGAGCCTTGGCCTTCACGTCCGGCATCGAATTGCTCGAGGCTCTTCCAAGTAGAAGAGTCTGCGCTCATACTCGGCCGGGAGTAATGTGACACGCCGGAATTTCCATCCCCAATGAACTCGAATATGAACTTTCTGGCCCAAAGAAGCTGGAAAACGAGTGGAGACTTGGAAAATACAAACGACTTGTTTCCGACAACGATTTGGCAACAGATACGAATCTTGACTTGTTCTCCTCGGATTTATCTCCGTCACTTCGGGGCTTATAGTTATGTTCTAGATTATGTAGGCTGACCTTGACGTGTTCTCCTCCCCTAAATCAAATATTTATTCAGCGGTTCCAGCTAGCAGCCCGCATCGGAGACCCGCTCTCGACAAGAGCGATGACCGTTGGACAAGTCCCATTTGTGATGCAGGAAGCGACAAATTTATTCTGGGGCAAGCATCTCGGTTGTCCTATGGGCTCGCCGACTGATTCGTCTATGTATACAGCAAAGCGTTGATTCGGATCACCGAGGTACACCTCGACTCAGGTTTCCTGCAGTTTCGACCATTCGTCGATAGAAGATATTTCGATTTTATCCATTTTCCTCTCCGTTCATCGACAACGAATATCAAAGTCAACGCTCTCATAAGCTGATATTGTCTCGAAAAGGAAAAAAGAAATGTCAGAGACACTGAGGTAAAAAGTATGTAGGAGGGAAAACGTCGATATTCTTCAAGATCTTCGCGCGTATCTGTTCACATCACTCACGGGAATCGGCTACGACTCGACCGCAGGTTACCGGTTCAGTCAGTCTGAGACGGCATTTCCGCTAGATTTGCTCTTCTTGCGATGATGTTATGCGAATCAGGGAAAAACTTCTGCTGCTCGAATTCGACCTTCTTGAAAAATTACGGACGGTTTCCCAAGGAAGCGAACATTCGAGGTTTTCGAGATTGGTTTCCGTTTCAAAGAGGCGCTCGATAGTCATGTTTCCTTCTTCGTTTTTGAAAATTGTTTCAAAACTGGCGATTCGCGTTTATAAGGGAGTCACGATATTGAGTTATGTCTACTTTGAAGAGCTCTGAAAGATGCCTGTTGTGTCTCTTCTGAAAAATGCGTCTTTTCAAAAGCTATTCATGAAGAAAAAATCAGTACGAGCCTAGCTGGCATTTTGTGCTCTTCCCCCCGCTTAAAAGATGATGGGCTGAAAAGCTCACCAGTCAGATCTGGTTGGAGTTGTATTTTAGCTGAAACAGATTTTCGAAGTATGAACGGCAGTATTCCGTTGAACTTTTATCGTTGTTTAGCTACACATAGAATGCTGATTCCGTTCAAGCTTTGAGTAGCTTCCAAAATTTCTACAAAGCACTGCTCGGAATACCATCTGCAGATTTCTAACGGAGCTGTGTCAGCGCGCTACTCGCATGGAGAGTGGATTAGCTTTCTTTAGCTCTATCATGCATTTATCGCTCCACGGCTCTCTCGGGGATCAGTGAGGGAGGGGATCACTGTCAAAGAATGAACTTCCCGTCTCGTCTCCAAGCGAGCAAACGGGCGTCCGGAAGCAAACGGCTGCTTGATTCTAGATTCGACGTATCCTATGCTGCCGCTTCGAGATGAGAGATTTATACACCTATTCACCAAAGAATTAATGAATATACGATACAATGAGTTGTCACCGAGGGAAATCAAGGATTACATTCCGAGAGCTCCGAGACTTGATTGAACTTCGCGAAACGACTCATGCTGAGTTTCTTCAGAACTTAGGTTGCCGTTTCACAACTCAAGCCAAACAAGGGTAGGCACTGAAAGCAGCTTTCCGAACGGCGCCGTGGCAGAATCACCCCTTATCCGGGACCCCTTTTATACATTCAACTGTACAGATCGCTTGCCGTTCCAAAATCTATACATTGTGCTTCAGCATGTCGACCGCATCTCGTTAAATTCCTGATGATTTGGAGAAGGTGTCTAACCACTTCATTTGATGGCCCAGCGCCTGACTTCATCCCCAAAGAGAAGCTGAAGTTGATTACCGAAATCGTATTGGATATGGATCGCAGCAACGCCCAGAAAATCTATCAATAACGATATCTTGGACCATCTCAAACCTCCGATTGTCGATCCGACGAGCCTCAGGAAAAACCTCTCTGTACATCCAAAGGCGCAAAACATGTTTGACGCCATCGGATGTACAGAAGTTGGCTCGGAGATTCTCCGCCGGAATATCGCAAGGGTGGATGACGACCGCGAGGGTCTTCCGCGCAATTTTTTTTCAAATGAAAATCATAATCTCACCCAAGCAGAATAATAAGCCGGGATAATTCGTGGACAGAAGAGTTCCCTGTAATACGAGCTCTTCAACGGCTTACACGAATGGTTCATTCATTGATGGCGGGCAAGAGTGTACGCAGATCGACTGAAATTACGCTCAAGACAGGGAATATACAAGAATCTTGAACGCCCCGACGGAAACACGATTTTTTCAACTTTGGGGACTTTGGAGTGGTTGTCTTCGAGTTTGTGGCATTGCGTGTAAATGACAGTGTCACTTGCCAGCTGATCTTGCTTGAGTTAGGCAGGAGGAAGGCTGCTCCCCGGCACGCGATGTTCATCGGACACTCCAAAAGGAGATCGACAAGCGAATCGGAGTTCGCCATAAGAGCAGCTCAATTTATAACTCGAAAATGGTGGTGATCGAACTTAAACCTGGAGTACAGAACCTCGAAGAGAGTGACCTGAAGCGGAGAGTGAATCGTGCATTTCAGTCGGGGAGCAAGAGGTGTATCCTCGATGTAATCTGCTTGGTTTTTTTGTCGCTATTTCTATTTATCGCCATCAAACTCGCGATCGATGAACTGCAGCCAGGTAGATATTTGATTGCTGCCGAGGGATCTGGGTGGCAATAAATACAGTGCGACTGTTCCTCACGCCATGAATTCCGATTTTGTCTTTGAATCTATCCGCTTGCTCTCGGGGTCATATACACCAAAGAGGTCGAATCTAATCTCTGGTTTCTGTCCGAAGCTCATTTGTTCGTCAACGGCGAATAGACAAATTTTCATGGAGCGATCTCCCAAAAGTGGACTCTGTCTGTCTGGAGTTTGCCCAACTGTGCCTGGTATATGGGGAAAATAGCATTGGAGTGTCCACTTTCCTATTTCGATCGGAATTCTCGACCACGAAAGGAGCATGGTAACTATCTACCCGATTTGCTGCATCAGTTTTCCGCAAGACCCCAGCGACGTGTCGAAGATCATTCGTTTTTTGCTGGAGAAACCAGGAACCGTACACCATAAGGTCTCATAGGTGTCCATCTCTAAGGTCCAAGGTCTACATAGGTCTCATTAATCTTGTCTCGAATCGAAATTTTCAATGCAGGGATTCTTCGGAAGATGTGGCTCAGGGGTCTTGGACTTGTATCACATCACTTGACTAAACTTCGTAGCGCTCCGGGTGGGTTATTTCAGTGTGACGTACCAAAAGAAGCGTTCCAAGTGGCTGGTTCTTCCGGCGAGCAAACTCGATATGAAGCTTCTTCAAGGTGCTCCCGTTAGACTGTGATGAAGGATCGCCTCAATTCCGAAATGATCCGCCTGCTGCTCATCTGCAAGACTCTGGCCCGTACTTGTCTGCTTCCGTGCAAGGCTCCCTGTTCATATAGAGCATACGCAGCTGACGGTGCAATCAGTTGAACAGGTCATGAGTTTTAAGGCAGAAGCACGATACTCTGCGCCACTAAAAGAGACCCACTCCTTTTTTTTCGGGGACTTTTCTCGAAACGCATTCTTCGAATCTTTCCATGCAAGTGGGTATCATTTCGGTTAGTGAAGAGAACTACAGTAGAGCCTCGATGATTAATGTTGAAGTGATATAATCGAGAAAATCGTCCGGTGGGTCTCGAAGTGGGTGAAGTGGAGTCGTAAAGTGGCTGCTCTAGGGTTGCTTAGTGGATAGCACAGGTGGCTGCAAGGAGGGCCGCAAAAAGGGCCGCGCAGAGGCCCATCCGAGGTGATATGATCGAGAGCGATATCCATAGGAGGTGATATAATTTATTCTCTATTTTATTATTTATTGTATCTACCACAATGTTAGTCCGAGAAATAAGTTTCCGAAGTCCGAAATTCAGGGACCCCTTGTTTTTTCTCTGCTTAGAACTCGAACTCGGGGATCTTGAGCGATGGTGTTGAAGTAGATTCGACGGAAAACCCATCTTGAGGACACTTCTTGGAAAATCGTGTCCCGAACCATCCAGCCCCTGCCGGCGAATTCGTTTCTCTCCCAAGTCTTCAAGCCAACTGCGAGTAAGTCCAAGGCGGATTGAAAGTACCTTCATGGCCAACCGAGAGGGCTCTGATGGGGACGAAACTTACCCCGTGCCCAACGGAGGGTGCTTTCAATATTCACGGAGAGCCCTCAAGGCTAGACGAGAGTACCCTTAAAACCAAGAAAGCGTACCCCAACGCAAACGGAGAGTATGTACTTTGGATTTTGATGGCGAGCTCACCCACACTGATGGGGAATAGTTCTTAAGGTCAATAATTAACAAAGGAAAGTAGCTCCATAGGCGGAGAACCTTCGGCAGATACCCGCGATGCCAACAGCAAATTTTGATGATGCGAACGGCCACGATTTCTGAAGTAGACAGATCGTAATTTCCAGTTGACGAAATTCCGTCACAATGCCAAGGACAAGTTCCTCAAAACGAATGCTTCTAACGCTTCATTGTCGCCGGCAAGTATGCCGAACGCCGACGACGAGTACCCCGATGCCAACGGATTGTACTCCGAAACTGCGTTCTAACATTCATTGTGATTGTTTGCTAGACGAACATAAGAATGAGCTGGATCTCAAATCACGACAGCATGTTCAAGCGAGAATTTTCCGATCGTTGACCTCTCTGACATTTCGATTCATGATCGAATCAGCATCTTACACTTTCGTCCCCAGCGGAAGACGTCTTTGTTTCCACCCTAACAGTTTGCGGAGGTCCGGAACTATTCGATGCTGATTCGAGCCGGAAATTCGTGCGGGTGATCCTGTGTTCATCGATGAAATTCAAACTTCTTCTTGTCAATGATCCTTGGGAGTGAAGGGTATCACAGTTTCTCGGTTCTTCAGGGAGGTGTCCTCGAATTCCCGATTTCGGCCGGGAGAATGAGCTATGCTGAGGTTCCGTAATGGGAAAATCTGAGAAACTCTGACGTCTAGAGCGAAGTTAGACGTGCCTTGGTTCAAAATCAGCCTCCATCGCTCATCAAAATAATGGATATAGTTTTTCTACATAAAACCGTCGGCGTCGCTAAACGGGAAACTGGATAAGTTGCAACGGGGTGCGCATGTATTCATTCCTGTTGCATTCCTGAGCTTCACACGCTTTCTCGGCTGCATCGATGTCATATAAGTTCTTGACCATAAATCCAAAATTTGTCCAGACTGCGGTCACATTCGGACTCGGCATTTCATCGTTTGGGATTATGATTTCCAGAAAGATTCGTTGAAGAGAAGCCTGATCCGTAATGTTTGAAAACCAACAAGAACTTCGAATAGCTCTTTGAGGAGATTCTTCCGTCAGACTCGGAGAATAGTTTAATGGAGATCGATTTCGGCATTCTCTGAGTTTGCCGTTGAAATCTGGCACACGATCAGCGAACCAATGCCCTGAATCCAAAGGACCATTACTCTACTTTGGGGATCGAGGTTCCGCGACGAACAGCGTTTTTTCCTCTCGAAGTGGGTGCTTCTCCGTGAAATTGAGATGTCTGTTAGGAGCTGATAGCCGAGCTCTCTTGAGCTCCATCCACTTGATCGAATATTTCAATTTGCGCGCTCTCGCTCGGACAGCAGTCGTCGCTGTTCGGTCGAGGATCTTGCCATCAGGTACAGAGGGCCTTGGGGTGCTATGATTGTAAGACTTCGGAACGAGATGAGCTGACCGCGGTCGTACAAAATACTCGATCCACTGTTCGTCCATAGTTCCTCGTCGTTGTCGCGGTTCTCTCGAGTGTTCTACCCGAATGTTGATCTATGGACTTTCCTGAAAGGGAAGGTTCCCTCTGTTTCGCAATCCCACATTACGACAATGCCCACAAGAGACCTCGACTGGACGGCATATCTTGCAAACTTCCCCTCCTGGCGACTCCGCTCGAGTCTGAGAGCAACTTCTAACAATGAGAGAGCTCCCACTCGCAGTCTGCAATGTTCACGGGGAAGGAAAGCCTTTGCTGCCGCGAATCCACTCGCTCCAAACTTGTGCGTATCCCTGAAACTACCCCTCGGTCAATTAAAAAGTTCAACTCGATTAAGATAGTCCTTCTCTGCGATTTGATCTTTCTCCGCTCACCGTTTTCCCCATTCAAGCTTGTTCACAATCCTCGCGGGCTGAGCCCAGCCGGGTTCGCCTCTCTCTGAATTGAGTTTCTCGCAGCATGAATCTAAATATCGGAAATTTCGCGAATAAAATTCGCATCCGAAGTTTCTTCGGATTATCGCTGTTTTATCTCAGGAGAGATACAGATCACGAAACCTTTGAGATGCATCCAGCTATCCTGTGACCTGTCGCTGTACTGAATCCAATATCCTCGAGCGTTCCTCATTTCTAGACGGCCGAAACCCTAGGACCGTCGACGGGATTGAATTGGAAGATTTCCTCAACATCAAAGCCGGAGATCCAGTCAAAGGGGAAGGGGAATGGACCAAGTCGGCGGCGAGCCTTGTGGTTGTTTCATCGAGCAGTGGGAAATTATACAGTGGAACAAAGGTTCGTCTCGTTTTCGTTCGCTTACGTTTCCAAGCTCTGTGTGGAAAAGGAGAAATACGGAAGAAGCGGAAAACCCGAATCCACTCGGTAGTTATTTCACTCCATTTTTCACTTATCTCTCAGACCTTTATAAATATGGTGCAAGATCGGGGGCTCTGATTCCAGTTTCGGACGGAATCGAGTCCAAGAATCCGGCTCTCGTATTTGATCATAGAGACGAGCCAGAAATCATTCGTTCTCAGATCGGGATCAGATACAGTGATTTGCTAGCAGTCGAGTTCACCTGAGGTGCATGGGAGCCGTTCCACGGCAAGAGAACAACTCTATCCCGAAATCTCTGGCCCATTCGAATGGTACTCCTTGTTGATCGCTCAGCCAATTCAGGACTCATGGCGCCGGCGCACTCCTCTGTCAAACGAAATGAGCGGTATCGTCCAGCACTATTTCTCCAATAAAGTCCCGAGGTGAAGCGAGCCCCTTGTCTATAACAAGCAATACTGCAATTTTCCGTATTCTCTGGAGTATTGTGATTATGATCACGACGGAATCCTTCCTCAGAGTTAATGCTGAATGCTGACCCATGAACTCAATGATTGAAATCTTTCTTCGCAGACATGGCAAGGGATTTTCAGTTTACTTTGACTCGGAAGTCAGAGCGACGGGTCCTCGATTTCCCAAATTGCGGCGTAATCCTCCCTGTTGTCGTTCTCGAGAAAGAGTTTGCCAGGCTAAAAGTTCTGTTTGTTCCCCGGTTGGTTTATTTCCGATTCCCTTTTCGATCGCTCCGTGAGTATCAACCGTACATCGTTGCGTCAACAGGAATCGGCAATGATATGTTCATTTATGCGGCCTCCGACTGCGGGCGACATGTGGAGAATCGCTCCTTGAGTGTGATGTCGTCGAACGTGTCCGTAGATGGTGCAAAGGATATCGAAAGTACGGAATAAATTTTTACGATGAAACAAAACCGGTAACAGCGATAGAATCTAGAGACGGTACGGTTCGAAAAATCAGCGCGGCACAGAATCGGATACAGAAATAGGAAGAGCTCCCTCGCTTCCATGGTAGAAGATCAGCTTTCCCGTAGTGATTGAGGTACCATGCAACTGTGGGCTCCGATTATGAGAGGGAAGCAAGGAGGAGACCAGCCTCATCGAGAAGTCGACGTCGAGTCGAGGCGCGTATCGGAGATGGACTTTTGAGAACAATCAGTACGGAAATGCTGACGTCAGCCAACGATTCGGGAACGCTGTTCACATTTTCCGCCTCCTGGAGCTACAACTCGGTGCCTCGCTGTGTTGGAGATAAACTGGAGCCGGGACTATTCAGGTACGATATCCTCAGAAGAGTTGGAACTAGACTCTCGACCAGGCGATTCCTATGCTCGATTGCTACGTGATCCGGCGCAGACGCTTGTGAGTTTCCGCTAATTCTTTAGTTTGCTTTTGGTTTGAACGAAGTTCGACTGTTGACGTTTCTCCACGAGTCAGCTCTCGAGAGACGGTCCGTTACAGACATTGCGAAATATTTCCGTCGAATAACGAGACTCAATTCCGGGGACGAGCTCGGGGAGATGCGGAAATCTCCAGTGTGGGAAACAGAGAGAGAGAGAGACCCAAATGATCAATTGTCTCTCTTCCAGGTTAGAAGCTTCCTGGAGAAACATTTAGCGCCGCCGATAGACTTGTGAAGCTCCACGCAGGCAGCTGCGTGTACTTGTTCGAGTCGATCTCGAAGAGTCTCTGAGGGAATTTGATAGACTCACTAAGGATATGATGATTGCTGCAGGCATCTCCCAAGAGCTATTGCATTAGGTATCGAAGTAAATATTCGAGTTGAGTGACTTGCCGATCCGAACTGATCAAGATCCTCCTAAGCAAATCGACTGCGGAACATTGCTGATCCCGCTGAAAACCTAATGAGGCTTGGCGTTCCCGTCTGGCATCGCAGCGCTCGGTAGCTCTTCTGCACAATTGGCGCTAACCTTTGGGAATTTACGGAGAACGCGGCAACATCTCGAGATTTCCTTTGCCACAGCTGAGACTCGAGAGGACTGAAAATTGAATTTTTCGAGACGGTGAAGATAGAGAAGGAATGCAGACTCCAGAATTGACAACTTGTTGTATGCCAGAGATTTGGACTGTTCCCTTGTATGTTCATCTCAGTCAGGTGGACTTTATCTCGGATGTCTCATAGGACATTCGAACAGCTCCGACAGGAAATCTCAGAACGTGCTCCTTCCTCAATTTATCCTAGGATTTGACTTGTCTAATTAACGAGCGTTGAGTTTCTTCCTTGGAGAGAAGCCTCGGGCATGATCGGGGAGGAATCGGAGGAGATTCTCGGCTTTCTCGAAGACAATGAACAGATCACCCACTGATTAGCAAATTCAAACGAACGAATCCAAGAGGGGAAAAGAGAGGAGGACAAAAAAATACTACAGGGCGGGACAGGAGTAAAAGTAGAGGGAACTATCGAGCGCGCCAACAGGAGAACATCGCTGGAGTCTCGATTTCAATTAGAGGCTTGGCCACACACTCGACGGGAGCAGCAGTCTCTCTCGGAGCCCGCGAATGATGAAAGGTTTTCGGAACTCTGTCGATTGGATTCTCCCATGATTTTCCAAATTCGAATGCCATGACAGCTCTCCTTGTCTTCTAGCTGATTCTTGAGCCTAGCTCCATATGAGAGAGAATTTCTGGAAAAATCAAGGGATTCCACCTAATTGTCCTGAGTCCTTGAGAGGCATGACGCACATATTCGATTGAGTTGTCTCGCTTGTGTTCCGTACGAATTCCAAGCCGCGTTCGAGAAGTTCGTCGAAGCCATCCATCTCATTTAGCCAAGAATACGTAAGGACGATCGCTCGGGTTGCGGCATCATAACTCTAATGACACGCGCGGTGGCTGAAATCAGCCAACCGCGAAGGCATGGCCCGCTTCGAGGTCTATAGTCATGTTCGAATTTATGGAGGCTCGTCAGACCAAGCTTACCTCGACGTCTCCTCCTCCCTTCAATCAAATATTTATTCAGCGGCTTCAGCTGCCAGCCCGCATCGAATCTCGGCTAGACCCGAGCCCGCCAAGAGCGATGACCGTACGACAAGTCCCATTTGTGATGCAGGAAGCGACAGATTTATTCTGGGGCAAGCATCTCGACTGACCTTCGGTTTCGTCGACTGATTCGTCTATGTATACAGCAAAGCGTTGATTCGGATTACCGAGGTACACCCTCGGAAAGACCTCAGTCGAGGTTCTTCCCTTCGCGTTGTTCCATTCGTCGGTAGAGGATTCTTTTTTGATTATAACCTTTTTCCTCTCCTTTCATCAAAACTGTTCTCACCGTAGTCGACGACGTTGTAAGGTGATATGACCGCCTCTTATGTAACATTGAGGCGCAGCGTCGATCGAAATCAGAGAGTTCGTGCAGAGCTCCATTAGTTGTTCGAGGCGTCGAAGTCCACCATCGTCGATGTTGCTCTCGGCGTCGACAGGATGATGAACAGGAAGAATCTCGAGGTCGTGACAGCTCTCCGTCAATTTCAAGAGGCGATTGTGTCGAGAACTTTTATCATGATCTGACTCATGCGTTCAATGTGTCCCGCCGCAATACGATGACGAATCATTTGAACTTTTGGGTGGAAACAAGACACGTGAACCTGTTTGTCCCGCGGCCAGCAACTTGAGGAGGAAGCTTCAGGACGGAGTCTCATACTTCCATCTTCGTTTGGCGGAATTTGATGCGTCTTTGGAAGAATTTGCCGTCTCACGCTTCGTCATGAGCCACTCTGTTGCGCAGTCTCGTGATCGGACCAATCGTAAATCAGAATGAACTTGACTGATTGTGAGCCGAACAGGTTGATGATGCCTGAGATGATGAATCGAGTTTAAGAGTCGCACAGGGAAATCTTCCCGGTCCACCTCATCGCTCCGTGTAGTGAAGAAAAGAGAAGAAACTAAAAGGAGTGGTAGAGCCCGAACCATGCGACGCGACGTAGAAAGGGGGAAGGATTTTAGCCGTTTTATGGCAATGTCCAATCGGCTTTGTCCGCCACCGGGTTGGGACGAGAGGGAAATTAAAGATTTTATGTCGTCCTCACGCATCGAGCCTCGAGGTCCTTATGCTTTACGTTTCTCCAGGGGGCACTTCGACGGCCGACTGACCGACAGTTCAGTTTGAGAGCCAAGTCGTCGGCCATGGTCTGAGGTGCCGCGCTGGCAAGGGGTACGCGGGACGACGGCGGCAGCAAGAGCACCAATTTAATCAGCAAAACTATTCGTTCAAGAGAACGGACCACCATTGCCGTCGAAAAACAGACAGCCGCCAAAACCTCCTCGAGGTCCCATCCAGATGAAGGGACGAACGGAGTCTTGTTATCCGACCACCGCCCGAAGACCACCCCTCCGTGACCGACCTGCAGTTCAACTTGTTCTGGACTCATGCTTCGCGGTGACTCGAGTTCGCTCAACGTCTTTTCATCAGGAAAACTCACCGAAAACGATATAGACGTCAGAAGAAACTTTTGAAATCGAAAAGGCCAGAACAGAATTCGTGAACCAACCGCAGCGCTGACTCACCGGGAAGTAACGAACTACTCTGGACAGACGCTGTTTTAAATGGTGCATCAGTTTTGAGTAATGAATTCAGTATCGACCATTGCAGGTTCATAAACAGTACCACGAAATTTCATTATTCAAATTACACAGCCAAGTCGGACAAACGTCATTGAATAAGCAGTCATTCTAACTCTGTTTGCACGGCGCAGCAATACGTTTCACAAAATCGTCTCTTTCGGGTGGGTCACGAGTAACTATACTTGCTTGCATCATACTGGGCTTGAGATCGCCGCTCTTGTGGTGTCTGCCAGGGTGTCTAGGCGATGAAGACGGATCTCCGCTGTGAGAAGAGTGCGCTGCTGAAGTCGTCGCTTTGGTCGTAGAGTGCAGACCTCTTGATTTTTTCAAACTGTTGGCGTTTTGTGTGACCTCCCCCCTTATTCCCAGCGTTTTCATTCGATTGTTCAGCCTCCGAGTTTTGAGTTTTCTCTCCTCTTTGGGGTCCCTATCACAAGCTCCTTCCATCTTAGCTCTTGAAGAGCGAGTGCTGTAGGCGATGTGACGAAGAATCGCCTGATTTTTCTTATCTGGTTTCTCATAAACTTCTCTCACTGGACCATCGCTCGTTATCAATTCAACTGGGTAGGTTTCTTCGGCCATGAAGTCCACCCGTCTACCCGAAACGCTGGAGGAGTCTTCTTTTATGATGGGCTTCACCGCGGAGTCTTCGTTCGGTTCTGTGACGGCGGTCGGAGACTCGAATGAAAGACGCGAATTTCCAGGCGGCGGTTCCTGCCTGCTGGATTGTCTCGACGGGAGACTGCTCGTCGGTGGGGTGTATGGGATATAAGCTTGCTCTTGATGTTTTTAGTGCGAGGCGCTCCCATCTGATTGATTTCCATAGGGCATTTCATTTGGCGAGAGATATTGGTATGCCGCGTCTTGGGCGAAATCAATCAGTTGATTATTAGGAAAAACATTTCCTGAACTCGATGGTGAATCATCAGCTCGGTAGTCCAGGGCCTCGGAGCCGACCTGCACTCTAGCGTAATCAGACACCCAAATATTCCTATTTCCAGCGAGAAACAACTTCGTTGTCGCAAGAGCATGAACTCTAGCGTTTGGAAAGGATTCTGTTTGGAGCGACAGCTGATATCGGAAATCGGTTCTATTTGGGTTGGTCCCCTGGCGACTTATCTCTGCGCGTAAACACAAGGATGGCGGCTGCGGCGAAAATAATATCCGCGTAATTCATGGGCTGTGGGTGGTGCAGGTGGAATCATTCGGCCCGCGAGCGTAGCGAGCGGCACGCTCTAGCAGATGCCTGCAAGCCAGTGCACCACAAACATGCTCAAAACGCATCGATGGCGTGTTGGCGCTTTGTAGCTCAAGTCGGCTGGGGATATATCCATAAAATTCCCGGAAATCCTGTAGTTGACCTCTCGCCAGTGGCGGATCTAGGGGGGGGCAGAGGGGGTGCTTGCCCCGGGCGCAGGTCTCAGGGGGCGCAGATTTCATCGTCTGGGTTAGCGGAACGAAAGTCCGTTTGTTTTCAACGAACGTTATCACTATCGAAACTGACCATGTTGATGAATCTGCGCACCTGATCAAAATGAAGAAGTTGCGCCCCCAGGGGATCGAAGAGTTCTCTTTTTGAAAAACAGATTGGGCTCAAGATTTCGTACGAAAGAACTGGATCGCATGCGACGTTAAATTGCAGCGTTAATCCTCGACTGTTCTCATACGGGCAGGTTCTTATCCGAGCGGCTTCTTCATCAGACTGATGCTGGATTTCTAAGAGCAGGTGGGCGTCGATACTTGGGGATACTCTACTCGGTTTGCTGACTTCCACAGCAATTATTTCTTCTCAGTTCAAAGGGTGGTGACGTGGTCGGTTTTTCTCGACTCCCATTGGATTTGCGTTCCGAGGGAAAATGTGTCAAGGACGGGTCTTTCAAAAAGACATAACATGGGATTGGTCCTGTTTTTGAGAACTTCTCGGTTCTGAAGTTTAGCTCGCGTATCATTGATAAAAACCGCTCCTCAAGAACCCCAGTTCGAGACGTAATCCAATTCTGAGCAAAAAAAAAGCAGGTTTTGGAGCTTGTTTTTCCAAAACGCCGATTTGTCCGAGATTTTCGGCCAAGTAAATCGTGTTCCAGTCCTTTGGAGTCAATGGAGAAACTGGAAGATCGAAATGAAATCTAAATTTTCATCCTCCTCACCTTTCGATCTGCAGAAATTCATGGGGGAGTTCCTATTGCAAGAAATCGAGCACAGTGTGTATATAGAAGTTTCGAAAAACTTCATCGCTGGATCGGACGTCAACATTTGGGCGGTCATACAATTCGCGGGTTTCGGCTCCATGGAAGAAATGGTGATTAGTGATAACTGATTTGAGCTTGTTTTCTTTCCAATTCTTTTGGATATTCGATAAGAGCCGTGAATGCTCTTCAAAATCTCATGTTTTCCACCTGAACCGCAATTCCATTCAAGTGCATTTGGGGTTCTATCAAAACGAGCCGCGTTGAACTAATTCGCATGAATTGAGCCGTATGAATCGAGGGTCTACTGTCTGTGAAATCAACGAAGCTCCCCGAGCTCACGATCTGTGGCTCGAGATAATGGCGACGAGCGTGTGTTACCGAATCTACGCTCTCTGATGCAGATGCGAATATTACTCATCAGTAAACTGAACGCATTTCGTCGCATTTGTGAGTTTCAATGAATCTGTAAGCCCCTGTAAAAAATGGTCGACTAGACCCAGCTCGGAATCGGAATGGAATCGGCTAATTTCGAGCCCGCGATAGAAAACTTCATTGCGGGAGAAACAACGAGAAAGTAATTCTGGTCTTGGGATGATGTGTGATTACCAAATTGGCGTGAAGAGCCCCTGATGAGAATAGGGGAATAGGGGCAGGGGCGTAGCTAGGATTTTGTTTTGAGGGGGAAGACTCTATGTTAAGGGGGGGTAGCGATTTCATACTCAGCGGTATAGGAAATTACATGGGAAGCAAAAATTATGGGGGGGGGGGGCGCATCCCAGCCGGTCTGCCCCGGGCGCCATCAATGCTAGATCCGCCACTGCCTCTCGCCACTCCGTAAAGATCCAGATGAGGCTGTCTCTCGTGGCGGAGGGTTTACCTCACTATTGTTGCGCCATCGCTGAGGAGGCAAGGAAGCTTTTGTCCTCTGAAAGACGCTTCGAGTCATGCATTTATCGCACAGCTCCAAACTGAAGCAAATCTCCGAAGAATCTCTGAACAAACCGCGCGGTGAAATGATGTCGACCGGTTCTACAGTTTTCGGCCAAAGCGTCCGCGGGATTGTGTCGTTTGAGTCTGTCTTCGACGCTAAGCGCAAATCGAGGCCATGCGGCACTGTTGCGTACATGAAAAGAAGTTTCCCAGTGGCAGTCTGACGGTGTGCACTTCATTTCCGTTGGAACTTCGCGAACGCTATCGTCGTTTGGGATTCTCTCGAGCATTGGTGACCCAAGGAGATGCTGGGCGAATGAACAGTGGTTTGAGCGTTGACGGAATAGCGGATCCAATTCAGATTTGTTCGACTCCGAGAGTGTGTAGGGCAAACTGACTGCAACATCCTGTTTATTTTCTCCCCTAACAGATATATTCTTATGAGATCATACGGTCCCGTCAATTCACATCAAATGGCAGCCAACGGATTGTGAAAATTTGATATCGGGGACACCGACAGCCGACAAAGATTCTTTTTTTTTGTTCTATCCTTCACCAACGCGTCAGTAGATTTCAATCGGCGGCCGAATAGGGGTGTTTTGCGTTGCGTTTCCAAGAACAGCTCAAACAAATCCATGGATCCCTCTTCTCATCGGTCCGTGAATCCATGAAGCTCCTACAGACATCATGATAGAATATCTTGCATTCTGCGCAGGCGCTCATTTTGAGGTATCGCGGAATCTCACACAGAGGGCAAGTCCACTCTGATCTCTTCCTGTGAATTGAAAATATAGGAATTTCCACTCATCATATAATTCAATCAAACACCAACGTTCTTAGACTCCTCAAACGGCTGTGAAATCAAGGTCGTACTATCATCTCTTGAAGTTTCGCTTACCTTGAAAGGAGATCCTTCAACGAGTTCCATGCTTCTGGTGTGAAGAGCCGGCGGAGATCCAAGGGAACACAGTGTTCAATCAAATAATTCCCCAAGGCTTCTAATGAGCGGGGCAATCGGTCGAGCGTTATCGGAAGATGCACATCATCAAGCTGAATGCCCTTGATCCCGAAAATAGCTTTCAGGAAGACGACCTCACTGTCAGAAATCCACCAGGACAGATCTGACAGTTCAGATGGCAGAGTTTGTTTTTCTGTCTGCTTCTGCCAAGCTTTCAAGTCGAAGAAGAGGACGCTTAGTTTTGGTGGTCGACGCAGCACAAACCCATCGTTGAGGGGAATTCTCCGACGTGGCTCTATTCTCCGATCAGCGCTCGGAGGACATTGAGGTTCAGGTGTCATTTTCCGGTCTCACGATACTCCCCGGATACCACAACTTCGCAAGATACAAGTCATTTCAATCTTGTGTTAGTCGTCTCCCAGGATGCTCTCAATTTCCAGAGATTCCTGAAAACGACTAGCTTCACCACCCTTAATCCTCCTATTTTCTCCAGATGACCGATAATTTGTTCTCAACAATCAAGATTCGAAAACGAATGCTTTTTGTATCACCTCATTGTGAGATCGGGGACGCAACCAAGCGTTGGGATTCGCAAGTTCCAGTGAATCGAAGCTCGTAATCCTAAACGGATGCTTGATTGAACGTTTCTCACTAGTTCATAAAACTATTCTCATAAGAAATGGCTGAAAATTCACACTTTCACCAAGAAACGTTGTGAACGGTAGAAATGTGTACCGGTGGCGACGGTGACTGTGGCACATTTTCGAAAAACCGTTACGAATATCGGGCGGTCTCAAGCAACACCTCCAACGGAAATGGGTTTCGCTGCAAGCAAGTGCCATCACCGTGGATCGAATTCTAGATCATTGGAATCCCGCCAAGTCTCATGAGAAAGCGATCCATCACATGGTCCACGAATTCGGGAACTGTTACTTATTCTCGGGAAAGGCATTGAACTGGCGCGAATTCTCCATAAATTTCGAATTATCCATCGAGAAGGTAGATTGATCGGGGAAAATGATAATTTCGCTGTTCCGCGACTGTTGCTCGGGAATCATACAACGGAAATCGAGGAGCGCGCGAATCGACGACTCTCCAATCAAGAGTACACTGCAACGATTTTTTATAATGTGCATTATCGAGGAGCCCAGAGTTGCGGAACGGGAGAACCTCTGGATCTGCGTTGAGACTCCAAGGCCCGATTTGTGATTTCCAGTGTCTGGCATAATCGGCTGAATCATGCGTGATTGAATTCCGCGTCAATGAAAAGGATGATTTTGCGTCACACTCACTCGTGAATAATTTCCACAATGCTCAAGGCCATGCCGGGAAACTCGGTTTCCTTTGGCCCTCCGAGCTGAATTCATCGCGGCTCCTCATCTGCTGTCTGTATGTTCTTTATTGTCTACTTGTAATGGCAACCAAGAGGAAAAACGCGATTTCCACGATTCAGTCAACATTTCAAAGTTTATTCCTCTTATCCTGCAAAATGTGTCGCTGGAATGAGTATTTTTGCATTATCGAGCGGTGCAGCCCGAACATATAGAACAAACGCTATGCACACAAGGCCAGGCGCTTCATCGTACTCGCGAAGCCGATCAATGCCGGTGGTATGAAGTACAACAAACCGAAAATAATGTAAAGATATTCTCGCTCTCTGTCTGTGCTCAATCGCAGATTGTCTACCTAGATTTCGATCGAGAGAAACGGCTTCTTTCTCTCTTCCTCGCGGAGAGTGTTATCATTTCTCCCAACTACGGTCACTGTGGAAATCATCATATTCAGCATCATAGATAACAACCACTGCAAGAGTATGTCGAGGCCATTTGAGAAGCCCCAGCTCCCGAATGGCAACCTTGATGATAGCGCCTTCCGCATGACGGACATTGAATCATCTTTGAGTTTTGGATTGATCTACAAATAAAACAATTGAATTGAGATCTTTTGGATTTTATCATCGTTTCAAGATGGATCCACGCGTCTGGTAGGAACAGCTTCCTCAGGGACGTGGGAACTTCATTCTCGATGACAAAATTTGTTAATTGCCGCTGATCCTGGGCAAGAGCTGACACCTCGATCGGCAATCGAATATACTTCGACATCGAAACCACCAGGAGCTTCATCCAAGACCGTTCATAAGTACTAATGAGCAGGTGATGGAGCATGACTTCGGTGTAACCGTTTTCCAATAATTCCGACTGGCCACGCTTGAGACAGAGGAGAATATCTGTGCGAGAATCATTTTCAACGACCAATGTTCCGTCCATATTGACCACGGTCTCTTCCAGAATTTCCTCGTATTCTACTCCTGGTGTCTCGGTACCGCTCTGAGTTTTTTCCGAGTCTTCGTCAGATATTTTGCGTTTGCTGTTTCGGGTCTTGGTAAGAAACTGCGCCTGCGTTTGAGCCATGCTGAAAACTTTGTTCCCTTCGTGATCAATTCCTGTGTGTTGAATCATATCCACGTCGAGGCTACAATTGAATTCGCAGAAGTCACACTTCAACAGCTTGTGAGCTTTCTGGGATTCTCTCATCTCGAGGTCACGATGGTCACGGAAGTGCCGCTCGAAAACCGCCTCGTCCATCTGGAAATGTTTGAGGTCCCATTAGATGCTTCTTCTCCAAAGAAAGGGGGATTTGCAAGCTCCTCTGTGACAAATATGTTCCTTGAAAATACGAGAGTGGAGCGATTAGGGGGAGGGGGTATGATGAGTTCGACTTACCCGAGAGTTGCAGACGTAACATATGATTTCTTTCTGCGTATCGGGATGTTTTTTGCGGAGATGTGTCGTGAAGGAACTCTTGCCCTTATAGCGACATCCACAGTGAGGACACAAAAGGAACTCATTGACCACAGCGGTGCCCGCGTCTCTCCGCGTGTGTGACGATGTCGAACATTGTCCACGAAAGCTTCTTCTCCTCGGTTCGGGCAGCGTGTTCACGGAAGATCGGAGCCGATCGCCGTCAGAGTGACTGCCATTTCTGAGAGACTGTTCCATGTTGAATCTTCGCGGCCTGGGAATGAGTTCAGAAGGCGCTGATTATAACCTCCCTTGAAATATCTCGATGAACTTTTACGTCGATCCTCGATTCGACTGTGAATTTGAAAACTCGAGAGATCTCTCCTCGGCCTCGAAGCCTTGTGTCCCTCCTAAACATCAACTCGGGATAAAGGAAGTGCCTCAATCAGGGGATTCCACGACACCGTTTTCTATCCGCAATCTCGTCATGTGAACGTTTCACTCCCCAAACAGCAGATAATGATTCCCCGATTCGTATGAATCCAGTTCAGATGGCCATCCCTCTCGCGAATCCTCGTCCTTTGGGCCGCTGGTCTCTGACTCGAGTCATATGGGCCGCCTCGCATATGATTCAAGTTTATCGCATCTGATAACAGCTGATCTGCCTGTTCTTGGGAAATACCGTTCTCGTCAGAGACGATGGCTGAAACGAAAGGCGGAACACTTGTAGAGGTGCTCGGAAGTTTTCACCATGGGAGTTGGGGCATTTCGGTTTCTGAACATCGCAAAGACTTCAGAGAAACGCGTCGAGGGCGCCAACTTCGCACTGATGCAATAAGTGAGCCGTTTTGCGGCAAATCCGACTCCAGATTTAGGTGTTGATGATTTCACCAACAAACTGAGTCCCGAATGATGGTGATATAATGTTCTGTAACTTACGTTAACATTTCCAAGGTGCACGCCGGAATTTCGCGCCGGAAAGATTCTCTCGTCGAGAGACAACAAACCGTGAAACGAATTCTTGGGTGAGAGATATTATTTTTGAATCTGAGGCGGGCTGCGCCGACTAAACGCCGTTGGATGTTTCTGTTCTGATAGTGTTCGGCGATGGACGTCGCTGCCACAGACATTCAGACCTGGAATGAGAGTGGAACGAGCGACTGCGGCTTACTCGGTCGATTGTGTTTGGTCGTGGTTCACCGTTATGAGTCATCGAGTGTGCACTTGTTTGAGAGTTTCTTCTTTGATCTTTCTTCTTTGAAATCCGACTCGCTTCTAATTGAACAATCTTTTCGAACAGGATGATGACGATGCATCCACAAGATCGATCTTGCATGTAGATCACCTACCGGTCTGCTTTTTTTTGTTCGTAGAAGTGGTTGATGGGAACAGCTTTGCTGAAGACGGCAATCGATTTTTCTCCGGTGGGGAGGATGGATTTACTGTATCTAAAAAGCGAGGTGGCTGCTACTGAATAAATGGTTCCTAGGGGGACTGTAAAGCATCAAGTGGTACGCACACAGTAGTCACACACGTGCGATTTATTGCAACATTCTGTAGGAACTCCATTTTTTCTCCCCCAGATCATTGTTGTGTTGCGGTCCAGGCTCCGCGGTTTACGAAGACAAAAATCGTGATTGCCTTCAGGGTGCGCTATCTGCGGAAGGCGTTCGAAAGGTTTTCTGCTCATTGTTTTACGCTATTGGCAAAAGTAATGGTCAGTAAAAGTATTGATTCCTTCTTTAATCTGGTCTCTATTCGCCAGAGATGGTTATTTGACAGGCAGTCCAGTCAGAGTTTTTAGGTTCTGGTCATGGAGTGAATTCCGAGTGACGGTGGATGCACGTTTTCGCGACAATGTGCACCCTTCTTGTGTCACTCATCTGTCTTGTGCATCCTCATTAGTCTAACACACTATCCTGTGTGGGATCACCGGAAGCCCTGCCCTCATGGGAATCTTCTTTCCTTGTGATTCGTTGCATAGAGGAGACGCTTTTCCAATAGGGAAGCGAACAGATGATAAAAATTTCGAGATGCTATCAACCGAAGAAAGCAGCTCCGCAGCGCTGCGTTTCCCCATGCTTGCGAGGCGCCACAATCAACCTCCTTGAGTTGCACCTTCTCCTCGAGCCACGATCCTGCACGGAATTCTCAGGATGAAAAACACCCTGAGAGTCCCCGTGATGCGCGTCGCAGTCGGCAACGGAATTTCCACGATGGTAAGACTCTCATTTACACTGACCAGGATCGAAAATCGCTTGGCTCACAGTGACATCAAACTGAAGGACAATAGCAACGAAGGTAATGATGTTGATTACGGCTCCCATTATGGCCGACACTTCGTTGGGAACGCTATCTATAAGTCGTAAAGAGTCCCACTGTTCCCGATAGGCCAACACAGCTCGGAGTTCGTCTGCGAGCCTACCTTCGTCCGTCAGGAGATGTTCTGCTTCGAGGCAATTATCCACTATATCAGATCCCAGATGAGACATCTGGAAAGCAAGGCTTATCGCTACCAAGCACTCGATTAAAATCGGCAAAATCTCCAGCAATCCTTCCCTAGGGTTGACCGACTTCCACGAGATGATTAATTTGCCGACGAGAACTGATAGATGTACGGCGGTCGCTGCGTAGAACATGAACACTTGCAAACCGAACACATCGTTCATGCAACGCGTCTGATCTCGTATTTTCGTTTTGTACCGAATTAGAGTCCAGCTCTGCGAGAGAACCAGAACTCTTTGCGATCTGAGCTGACTCGTCAGACGACGCAGTTCGTTTTTCACCACGCTCGCCTTCCCGATGTAGTCTTGAGCGATAGCGTATACGCTGTAGCGCACGTAAATCCGACAGAGATCGAGGATCACACGAGAAAATTCGAGATTGCTTTGCTTATTGACGATCGTGACGGCTGCTGCGACGACCAGCGATGAATTGAGAACGACGTGAGCCAACAAGCCTCGAGCGTCGGGCACCGCAGGGGTCATCGAATTCAAGATTTCGCTGCAAACTCTTGATCGGAACACGACCTCACAAAACGATATTGCCGGGTTCACGTGAACGCTCTGAATCCGATGAACGAAAACGAAAAGTCGAATGCAAGTCGAAATGTTGGTTTCTCGTCGAAAATCCGCCGAATCTGTCACCCAGCTGCAGATGTATGCAACGAAAAACAGCGTACGCCAGAAGCAGCTGAATTGGCTCCGGCCCGTTGGGGACGTTTTGCGAATTCCGTAGAAAGAAGCGGGATTACACATAGAGATCCAATCCATTTCTCTCGTCTCGAAAACTTATGATGGGGATTCTTTTTGTTGAATCTCCTTCTTGTCTCGAGAGGACACTCGATGAGGAGCAGCAGGAGGAGTAGGAGTTCGCCGACGACCATTGAAGCAAGCGGCCCTTCAGCAGACAAATCCGTTTCACGATTGAAGCTCCTAGGCCTCGAGTTCCGCCCCGGCTGCGCGCTCGTCGTGGCGGGCGTTTGCGCTACGTCAGTACTGTCGTGTGCGGGCCCGGCTCTCTATTCGGCGCGACGAGTTCGATTCTGGTCAGACTCCATCTAAGAAGGGTTTCGCCTCTCTGGGACTCTTTTTCGCATTGGCTTAGAAACAGTCCGAAATTTCACTCCGTCTGCATTTGCCGCCGTAACAGGTTTCGTTTCGTCCACACTTGTCCTCAACCACGGTCAGTTGTTGGAGTTTCAGACGCGCTATCAGGCGAGTACCATCAAGGATTGCATCAAGACGAAATTGCCAGTCCCTCGGAGCCCAATCATAGAGTCCTCTCGGTTCATTCAGGTCATGATTGCTGCCGACAAACAGGAGCACGGTGACGAGAGGCGAGAAGACAATCGGCGGCAATTTCTTTTATTACACGCCCTTCAATTAACGTTTCTTTTTTTCACAGCTCTCTGAGAGCCCCGTTGTTCGAAGGTGTCGAAACCTGTGCTCCTGCAGCGGCAGGTAGCCGCCATTGTCGTCGTGTGTGTTTCGTGTCTCTAGTTTACGCATCTCATCCGTGGGAAGAGACGCAGAAGAACGACCAACTCAATCAGGAAAACAACCTCAGTCAGAGCTTAGCGGAACGCGGCACGGGGCCCTTGCAACTGTCGTCGCCGCCGCTATTGTCGTTGTTGCTGCTGTCGCCGTTGTCGCGCTCCGGCCGTCCTCGTGCTTCTGCTCAGCTCTCTTGACACGCTATTAACCTCAACGTCGCGTTTCGGCGTCAGGATTCTTCCGCTGAAGGTCTTGCCGAGAGGCGCTGGTCTACAGAAGACGAATACCCTTCTCTCTCGTGCTGTCAGCACGCTGACGAAAGGAGCAAAAAAAACCAGAGGAGAACCGCAACGAAAGTGTCAGATGAAGTTGGCTCGACGGCCGTCACTGTGAGCTACCGATGCTGTCGACTGCGAGTGCGCGCATCAAGGCCACCAGCGTCAGCCGAATCAGTCAGTATCCGTCGTTTCGTTCCTCTTCCCTCGTAGTATACATATATACCTTGTTATCTCCGATGGACAAAATAGCATGCTCATACATACATATGAACATACATAGACATATAAAGACACACCAGGCAAGACATACATACACGAGCACACTCACTAACTCGCACTCGTTCGTTCGAATACGCTGCATACATCGCTCCCGGCAAGGCCATCGCGTGCTCTCAATAGTCATGGTCACCACCGCCAAGAACACGGTGCGAGGAGGGAAAAAAGAGCACGTGTACGATGAAAGGAACAAAAAAGTTTGGATATCTCTTCGCATTTGGAACCACTCTCAACAGCCTTTTCAGTCAGAGAAAGAACGTGCCCTTCCAAGACGCGCGGTCCTATCGAGCTGACACATGGTTTCCGCTGTGAGAAGCGTTGCGGTGGGTGGAAGCAAACTGCGGTGATCACAGTGACCATCGCAGAACCGAGAAATCGCTCCACGCAACCAGAGAGAGTTCGTCGAGCCGTGGGGTCCACTGATTCCTTGAAACTTCCTTCAAAGATTATCGCCGTCCAATTCGACATTTGCTAGGCATCAACATGAATGCGGCGAGTGTGCTACATGCTAGACCTCAACTAGACGAAAGATGACAGCTAGAGATCACTTCGCAAGAATCCACAAGAGCCATGTGATCTATAGAGCGTCTTCCTGACATGTTGCTTGGCTAGGAGTTGAGAAACGATGTCATCAGCAATCACCGACTCTGCATCCTCTCGAGATATTATTCGGCGTCGAGTATTTCTTGAATCAACCAAATCGAATCCATGATGAAATCGTCAGCTCGAGTCATATGAAGCTCGGGATATTTCAGTGGAGTGTGGTGAGCCAAAGTTGCGGGTCTCCTGTACCAAATAGGTTTCTCTCTGTCCGGCCCTCGAAGTTTTCCACTCACAATCAGTTGTCGGCTCAGAGATAGCCGAATAGTGCGGGAAAGGTGTTTCTCTTTGTTTTGAGAAGTAGCAAAGCTGGCGCAGAGAGAACAATGAGGGAAATATATCACACCCACCATGCCGTAGACGACATGGCTCGTACATTCCATTAGCTTTGAGAAGTGGGTCTGACCGCTTGGTGGGCTCACCTCAGTGTAGGAACAACGGATTGACCGAGGCTTCAAACAACGAACCGCTCGAGGATCCCCATAGAGTTCGGCCGGAGAGCCGAGCTTATGCAGCTGGACCGGCCGACCTGGTAGTTGGGTCACCGTTGAGAGGTTCTCGGCTTGATGATGATTAGAATGGCGCGCGACGGTGTGCAGCAGTGTTGAGCTTACGAATGGCCGCGGCTGGTTATCCGTAATGAAAATATAGCGTCCACATCATGCCTCTGCACAACTCTGAGCGCTCTTGCCGGCCGGGAGTCGGTCGGTTGAATATTTTTCGCTTTCAGAACACTCTGGGTTTCTTCATTCCGGCGCGAAGTCGACCCCGCATTGGCCTTCGACATGAACTGTTCGAGAGATTGGGAAGTCGGGGTGAAACTTGAAATGATTTCGATGTCGACGACTTCACACAGAGCCGAGTCCTCATACTCAGAGATATACGGACCGAGAGAAAATACGGCGGCGTTATTTGAAATGGACGGAGCGCCGGTCGCAAGCGCGCATCCAGTACGTGGAAGCGACCTGGTCACCGAGAAGTGTACATACATTCTTGTCATAGAACGCCTCGTCTCCCGGTACGCATAATCTGCGAGTGTCTGTGTGACACAAATGCAAAATAAACTATAGGCTTCGTAGTATGACCAGTTTATCCTCAGATCATGTCGTGCTAATGCCACTCAGTCTCTCGCTCGCTCGCTCCCAGTGGGCTCATCTCATAGAATGGAGGGATCCGCACCCCACACTTCTGACGAAATTCGACCACAATGGTTTATTATGTCGCTCGCAACCCCACCCGAGCAGCGTGCAAGGCAAATATCTAGGGTATGCTGAGTGATAATATTCAACTTGCTGCGTTTGCTGTTTCCGTCACCCCACAATGTAGCACCGCAGTGAGTTGAAGTAGTATAAATGGTGCCGCTCCGTAAGAGCTCTGAAACCATTAAGGGCGTTTCGAGACGGGGCGTCACTACTTTCCTCCGTGGATCATCGGATCGCTTGAATGTTAAATTCAAGTCATGGAGCCAAGGGAATCGCGGGTAGAGAAGGAAGTGGTCTCGATCCGGATTTGATCTTTTGAGAGAAAAATCTGAATCCTGGGAGAATGATAATCAAACGACGAACACGGAAAGCCTTGCTTTCATACGTATAACAGTCTGCATAACGGGGGCCAGGCTTATCAGCACGAAATCTGAGGAGCCTTCTCAATTTGTCCTTGCGAGGGAACTCATCACTCGCCATGGATTGTAGGCGGTTCACAAAAGGAGCTTGTGCTCCACATGTAAAATTGTTTATCGTGCCGGCGTCACTTTTCTCCGAGTCTATTGTGTGGGTTTCCCTGAGTGTCGAGTTGTGAGAAGACCGACGGGGAATCGCTCCCTCCCCAACGCCAGATGTAAAATGTCGCTGAAGGTGACTGTCTCCCCCTTGAGAAACAAAACCTCCGCCTTGCTTGTTTCCGTCTGCTCCGATTTCGTCCGATGTCGATCTGTCCCACCGAAAACGCCCCAGGGGTGGTGACAGCACACAGCGAAATCCGATTGCGGAATCTGAGTGAGGACAAATGATCCTTAGATCGGTTAAGCCCTCGCTGCCGTGCAGGCAGCAGGGAGCAGACCGATAGAACGAGGGGCTTGCAGATAGACAGACAAGGAGGCAAGTGAGCAGCAAGTAAGGAAGCAAAGATCCCAGATGAATTGTATACACAAGGCAAACAGCATCAGATCTATCTCCTTCTTTGTTGACGACGAGGGTCCATAATAATTCGCCATCGTCGACGACAGGCCCCAACATCAAACTGGGGAGATACAACTCCAGCTTCTCCGCTGTTTCTTCCTCTGTCAACGGGAAACAGGTCCTGGCGAATGGTTTTCGTGGCAGGAGGAGCGAACAACCGGCAGTTACGACCTCTGTTCCGAGAGGAACTCAGACAAAACCCTTGCAGGGATTATTCACACATACATCTGCCTACGAAGGATTGATGAGCCCGTCGGAAGACTGCTGAGACGCGTACTCGATGCGCCGAGGGCTCGAGTCGACGCACCAATCTTCAATTATGGAGCAGAGAATGTCACGACAGCAGTTTGCCATCCATCGCCTCCTGCAGCAGTTCCAACGTCGGCTGCGTTCCTTGTGGCCAAATTAAAATTTATAGAACATTACATCGACGCGGTTGCGCATGCGTGCCCAGCGAACGCGTGGAAACCTAGCCGAAACGACTCGGTTTTCGAGCGCTTGCCAGGGATTTGTCTCTTGGGGGATGACTTCTCCCGTCACCGCTTCAGATGTGAGCGAGGAACGACCCCGAAGAGCAGCCATCCTGGCGCGTCTCGAGCGGAACCCAAGACCTGAACGACCTAATCGCGACTCTGGACGAGAAGTGTTTAGACCTAAGACTACGGTTATGCTAACTTGAAACCTCCTAAACTAGTAAATCCTAGCCAAGTTATAACTTGCGGGGAAATTCTCTCGTAACTGCAACCATAGGCTCGATGTTGATTTGCTCTCATCCATTATGAAACCTTCAATAACTTACGAAGACTTTTCCTTCCTAACTTGAAGAGCACCACCGTGATCACTGATCAGTCATCGCTAGCTAGCAGACTTCTTCATGGGAGGACTACCATTGGCTTGAAGGATCCCTCAAACGTTCTGATTCTGAAGAGCCCAGTGCTGTTGATCAAATTATAATTCGAGATAGTTTTCCCATCTTCCAAACTTCCATCGATTTTCGAAACCTTTGATGACTTCGAGGCTGAACGCGACGGAAGTTCTCTCTCTGAAAGTTCGGACTCATCTGGTGATCGAGCGACAAACTCAGAAGCACTTCAGAAGAACTTTGGCTTCTTTCGTCGATTTTCAGATTGTTACCTTCAAACTATAAAAGTCAGCGAGACTAGATCTTATTACTTCTCTTAACACTCATAGCTGATCCAATCCTGTTCGTGGTTCCCGGAGCGTCAGGCAATTTTGAATTAACGGCGGCGTCTCGTTTGTAAATTGAGGTGATGAGGGCAAAGAGCAGATTACAAAAGTCTCAGAGAGTTCTCAATTCGAGTCAAGCCAAGAGCCATTTGAATCGCTGAATTCAGAGAAATAGAGCTTCAAAGCGTGTGCCTGATTTCAATTCGCGAATTCCCAGCTTCCAGCGGCCGTGCTCTTGGTATGCCTGGTTCCTTCTCGAAAAGAGGATATGTATATCACAAAATCGGAATTCCATCCTTCCGCGGCTCTGACGCCTCAATCGGGCTCTAAGATTCAGCAATTACCCATCCGCCTTTGGCGAAACGAGCGCTCGAAATACCCGAGTGCTCGAAACGACCGAATTGAATAAACTCGTTCCTCCCAACAAGATCCGATGATGGTTCGTCAAAACTTGGGATGATATCCAACGCCTTCCACAATCAAGTAAACGGTATAGCGTCGGAAGACAATACGGCGGACGGGAACGTTGATCTGAAATTCTTCGGGGACCGGCAGAGGCAACGTTAAGCTTGAAAAACTCTGAGATCAGCCGAGTATCCGGGGTCTTGATTCATCTCCGAACGGAAAGACTTCTGAGATTTTTGTTCGCCTTTCGGTAGCACAAAAAACTCTCCCGACAGTGGACTCCGCCGAGCAAGAAACCGTTAATTACGCCATGTGTTTTTATCACCGGAGGGACAGGCTAAACGGTATACGTGAACGATAACTTGTGTCTGCCTCTGCAGAAATGACGTTTTTGGATTGCCCGTGATTATCGAGAAGCTTAGCACACCTTTCGGGCGCTTGTGAATAAGATCGTTGCTCTCTTTATTTTCTTGGATGCCGACGCCGTTTTCTCTCAACTCGTTCCTTGTTCCACTCGTTGCTGAGGCGCTGATTCCGTAGCGACGAGGGAAAAACTTGCTTCTCCCTTTTTCTAGCAAACGGAGCAGAAGCTAATTCAGCTTCAAGTTCGGCGATGATTCTTCTCTCAACAAGAGAACGGCTGCGGAGCTTTTTGGCTGATGCCCCTCTCTACTTTCGCCGTTCCTTCCTCCTCACATTAACTGAGGTGCGTCTGTAAATAATACACACAGAATAATTTATCCGTAAATGGCTTTTTAATGACGTTTATCAAGTGTATATGATCTCGTACCGAAGTCCTCAGGATGTCTCGATGTAGAACGGAAACGATTTTTGTTTTTGTCATGGATACTGAGACTTCTCCCTATCTCCGGGGATCGTGTTGTCGTGTCGAGAAAGCGACTCGGAATGACGATATGTCCCCATTAGTATCTGAACATTTCGACAAGTAGCGAAAATCGCTCCTAGATCTCGAGCCTCTTGTTCTAAACTCGGATTTCTGGGCTTATCCTATCAAAGCGTTGTACACTCTAAGTGAATACAGTAGAACCCCGCTATAACGAACCCGGATATGACGAAAGTTCGGTTACAGCAAACTTTATTCTCGGTCGAGCCTATGGAACCTCCCATCTTGACTGCCTCTGATATAGCGGACGATGTTCCACATGAAGGCGCGGAAGTTGCGGAATAAGTGAATTCTGTTTAGCTAGGGAAGTAGAGCGGTTGTCAGTGGTAGCCAAAGAATGACAGTCTAACTTGACGATCTCAACAGAGCGCCGCGTCGCTGACGCTAATGGGAATCATTACCGAGCTCGGTTTCAGGTTGTGATGAATCACTGTCGAAGAGACGGAATGCAGCGATGGAGTTCCATGGAGGCTTCTCTGCGAGATACCACGGACGAAGTGGTTTGAGAAGCATCCAGATCAAACAATAGACTGATACAAGTGGTTGAATTCATCTGCGTGATCAACTTTGTTTGACGGGGAATTGCTGAAATTCAGAGTTGCAATCGGCATTCTTGCATCGTATTGTTTTCAGATCGAATCTGCATTCTGGAAACTGTTCGATTTCGTTGCTCCCGCCATCCCCTGGGTTGTGTCCCGCACTCATGACCAGCAATCGTTGAAGAATATCTGATTACTCTTCCTCTGAAGTCGTTCTTGAGGTTCTCATTCCCTCCTCGTTCCAATCAGCAAGTGGCTAAGAAAGATCATTCAGAGCGAAGCTCCTTTGACGCTTTCTGTGTTTGTATCAACTTTTATCGGAGACTCTTTAAGAACGCTAAGGCCCGCGATTCCGGATCAACCCCAACTTCTCGTTGCGCATAGGGAGGAGGCGAACGAGGGAGCAAATTGTTCCCGCCGATGTTGAAGATACTTCTCGCCGCCAGGTTTACGCTCGGGAAATTGCGAAGAAATTGGACAACGACAGAAGCCCGAGACGTAAGATAGATGCGCAAGAGGTGATAGCAGATCCCTAGAGAATTTAAAAATGCGTCGTAAGGCATCGTCTGAGCTAAACGGTGAGCAAGGTTGATGAAGAGCAATTTATATTTAATGCAGGCAAGCGAGCGACCTGGAGTGTCTTTAGCGTTCTCGAGAGACCCCTTTGTGTGGCATCATTAGGCTAATGACAGCGAGACTTCATTCTGTTTCCTCTTCGCCTTGCCATCAGCGCATTTCAAAGACTTCTGCTCCCATCAGTAGTCAGTCGGTGGCTCTGTCTGTGTTTATGTCGTTGGTCGGTCGCAACGGCCGCTGTTCTGCCTGTCAGGATGTCAGTCCACCAGTCATCCGGGCAGGGGTGAACTCGATAAGGGAACGTTTCATAAGACTGTTGACTCACCTCTTGACGCGTACCAGAAACGCCGGAAGGCAGCCGAGGCCGAGCTTGTGAGCTTCAACAGTCAGGGCCTGTTTAGGTGAAACAACACTTGAACGAGGAATGCGCGGTCGTCCCAAAGTGTGTCACATTTCGTGGAATAAATCGGCCGACAGCGACAACTTGATGTCTTTTGAAGAAAAAACTGCAACAATGACGATGACGAGCTCCCGCCCCTGCCCTTCCAGGATATACTGCTGCAGGAGACCGGGGAGACGGCTACATCCGGAAGGAATAAGCAAAGAAGAAGAAGGTGAAGCATGCTGAGCAGAAACCTGGAAACGAGCGCATCCAGGAGCAGCGAGAGCAGCACATATATCCAAGAGTAAAGGAAGGCGGAATTCAACCATAGCATAGAGAGCGCGAGACGCCGGAGAGTCACGAGACATCGCAAGCCTGGAATGGGACGAGGTGGCCGACATCCGTGGCTCCTTCAAGAACTCCCCCCTCCCCCCTCCGCCCGCCAGCCAGAGGTTAGCGTCGACGATGTGTTTCGTTCCTTGTCGACAGTGTCGGTGGACGACGCGACGCCTCGCTTCTCTGGCTCTTCCTCCGCTTCTACCAAATTCTCTCTGGTTCTCTCATCCCGCGCCCGTGTCTGCTCGTTCGCCCGCCTTACAACAGTCTGGCATTCCAGCTCGTTAGCGGTGTTAAGAGATTTCGAGAGAAATGCCATCAACGCAGGCCTGCACAGGAGCTTGAGCTACTCTCGAAGAATGCTCGAAGGAAAAGGAGAAAAAAACCTTACCGAAGACATTCAAGTGGGCCGCTCGATTCCGGCTCTCGCCTGCCTGCGACTCTAGCTTGCTGGTTAGATAATAGCTGGTCGTGCTGCTTGTCTCATTCCTGTTCCCTCGGATGAGCGTTTAGCGGCAGTCGCTTTTACGACGCTTTAATATTTCCGCCCGTAATCCAGTCGTTGTAATTAACTTCGTGCCGGGTCTTCGCGGCAAACTGTCTTCGTCCCCGACGGGCGGCTTCTCCTCCGACAAGACGCTACGAGATTCTACGCGTGCATACATATACGAATGCTCACTGCGAGGCAGGCTGCGAGGCAGGCTGCGAGGCGTTTCAGTTCATTCCAACGTTTAAGATCTGCACGCATGTCACGTCGTACGAGATTCCCACTTCCCCGGAATTTCCGATGTTAAAACAGGTACGCGTCTTCGATCGCGTCCCACAGATTCTCAACGATTTACTCTCGAAGTGGCTCGCTCGTCCTCACATGTTTCAGGCTCGATTTTAATCGAATCCAATCTGGAACAGCGTCCAATGAATTAATAATGAATTACTCGGATGTTTGTATTTGTGAACATTACTAAATGAGTGGGCAAGCAAGTTGGCATCGAGCATGAGAGCTATTTCCAGCCTTTGCGATCGATCGACGTCTGGCGCGCGTTCATTCACGCCGTAGAGGGACGGACGAACTAGGCATCGAATTCGAGCCACGCACCAATCAATTCGTTCATTGGCGACGATGCGTATTGCGAGGAATCCCCTTGAACCACAACCGGCTCAGCGGGGCAATATATCCGTATTGGATAAGACTCTACTTGGGTGCTTGTAGGGATGTACGCAAGCGAGTTGTTCGGTCACAAGAGACGCCGCGGCGGGATTTCGGGACTAGACTTCGGGGGCAGGAGGGGATTCCGACCGCGAAGGAGAGGATAGAGACCACGGAGAGAAGAAGCTACTTCGAGGTCTTGGATACGGGCGCTGCGCCGGAACGCAGCGGCGAGCCGCAGCGCAAGAAGCTATGGCTGATATTAGTGCGTCTGCAAACTTTGTGTCCCGAAAGAACAGCCGAGACGCAAACTCGCACCGGTTTCGCCAGGCAATACAAGAAGTTTGTGGGCGAGCAAGCGGGCAGGCACGGAACGAGTTCGAACGCGAGACAGAGTTTTTCTTCCCAATCTTACATCTCACCCTGTTCGCCTCCCCCCCCCCCCCGCCCTGATCCCCCCTAGCCGCGTTCAAATGTCATTGGGAACGAAATCGATGGTATGCGTTTCTGTTGTTACCCCCGTCTAACTTCTTTCTTTACATTTCCTCGGTTGTTCACGCTAGAGGTAAATGCTAGAGTCAAACATCCGTCGCGCTGTCGAGACGGATCAGTGAACCTGAAGTTTTTCTGCAAGCGGATAGAGTTGCCGGATTGCGCAACCGAGGTCATCAGAGCATGTCTCGCTATTCCGTGTGATCTCTGGTTTCTCAACGCTGCACTTGAATATCACGATTTCGAAAAGGAATCCCTTGGATGAATCAAGATCGACGCTCAACCGCCTCCCAGCTGGGGAACTCACTGCAGAGCCTGCTTCGGGCTCGGCAAAGAGGAGCAGCTGAAACCTCAATCAAAATTATTAAGCTAATTTGCGGTGCATCAAACTTACGAATAGCCTAATATCAATTAGAACCAGGCGGTCTGGGGCTCTCGTAAAATGCAGACAAAACAGCTTTCCCGGCGTCTGATTCATCCGAATGTTCACTTTCGCTTATTTTTTCAGAACCGCAGCCCTCAGACCCTCGCTTCTCGACTTGAGTGGGAAATTGTTTGCCTGAATGCCGGAGACTTGATAAACCGCTTTTGGAACGCGGAATTCCTTTTTCTTTGTAAAGCGTCGCTCGAAATTTTACGAATTTCTCTCATCATCAGGTTCGAGCATCGTATTCCCACGAGATGCAATCGCCCCCAATGAGTTGCTTTCGCTCAATTCCAGAGAAGGATGGATTTGGAATTTCCTGTGAGATGAGGCATACCGTCAACGAGAACAGCTGCGCGAGCTTTCAAACCGAACATTGACTCCGCAGAACTGTAAATACGCGTAAGTGCTTCGTGCCTGAGATCATTAGAGAACACTTCTGAGAGGAATTGGCGTTGCCGACGAAGGGGCAAACTCCCACGAGATGTTATGATTGCTTCACCTTAGCACTTGTTCCGAATCAGCAACAAACGGAGCTCCGGCGAGCGGCGAAGTTTCTTAGGTCTGTTCATGTTCCATGATTCAGTATTGCCTCGACTACCGTCACTGTGACTCACGTCGTCCCCGGGCTAGCATTGCCTCAAGACTCTCCCCGATCGAGTCTTGTCGTATCTATGCACGATTCACAAGCTTCTTCAAGAGAGCCGCCCTGAGCCTTGCTTTACCATTGAGTATAATCTACCTCAAGTTGATAGATGACGGAAAAGTGACTGATGCTCACAGGTTAGCCCCTGTCCCGGAGCCTGGGAATGAGACGGTGTGGAAAATAAAAGGCCCGTATCTGTTACTGTTGTTTCGTGGCGGGTACTAAAAAGAGTGATTTCTGAAGCCATCCTTAGTAATGCTGAACGGTGCACTGTTGATTGCCTACTGATCTTCTTTAATGAAATTGTCTTACGGACGAAGGCAGATATTTGCGTCGAAGTAGTCTACTTTGACCATGAAAGTGCTTTCGAAACGATGCCTCACGTTCTGCCTGTATCGACCCTACACTCTAAGAAAATTGGCAGCCGAGTAATGCAATGGATTTCAGACTTTCAGAGAGATAGAACGCTTCACGTGAAAGTAGGTGAAACCTTCTCCTGCTGCGAGAGGGTTCTCAGCGGATGTCCGCGAGAAAGAGTACTTCTCCTTATGCTGTTCATAAACAGCGCGAAGCACATACTTCCAGAGGAGATAAAATATGAGGTGTAAGCCGGCGACGTGACGATGTACTCATCCATCCGCAATGAAAACGACAGCCTGAGACTTCCAACCGACATTGACGACTTCGCAGATGATTGATCCAACAAAATGGGACTCTGCTCTCTGAAACTCCAGACGGCGAACGATCGGCTGATCTCTATTGACCTCCGGCTGTTGAAGAGGCTCATGAAGAATGGAAAAATGATCGATACGATGTTCGACCGGCAAACGACGACGACGCGATACGGTTCATCATTGAATGAGAAGCTTTGGCGAAATCCAAGTGTATCGTCAACATCTTCCCCTGGAATATGGAGAAGATGATGAACCTATAAATATGAAGGCTCATGAAATCACTATGAAATGTATCACATAACCCCCGCGCCCTGTATATCGTAATATATAAAGGGTCCACGAGTATACCTTCAGGATGGCTCACAACACCGGATGTGCACCAATGCTCCGCGAGTGAAGATCAGAGAGTTCCGAAATCGTGATGGTTCGTTGAAAACTAGGTCACGTCCGAGTGGTATCCAAGCCTTGGACGTTTCTGGTTAGCTCGCAGAAACTTGGTGGTCGCGTGCAATGGAAATTCTTCGCGAACGGCAAAGCTTGAATTTGGTCTGGGACCACTCTTCCGATCAGCCTCCTTTTGTACACTCTAGCGCGACGAGCTCTAGAGTGTGAAAATCCTCCTCAGCTTTCACAGTCGATTCCCGGGCTTTTTGGCGCATATATTGTTGAACTTTTGGGCGCATATTGTGTGATGCCAGATATAGAACAGACTGTGGCGCATCTGCGGCTCACTCATAAGACGAAATAGACGCTACAATGTAGATAACGATTTGATGTCAATAATTTATTATTCACCGCCTGATTTATGTCCATTAGCTTGAGCAGCAGCAGGAGCGATTCGATCCGGTGCGTTGACGACACAACTCATGATGAATTAAGACAACGAGTCAAACTACAGCATCTCGTTTTATTTTGGCGGCATCATTACCGTGAACAAGGTTCAAGTTAGAGCTGCGTTCCGACCAAAATACGATCCCACCTCCAGGGCCATCGAGCCTCGAGTGCTGTGTTTGGAGCAAGCTTGCGAGCGGAACTAAGATTTCGCAAGGAATTGCCGATCGTAGAAGCCGCCGCCTCATGAGCAGCGGTAACAACTGCCCGCGTGCAGGAATTCTCAAAGCCTCGCCCGGCTCTGCGCTCATGACGTTGAGTCGCTCGGTTGGTCGCAACCAGTCGACGTTAAGAGACATTCAGCTGGAACGTTCTCCCGCCTAACTACTCCCGTTACGTTCAAAGAGAAATTCCGAAATTGGGCAATACGTAAGCAGGATGATGCAAACTACGTCTGAGCGGGACAACCCAAGCACCACCTCCCACCCACAACAACCGCCGCAACCAGCAGCAGGCAGGAGTCCGAGTGAGCCGAGTTACAGGAAAATTTATGAACGCCGCGCCGCCGTAGCACCGGTTAACGTGAAACGCTGGCACACGACTCGGAACGCGGTGGGCAGAACGCCGAGTTGGGGGACACAGGCACTAAATCTATCCGCCTATGACTACTACGTCTGCTAAGTGGCCTCACCGTGAGAGTAGCTCAAGTGGGACGATGTTTCGCAGAATTCGACTCACATGAGCTAGTCGGTTACTCGTAAAGATGAAGAATGGCCGCAAAACTTGCTCTTAACGTAAGGAACAATTTCCGAACGTCCAACTGCCTGCTCATGAGAACCTTGGCTGCGAATGGACGAGGTTACCCGTTCTGAACGAAACATGCAATGGGCAAGATCGGAGCCGATGTCGAGGAACTTCGTCTCTTTAACAACATATGTATCTATCGATGACGAACGCTATGACGCAAGCTTAGCTTCAAAAAAGCACTCGTCTGCACGAATACGCGCGGTCGAGAAGCAGTACCAGCAGTCATTAGAACGGAGTGCGGTTGCTGCACGCGGACGGGACCGCTGGGTAAGCATCTAGGAGCTGGTTCATCGCGGCACTTGTTGCCAAGTTTTGCCATTTGCTCAGCAGCTGCTGAACATCGCATTTCTCCAGGGCAGCGGCCGTTGTTCGCCGTTCCTGCTTTTGCTTCCAGCGTACGTCATTGCTGTTGATGTTGTCGTTGCTGTTGTGGTTGTTGTTCCGCGGTCGCTGTTGGTCACTCGCTGGTGTTTCCGCTGGTTCGTACGAGGTCAGTGTGAGCAATTCCACGGATCGCTATTCGACTCGGATTCGCTTCGACTGTTTGGGTCCGTTTTCCGTTGAATATTCGTCAGTGCCAAAACTTTTGAGGCTTGCGGAATGTCCGCACTGGTCCACTCTGCTGAGGATTTCGCGAGAGAAAAATGGTGGCCGAAATTGCGGAGAAAGCCCCATGATACCCAGAACAAGCCGAAGCCCTACAGAGATGAATAAATGGATATCCGAATTCCGGAAATATAGAATCCAACTTGAACCAGGTGATAGAAACATGTTCGTACACGATTGGCAACGAAGCAATCGATCGATAGACGATTGTGACTGTATATTAGCTTGGAGCGTCGGCGTCGTATCGATGAGGACCATTGTCGTCGTCGGCAGCGTCGCAAACGACTTCCTTCACGTCGCACGCGTTGATATCATGCAGCAACAACGGGTTCCTCCGATTCCGATAAGTCTATTGAGTCACTCTTGACGATAATCGTTCTGTCGGCCGTGGTGTTATCTTCGATGTTCACTCTTCTGGGTTGTGGGAGCTTCGCATCTAGCTGGTAATCGCGTGTTAGCGACTTTTGTCAGCGGCATATGAATATGACTGGAAAGCACGGGACCAGCTTTGATGGACCGGCAGGCATGTAGGTATGCCATTGTCTTTTTCATCAAGTGGCATGTTCCGCGCGTTATCTGTGAGCCGTCCGCCCGTGCCGTCTTGACTGTGTCGTGTACGCGGTGGCGGCGGCAGCTGCAGCAGCGATCGGTATCGTCTTCGATACGAGCTCGGGAATCGAAGCAAAGGCAAATAATACCCATATTCGGGAACCCTCCATCGGAGGGCCTAACATACCATAGTTTTAGCTCGAGTGAGCGTTCGTATCTCGATCAATGAAATAGATCTATGGGTTCACAAACAAGCGGATAGGTCTGAACAGTTTCGTGTTGTAGAAACCTCAGGAGAACCTCACTATTGTTAGATCAATAGCGCATCGGTGGTTATCCTGTCTACAGGGGAGACTCCGTGTAGAACCGTTCTCTGCTGAAAGCCGAAAGGAGCTCATGGGGTCTGCATTATGGGTGTGCGGGGGAGTCCCAATAACCAAAAGGAGCTAATTCCCGTTTAGACTTCATTGGAATCATGGAAGCACTTGAACTACTCTTAGAACTATTGGCATCTCCAGATCTTCGTTCTCATCGAATCATTGGATCTCTTTTCATGACTTCGAATCCGACTCTCTTCTGTCTTTCACTCCGCTGATACATAACACCCGCTTAGCTCGTGCTAGGGGTTCACCTTCATCCAAGCCTCCGATGGACCAAGACGGAAAGGGCTCACGTTACGTCGTGATGATCCTGTCTCTGAAAATCTTCCTACAGCCGTAAGATGACGTTCGTCCCAATCATCCTGAAATTCAAAGAACCATAAAGCATTCATACATACCTGAAATCAGCACCCAACCGTGCGATGTCAGCTTGACTACGTGAGACTACTAGGAAGTTGTGAGCCGGCTAATAAAGTATGGTCGGCCAGACTAAGAGCCTAACCGCCAGACTAACCTTGACTCAAAGGGGAGCGAAACGAACAAAGGATCAGCACGAACTCAACATGAGCGCATTGATTCGTTCGAGTGTCAGTCAGAGTTCCTCGATATCAAAGTGTCTCCGACCCTCAAAGTTGCAATCGGTGTCTCTCTCAGCTCGCTCATCCCGATTCAATGAATCTGAATTCCCCTGCATGCAGTTCACGACACGGGGTCCAAGCGTAGAAGTCTCGACCGCGAGTTTCCCCAATTTCCGGATCATTCTGGATTATTTGAAGCCGATTTACCCTGGTCTTGCTCTCTGTTCGCTATAAATTGAATCCGCGTTATCAGCACGAGAGGCTTGACTGATGTTTAGACGACGCGTCGTTGACCGTCATTGATGAATTAGAAGATGCGCATGCCGAACACTAGACCACCGGCTGATCTCGAATGTTGTCTTGCGTTCGCTCAGTTGGTCTTGCGTACCCTCCGCTTCTCGACAACATGAGCCCTTACCCCAGCATCGCGACTCTCTCCTGTCTCCCCTTTCCGGGGAAGTTGCCGGGAACACGCCGGCCTTCTTGATGTCAGTTGTACGAGAGTGAAGGGCTTGTGAAATGTCCGAGGCGACGACCTCAAACTAAATGCGAGTTCAACTGGAACTCCGACAAATTGCTGCCAGTCATAGTCAGCGAGTAGTTGTTGGAGTTCGCGGCTTCAGTGCGAGAGGTGCCACTGTCACGATGGATATGGTGTAGTTGTCAATTGAAATGGCCACAATAAAACTGCTCTTAGTGGCTAGTGTAATTTCTGCCACTCTGGGCCGTGGCCACAAATCGTCACCCTTGGGAGGAGGCCCTCGACAGAGACATTCTCACTCTGGGATCCTTTTGGATAAAGTCTGTGAGTAATTTCGATCGCCAAATCGTTCAGCGCTTCTGCTTGCACTCAAAACTTCCTACCCTCTTTCCGTTTCATCGCACGAAGTTGCCGAAGTGAAACGTATTTTTTCCCACGAAGCGGAAGTATCGATCCTCTTCTTCGAGAAGTTCGTCGCTGGACGAATCTAGCTGACTCGGATTCGTGGTGTTCCGTCTTTGAAGACATGTCCGGACTTGTATTCATGAATGCGAGTCTCCTCGGAATTCTTGGAAGGGAAAATCCTTGCTTCCCTACTTGAATGAACAACAAACACGACGCAATTCAAAGACCTCGTGGCAGAAAAATCCAAGAAGAACAGTCTCCCAGCCGCTGCGGCGGGATTCTTAGACCGACTCTACGACACGAGAAGTCTGAACGTTTCTGCTGAGTCGGCCACGATGGCGGCCGCAGCCGTGACTGCGGGGTAACCGAAGTTAGGGTAGGGGGCGGGACGACAGGGTTTATCCCCTCCCGGGAGTGACATGAGCGACAACTGCAGTGACGAAAGGGAGCTCATATTTTATGAAAATTCAATTCACTTAATCACTGGACGAGGAGTTTTTAGTTGCCGAACGAATTTCGACATATCTTATCCCTCTCACGGGCCTCAGTCACTGTAATTGGTCCGACGTGATATTCGACGCGAATGTGAGTGACAAAGAACGTCGTGCTTGCTCCATGTGCATCGGGATGTGATGTGGTTGGGTATGTGCTGCGTCTCTGCATCTAATTACTCCGTTGAATTATTTATTTATTCTCCCTCATGTTTGTCGACGAGAGAACATGGGGCCTCGCTCGGTCGAGTCGCCGTGGCTGCTGCTGCCTCTCGGCAGCGCCTCTCACTTCTTCGCTAGCTCCGGACCGAGGAGGAAAAGGAAGAGCAAAAGTTTTTTTGTTTGGCTATTCCTCTTTCGACCTTGACAAGTTGGCGACATTTTTCCCTGCGCTTGCAGAAAACGTTTCCTGTACTCCAATCTTTCCGGTGAGGCAATCGGTGTTCGCGAGTTGAAACTGCGGAAAAAATCCTACACGATCCATCCGGCCGCCGACATGGATCGAGTCTCCTATCGGAGTCGGACGAGCTGCGAGCCCGCCTAATCGAACCGTCAGATGATTTGATGGCGAACATATCGCGCGGCGTGACAGCTCGCTTATGAACTCAAAAAGCGCCTAGTTGATCATCACTCGATAAAGCTTGTGAAGAACACAGGATAGCAGATAGCAGTGAATCGCGCCATCGTTTTGATGACAGTCTGAAGCAGTCGTGTGTTTGCCCGAGCTGACAGCGCATCACTCAGAAAAGGATTCGATGCACTTTGAGTTCGGAGGAATTGAGGAAAAATGTCTCGTCTTCGTTCGCCCGTCTGGTCAAGTCTACAAATAACATGTGCATACATTACAAGCGACTCAGTCCGATGGCTTCATCGCTACAAATCTAATTATCCGCCGCCATGGTGTCGGTATGAATTTTCCAATCGAACCTGCATGGCATTCAGGCTGCCCGGTCCCGGGAGAGCACGTCCCAAAGCCACAATATCAACTGGCTGAACGTGGAACAATCAAAAAAGCATCGAATCATCTGTTTCTGGTCTCAGAGTGGAAACCGTCGCAACCCGAGCCAGGCGGCCAGCCGACGCAGAAGTCTATCGGCAACAGATAATGTCCTCACGGTACGGACCCACATTTTGAACGGTTCTATACACTGTCACCGGCTTTCAGAGTTGCTGACGGCCTGGTTGGACGGCTAGCCGGCTACGTTCCCATCGGAGCCGGCTGAGCGTGCACGTTGCGCAGAGCGATCGTGCGTGCCGTGCACGTCTGGCGGCCGGTCAACGCTGCACGGTGGCTGGACGAACGGATAATGTCGACTTGGAGCTAGATTTGAGTCGACACGACGGTGTTGTTTTCTAGAAATTGATGAACGCGAGCCGCCGATTTCCATTCTGGCTCGTTGAGACTGATGCAACGCCTGGAACGAACTTCCTGCAGTCCTACTTCGAAGAGGAGGCGACCTTCCTGGCGAATGCAGTTCTTGTTGGAGGACAGGAGCAGTTGCTGGTTTGCGTTCGGTCCCCTGCAGCCGGCAGTCTCCTATTTGTGTTCCCCCGTGACAGGCGGTTTGGTGTTGTTCTAAAAAATGACCTGAAGCAACGCTCCTCAAGACAACATCGATCAAGGATGAGTTCGGGGAGAGTCGGAGGAAGCCTGAAGAGAACAGCACCACTATGGACCAGCTCCACCCTCGAAGCTCACAGGCACTCACACAATTGATATTGATCGTGGCAGTTTTGAGCTGATCCTTAGTAAACGAACTTCATCTGTTCCGCTTGAAAGTCAAGAGAAAATGGACTTGCTATGACGAAGATCTGGTTCCCTTCGCCTATGCCGGAAGAGTTTCTTTTTGCCTCAGATCACTGCATCCAATCTGAATTGCCGAGCACATCGAGAGTCCAACCCAAGCGAGCCAGGAGACTTCTCGGGGTAGGCCGCGTCGTGCATAGGCAAATGAGTTCCGTGCTGAGCGATACTAATTCATTAGAAGCATCGTGATCCTTCACAAGATTCGCTAACGAATGAGCAGCCATGTGTTTCAGGCGGCGCCCAGATTAGATAAAAGGTTTTTGCCTTCATCATCAATGGTATCGTGCGAAGTCATCGTCAAAATTGGACGTCGAATTCGAATCAAAGGGGGAGCAGATGCAGGATTGAGTCAGACATCAAATGAATTTCTGTTCCCCTTGCTCTCGATGTATTTGAATTTCTCGGCAAACGACAGAGAAATATGTATCTCGATGGTTTCGTTTGAACTCGTCGAAAACTCTGCATCGATTCAACCGAACTCAGGACTACGCCGAGCGGGAACGAGGTTCATAGTTTGAATAGCTCTCGTTAGGGGCCGTCTGCCTGACTGCTCAACTCACGGTCTGAGAGGACTAGTGACCAGCTCTCCTGATTTCTTTTTTCTCCTGAGCGACGATTCGGCGTACACGACGTTCGTGTGGTATTGCCGTGTCCCAGAGTTGACATCGATTCGGGTCGGCAATGATCCAAATAACAGAGGAATGAAACGCAGCCGCACGCTCCTCGTTTTTCTTCGATGACTGAAGGTTCCAAGATTCGAACTCCATTCAAGCGAATGTTTTGCGCAAAACTCGGGAAAGTGAGGGTGGCTTCGTTACTCTCGGTTGAGAACAAAGCTCCTCGCGTCAAATTTGGAATCAGTGTTGTTAACTGCGGTCGTTAAGTACCGAGGTCCAAATCACGTCGGTCGACTCAACATAAAATTACTTGTTGCTACGCGACTGTTGTTGCTCGACTTCGGACAACTCGATCGGAAAACTCTGACTCGAGCAGTCCCTTCTGCCGATTCCAGAAAAGTGGAAAAAGAAGTGAACTCGCTGCCCCTGTGCCTGTCATTGTGTTTTGTATTTTGTCCAGGTGGAGTTCTTGACGTCGAAATAATGTTCGACGTAGAACGTGATCCCCGGCAAGCATCGAATGTCACGACGCGCGGTCATCGTTATTATTATTGACTCCCCGCTACGAAAGGGGAGTTTGCAGTCACCAATTTGTGGTTTGTGATGTTTTGGCTAATGAGAGCCTTGCTTTACCGTGACACGCTCGTGCGACTCAAGCCGCGCGACGTGGGCCACCTCAATTGAGCCAGAAGGCGGAGATCTCTCTTCAACCACGAAACATGTGAACGGCTTCACGAACCTTGCGATTGCGGGTTCGAGCCAGGGTCTAACGAAACCGACAGAAAACGACACGGCAATGGAACAAGAACAAATTCCAGTTCTCAGATTGTTCTTGAGACCCATGCGCTCCCTCTCGATGTTGGTGTTATGGAATAAGCGGATGATTCACCAATTCTGATCGGGGGAATTATAATACGAGAGAAATTATTGCACAACCAGCCCTCTCAGAGTATATCACACTCCTCAATACTCGAAATCATTGGAAATTTCGGGGCGAAGCCTGAGCGCACGACGCCCGGAGTTGTTCCCCGATGGATGGGAGGAGTTTCAAGTTCGCGAGTAAGCTTCTAGAAACGAATGTATCCACTGCACAGCAATTGTACGCGGTGGGACAAAGCGCCTTACCAGAGATCAGGCAATCAGCTGCTGTGCCTTAAGGCAAGATGCAGATTAAGTCGAGACCAGAAGGAAGTCGAGGGAGAACTCGATACGCAGCCACTGGTCTGCGTTTCTGACACAGTCCGTAATCAGTCGTCGATTGTTTCGGTTTCCACGACCGGCACCTCTCGGCGTCCTCGCCCCAGGAAATTCCGATATTATTCTCTCGTACTTCGTCGTAACTTCCGATCCCGCGATCGAGACTCGTCTTACGATTTTTCCGCCGCTTTCTTGGAAAACTTCGCTCCAATGAAATAACCGCTTAAGACAGCTAAACGCCCGAGGTGAAACTCTCGTTTTACAGCCATTGAGCAAACAAAGCGTCCTCAAATCGGTCGCTCCTCACCAGGACATGAAAACCTCCGTCGGTGAAGAATTTCGAAAATTCTCAAAGATTCTGCCACGTCGAGTGATTTCGCGTGAAACACATTTGTTCCTCCCAACCGTGAATATTCATGTTTTGGGTGGCCAAAATCGGTCCAGTCCATATGCAGAGATTGCGACGATATAAGCGATGACAGGTCATCTATCTGAGAACTAACGAAAAGTAGTCCATATTCATCGCCGGAGCTAAGCCGTGACACGACTTCTCCAAGCGTTTCAGACAGTTCGTGACAGATAGGACGTCGCAAGCACAGTAATCCGATTCGAATGGGCGTCGCGGTTGAAATTTCGGAAGACATCGATACGGACGTATCACGTAATCCGTGACGACAGCGCGACGTGATCACGCTCCGACTCCCCAGAGACGGCGGCGGCGGCGGCGGTTGGCGGGAGAGAAAAACACGTTCCGCTAAATACGAGACCTGAAATTCGGATGAATTCATTCGAATTCTGTTACGGCTCCCTCGCGATCCTTCCGCGCATTCTTGTTGTTGCGTTTCCTGGTGTTCTAGCTAGTTGTGCAGCTCCTCCGTCGTTTGTATTCGAGAATGTTTCACCTGAACGCGTGTTTATCGTTTCAGTGGTCAAGGCTGAGCAGGGTGGTTCGACAGGACTCCCCTGTGACATCGACTCCTACCTCGACGATGAACCGATCATCATCCGTTGGTTCAGGGCCAACAGCACAGCCCCGTTCTACATTATTGAAGATTCTCATACGAGGGGCATTTGGAACGCCAATCACGACATCAGTATTGATTTTGCAGGGAGAGCATACTTTTCGGGTAAGCGCTCAGACATGAATTCCGCTGTGCTTCGTTGGAGCCGCGACGATCTCATCGCCTAAAGAAATCTCCATTCTTTAGCTGAATCCTTCGATCGAAATTCGAATGAAACCACCTCATTTGCAAGCTCAGGATTCATCAGTCTGGGAATTTACTGAAAACATACACACTTACATACTGCGATTCTGTCTATCGATTCCAATCCAAGCCTACGATGAAACCAGATTCCGATATCGAACGATGACGAATGCTCAGCTTCATCTCAATTCGAATCTTTTTCCGAGCTCAAACCTCGATTTCCCGATTCTGCCGATGAAACGAGTTGGAGACATTCCTAGAGATCAGCTCGGATTTCGCTGAAACGAAACAGACTCTCTCAGGGTCGAGCAACTGATCTGAAATTCGTAATTCCCCGGAATTCCAGCTCTCAGCAGTCCGGCGACCCTCAAACTCTCAAAATTAGCTCCGGCAGACGCCGGGGGCTACTCCTGTGTAGTGAAGTTTCATTCAGGAGAAGTACGCGTCCACAACATCAGCCTCGTCGTGGGAGGTGAGTAGAACGAAAGCTACAGCAGGCCAACGATCGTCCGTTGTTCCTCACGGTAGTTCTGGCTGGATATAATCGGGAGGATATCATTGAAGAGAACTTTTACGACTTTTTCGTCGTTTCGTGACCCCCGAACAAACTGAGCGATCCGGTGGCTTCAAGGCCGCGCGATGCTGGGAGTTCGTTGTCGAGGAAGTGTTGCCATATTCCTTACACGTCTTGCAGTGTCGCCGAGCAAACCCGTGCTGACGGATGGAGACGGAAGCATTCTCGCTCCAAACATCGGGCCCTATTACGCTGGCCACAACCTACGACTGAACTGCATCGTGGAGAAGGGTACGTAATCTACGAACGCACGTGGCCCACCGAAGTCCTGGATCGCGACGAGCAGAATGAAGAGAGAAATCCAACCTGGGCTCGTCCAGGCCTTTAGTTCGTGACCTTGTCTAGTTTGGAAAATACCTTTACGAAAATAGGAGGATTTCACCGACATCGAAAGACGTCTGAGTGGTTCTTTTCTCGTCTGGAATCAAGTGCACGCATGACTTTCTTTGTCGATCGCCGGCGCCAGGAGCAAAATCACTAGAGCTGCTACGTATGCGTAATGACACCTGAGTCACCTTGTCAAATGTAGAGGCCGAATCTATCAATAGTTTGAGAAGCTCGTTCTCCATCGATTGATGGTCCAGCACCATTACGTTTGGGCGGAACGATATCGCTGTTCTCAATTAACGAACGTTTAATTATGAAAATGAATTGATTTTTGTAGCGTCTTGAATCATCGACAACGTCTCATGGTGTTTTTCTCTTCTCCTTCCCTCCTTCCTTCATCTCTGACTCACGCAGGCTTTCCCTTTCCCTCGCTGCTCTGGAAACGCAACGGGCAGCTCATCTCAGGCTCGGAGACAAAGTACAAAGTAATGTTCCAACCGCGACCCGAAGGAGCCCATTCCGTTCTCGACGTAGGCAGGCTGACGAGAGACGAGCTCAAGGCCACGTTCACGTGCGAAACCTTCAACAGCATCCTCGAGGACCCTTTGTTCACCAGCGCCACGGTGGATCTAATTTGTAAGCATTGTTCGAAGCTTGTTTGGTCGACAGCTTACTGAAAGATTCCGCGGTCGCAGATTCGTTTCAACTGTTTGCGAGCATTCCAATATGTACTCGCCTGCAATTCCGCGGAGCATAACCCTTTGAGGACAGAAAAAAAGACCGTCTCGTATGTTGTTGGATTGCTGTGGATTTTTCCGATGTTCCAATCACCAGACAGAGCAAAGATTCCGCATCAAAGAAGTTTGTGAAACAGCAAATCGCTCGCCGGCCCGCTCGCGCGTAGGTAGTCGACGTCGTCGTCGAGCGCTATGCGGGCAATCTGCAACACGGAGTCTGCAGCCTATGCCTCTGGATTTATCCTTGGTGCAATGATGACACACACAAATTCCTTTCAGTGCCCCCGCTATCGGTGGAAGTGGAGCATGGAGGGAACACGTATGACGCGGGAGCTCAAGCAGAATTTAGATGCCGTGTAACGGGCTCTCGGCCTTTTCCTGTGGTCACTTGGATTCTAGCCACACGCAAACTAGAGGCCTACTTCAGCCATATCAGCGATAACGACGATGGTGAGCACCCGAATACTTTCCGAATTCGTCAGAGAGATTATGATTTTGCCGTGGTGCTTAGCTCGGTTAGAGTTAGAGCTCGCTTAGAACTGAAAACTTGGACGCAAAGGGAAAATTGTCGAATCCTCGCTGTAGAGCCCTGCGCAGAATGGGAACGCGAAAATAGATGAAAAGCGAGGAATGAAGGCAGCTGACATTCGATACAAGAAGGGAACTTTACCCGAGTCATGGGACGGAGTCGAAGTCTCGCCAACCTCGCTCCATCATACCATGCAAGACGAACGGAAGTGGTCGCAAAGCCTTGACACATTTTTTGTCATCGGGCCCCACTTCCAAGAAAGAGATTCCGGAAGTTCTTGGTGGTCAATCTTTCTGCCGTTTAGTTGTGTGTGGCTTCCTCGAAGCTACTTGCGGAACTCGAATGATCGCATTTCCTCTCGACAAATGGATAAACGCCCATTCCAGTCGAAGATCGAGTTTTGAGGATTTCTTTTTCGGAGTTTCGTTCTCTAAACGACAAGACACGATGGCTAAGCCCTTCCATGGCTATCGGCTCATATCCATCCCGCTTCTCGTATTGACACAGTGAGGAGCACGCGCACACAGCCGCCTTCTCACATAACGTGGCCTATTGTTCGCCATGAGACAACTCTCATATGTCCGAGCGGCCATCAATCTCCATTGGCTTCATTGTTGCCGATGTCATCAGGATGAGTGTAGGAGAAGGAGTCTCTTGTTGTAACAAATAAGCCGCAGCGTTCAATGAACGTTGCGGAGTCTAGCGTGCTCATATTGCGAGGTCCGACTCAACAATCAGCTGGGCCTCGCGATGGGAACTCGGTTATTGGATCGTCGCCGTCGTCGTCGTCGATGCCGAGGTAGGCTTGGTATGCATTCAGAAACTATCGGAAACTCATCGAGAATAACCTTCCAGGCAATACGACAGTGTCAACACTTTTGCTAACCATGAGCCCTGTTGAGGATCAACAGAAACTTACCTGTAAAGTAACGAATTATCAGTTACCAGGAAGTACCTGGGAAGACTCCATACAGCTCAACATTCTGCGTGAGTTGCTCAGGGTGTTGCCAAGTCGAGAGACTCGGGGTTCCGTCGGACCCGAGTCGAATAGAACAAAGAGAATCTCGCGTTTGTTTTGTGAGAATCGTGACGCTTCGCGCTCCCATCAAGACATCGCTTCTTTTCCAGACCCGCCAGTGGTTTCTTTGCATTTACGACACGGTCAGAGTGTAGATCACATCTCACAAGGTCAAGACGTAACCTTGGACTGTTCTGTTTCGTCGAACCCTCCGGTGACTCGCGTGTTTTGGACGCTCAATGACCGGATTCTGAACCCGCCGGATCTCGATGAGCTTTTGGACGATTTTGAAATTGTCGGCAGCCAGATGCTACTACGCAACGTCTCGGTCCCGAAGCACAATGGACGCTACAATTGCGATGTGACGAATCCGCTCGGCTCCGTACGAAGCAACGACCTCGACCTTCGGGTGAAATGTGAGTGCTAACACAAGCCGTGCATTAGTTCATCCATCCTACCAACCAACGACACTTCTTCCATTCATTCATCTTTCGTGCTTCTATCCGATATTCCTGCTTCTTATCTGCCGAGGGTTGCGCGGCCGCCGCCGTCACCATAGTCAGTTCGAGCATACGCGTGGCGCCCAGCGGCTCGATGAAGTCCTTTCAGACCGATCATCTTGTCTAAGACTCTTCTACTTATTGTCAAGTGATTTTGTGAATTTTCAGATCCTCCAAAGTGTCATCCGTCGGTGGGGAAAAACTATCGTTACGGAACGACGAAAGTGCCATTAGCGATCCGGTGCCAGATGGACGCCGATCCAGCTGACAACCTGAGTTTCACTTGGATTGCATACAATGCCACCGGTTCAAGGGATTGGAGACTTTTTCATCCCTCGGAACAGCAGATCATCAACGGAAGCACGAGCGTGTTGAGCTACACGCCTGCTTTCCTCAACGAGGAGATTACCATAGAGTGTTGGGCGAACAACACTGTGAATAGCTCCAGCCAAGAAAAACAGCCTTGTGTGTTCCATATCGAGCCGTACGGTGAGTGAACGAACGCAAGCTGGGCGAGGAGTTACGCTCACTTGATGATGGCCCCGAAGAGAATGCGGGGAAGCAAAACAGAGAGAAGGAGAACGGGACACGAGTGGAACGCAGGATAGCGCCAGGCGGGCAGAAAGGAGTAGAGGAGGGAGAAAGGTTTCGGGAGGGAAAAATACGGAGAATAAAGACTCGCAACACAGAACCTCTAACTCTTCGTTATGCCTCTTGAAGGTGTTCCAACGCAATTGGAAGGATGTCAAGTGGTCAACCAAGCACAAAGCTGGTTTTTCCTCGAGTGCGACTCAACTCGCGAAGATGTTGACAAAAGCAAAGAGTTTTATCTCTTGGAGGTGTTCAACGCAGACACACAGGAGCTGTTTGTCAACGTCACCTCAGACGAGCCTGTTTTCCAGGTGAGTTCAACAAACAATCGAAAAGAGCACGGAGCACTGTCGCGTGCATAGCGTGTTTATTGCACGTGACTCGTGCAACTGAAACGTAGCCATGCGTTTGAATGGGAGGACGCGATTCGGAACTGTGCCCAGTCGACTTCGTTCGCTGGTTTTGCAGCGGATTGTTTTTTCATTCAGTTCGTCGTGTCGTGCAATATTTCTAGCCTCGACGATTTTTATTCAGGTTGGGGACATACCCGATGCCACCGAGTGTATCGCCCTCGTGTTCGCGGTGAACGAGAAAGGTCGTTCGGAGCCTTCCAGAGTGATCGTTCAGGCCATATCTCCGCCGTCTAAGCTCCTCACCTCGGGTACGTACATTCTCGTAGAAACAAACGGAAACAGCGGAACGCAGGAACAAAAAACGCCGATGCTGGCGGCGGTGACGTCGAGCGACGAACCCATGCCGTAAACCAATACGAAGAATAGTGTGAGAGGAGTTTTGCGGTAGGAGAGTGTCATTTCTTTCTGCTCCCGGGAACAGGCGTCGCCGAGTGTATTCTCTCCTCCGAGTGATCATTGAGCATCGATCAGGATTTTTGGTTCGACTCTTTCCGCGCTCTTTCGGCTGGAAATTTCGGAGACCATCAATTTGTCTAATTCTATTACAAGTTTCCCATCCGTTCTCTCTCCGTATCAGTCGACCGCGCACCAGAGCCTGGCGTTCCGAACTCGTTCGCTTGCTGCGGTTCTCCGCGCCGTTTTTGAGCATTTTTTCCTTCCTCTGTCCGGGGTTATTAGAGGTCGTTTATGTTCATTCTGCGTGAAATCAACTTCTGACTGCTGATAGAAGTTCGCTGGGGCTAAAAACAGTTCTCGGAGTTCTGTTGAATTCTTCCGCGCCAAAAGCTCAGCTGTGCAGGAGCTTTGTGAGGTCGCGAATTTCAGCCGAGACACAGGGACGAGTTGGTTTGAACTCTGACTCTTGCTTCCAGGTGTCGGAGTTTCTGTGACGGCGGTTACGTCGCTCATCGTATCGCTAGTGCTACTCGTGAGCATCGCACTCAGTTAGCAGCGGCTCCGTGCCCGGAGACAGAAAAACGGGCTGGAATCTACGGGAAAGCAGAATCGTCAGCGGCAGGACCTCAAGGAGCAAGAGCTCAGAGAACTCAAAGAGCTCAAAGAATGTCAAGGTCCTGTGTGCACCGAGCTCACCGGAAGCATCCAGCTCGATCTCAGCGACGAGAAGCCTCCGGGCAAAGTGGTGCTCTCTCAACAAACAGGGGGTTTGAGCGGTTGTGCCTTACTTCGCATCTGCCGCAAAAAAGACAAAACAAAGATAATCAGTGTTGTTCACGAATCCATCGACCAAAAAGTCTGAAGGAAGCATTTAAGGAGCTTGCCGACCGTGGTGAGATGGGGTTTAAGCTCGGCGAGAATTCGCCCACCACGTACATGATGTTCTGATCGAGTGATCTGGCTCTCTTGATGATTCTGATTTCGACCCGCCCGCGGGAACCAACTGCGGGGCTTTGTGTCATTAGGTTGAAATTGACGTTTCGGTTCGCGGTCACTCTTTCTGACTGAGTTACGCCGACGCGACGGTGGCCTCGTTGTGAAATCGTCCGATTTGGAAACATTGTTAGCGAGTTCTATGACGACCGTGACTGTGTCGAAGAATTCGTTTCTTTTCGATGTGTGGCGCATGTCTTTTCCAACGCAAAGAACACTGAACGAGGAAATCTCACTAAAACGGCCGGTCGGTCGACTTGTGGATCGGGCAGTAAGGTCACAGGAACCAGAAGCAAGAACAAAACGGAAACGCTTCCTGGTTTGGGAGGACATTGAAAATCACAGGATGTGAGCAAGCAACACGTTTGTAAATATAAGGATGTTTTGAGAACGCTATCAAACTCTTTGTCGGCTCTTTTGAAGAAGCGACGAAGAGAACTCAAGCGGAGAGCGGGAGCCTCAGGCCAAATGAACCTCGAAGAAGGAAAATTTCGAAAAACGGCGCGTTGGTTGTTTTTCGCGCGAGCTGAAATTCTGACGTGATCCATTGTACAGTTTATGCCGAAATGCGTATATTTCTCCAATTGAATAAATTGTATGTTTGTTGATATTTTCCCAATTTCGTTTGCTTGTCTTCTTTGTTCGTCAAATGCGCACAGCAAGGCTCCGTGTTCGATGATGGCCGCCAACGCGATTCCGCTGCGCAATATCTGCTCGTTTGTGTTCGTGAGGAGATTATTCAGTTCACACCACGTCACGCGAATGTCAATAAATTTCTAATTGATTGATTTCCATTAGGACAATCCATCAAGAACCGCTCACGGAGAGAAAAAAGTGTCCTAAATCAGTTATTTTGATGTTAAACGATTAGGACATGAACACGCCCCACTAGAACGGCTCGGATCAGTGGAAACCCATTCATAAATCAGTCACTACGGAACTACACCAAAAAGGTGCGGTAGATACGGGAGGATCGGATGCCTCGTGCACCTACAATCACGGACGGTTACAGAGATGTGAGATCAACCCGAAATTATTTCGACCTCTTCATGTATCGTCCGATTGTAGCGGTCCACCGGGATCTGAAACACGCGCGTAATGAATTGATGACACTCGTAGAGTAACACTCCCGTGTTATGGATGGTGTCCGACTGAATTCCTCGGACGACATCATAACCGATGAGAACCACGAGCCCGACCGACGGTGCTCATTTGAGTCATGAGCCCATCGCTCTGTGGCAGGGCTCGGCCACAATCACAGCTCTGCTACTTTGTCTTGGAGTGAAAGATCATCAACTTCCCGAATATTCCACATTTGCTTGGTGCACCATGTGTTCTGCGAACATGTCGTTATTCAGGAGCGTTCAAGTCGAATCCACCTTCCGTCAGACTTCAAATCGCCGAAGGTTCACCAATGTAAACCTCACAGACGGAACCGAAAGCCTCATCTAGCTCCACTTGTTAGAGCGGGTCATTCCTATGCAGGTAAGCGGAGGAGGGCATGTACTTCAATGGCTTCCAATGTTCCTCGAGCCTGGTCAGGAAGAGTCGGCAGTCAGTCCGCACGCGAGAAGGACATCTGTGAGACGACGCGCTGATGTCGCGATCAAGGACGCAACCGCGTTACCGACGCCCTGAGCTACGATTCTCCAACAAGAACGCAATCAGCATACGCGAGAAAACATGTCTACGTCTTCTTGCAATATATCTGGTGATTTTCTAGATGTTGAGCGGCCGCTTCTTCATCTTTGGCGCCTAGTCCTGGGGTTTCCGAAGGCGAATTTGGGTTCCGGGTAATTTTGTCTCGATGTCGTACCTGATGGCCACAAGCGAATCTCTGCCTTCGAGCTCGTGGTGCGTCATAAACGGAAGCGTATTTCCAACGTCATTACGGAATCGATTGCTGATTCTCGATGTCGACTCGGAGTTCAGTTCAGTCATCATTTCACCATCAAGAGCTTTGATCGTGGATGGTCGATGTAATGACCGCGTGTACCTTCCTGTTGCATGTTATCTCTGATCCGTTAGAACTTGACAATCAGAACAAAAAGACCGCCTGGTGTATTGCATTGTTATCATGAGACTGAAGGACTCCAAAACCTTGGGCTCCATCCCTCCTTGAAAAACTTCCCACAGATTATTGTTCCCCTCATGCACTCTCTTTTTCTCTTTGTCTTTTCGATCATGGAATCCATGAGGCATACCCGGGTCGAAAGAAGCGAAACTGATATCACTTCCGATCGCAGAAGCTTCTCCAGTCGAGAAACTGAGGTTTACAGAAGCGGTTTATAGCTTTTCGGTGAAGAGCTATCGTTCGGCCGAGACTTTGGGGCGAGCCGAGTCAATTCGGTCGGCTAACTGCCCGATTCCCTCGGGTTCATTATTGGAAATGAGATGTGTTCGCATTCGGCGCGATTCCGCTCGCGAGACGACGTTTCCGTTCTGAGCGAACGATCCCGATCTCTTTATAGAAGTTGTTTCGAAATCTTGAAAGTTCTCCTGGAATCTGTTGAGAGCACGTGGACATTTCTCGCTCTGATTCCGCTCCGAGTATCGCGGCAAGCATTTGCCGCGCTGGATTCGTCCGCCACTGAGGAAACGGAGAATCAGCACAATTCGAGTGCAAACGGGAGATGAATACGAGATAACGGTCCACCGTGAAAACGCATAATGACTCTAATACTAATTCCGGGATTACTTTCGCTATGCTTTCGAGTCCACCTCGGCCAGCTGAATAGCAGGAGAAAGTTGGACTCGGACAACCGGTCACCAGGCCACTTCGCATGCTTGCCTTCCTGCTGTTTGCCTGCTCGTCTGCAAGCCACGTTTAGAGTTTTGGCCGATGTATTTCCATGACGGCCTTCATACCCTACCGTTTGCCTGTCTGCCGTTCTCCCACCAGCGAGCTGAGAGCGAATCTCTAGATCCCAGAGGAACTTTTGTTTCCAGTTGAAACGGACACACGAAAGACTCTGATAAGCTGAACAAAACGCAAAACGCTGTCTCCCCTGTTGTAGACGGACCGACTTCGTACTTTGCAAGTACGCGATCCTGACTCCCTTGGACGCCTGATTCAAACGCTCGAGGATCAGGGTTGCCGCGATGGTGAGCAAATTTCGTGAACAAATCAGAAAGACGAATGTGAGAGAAGAGTAATTCGTGAGAGACTCAAGGCGTTAAAAACTGCCTCCGAAAGGAATCGAGTGTTGGATGAACACGAATGTGGAGCCGCGCCCGGATATCGGGATGGCGACTTGACAGCTCCTTCAAACTCCGCCTCGGTCCGTTCCGTCTCACGCTCCGAGGCTCTACCTGTCAAGTGCCTGTTTTGAAGGAATCAAGATTAAAGCATCAAAGTCGCCCGTTTGAAAAGATCTCGAGTTCGACTTCTCACGGAAATTTCAAGAGTAAGTAATTTATATTTATTATAGCCTCGAGGAGGCTTCCCACTTGGCCCTTGGGGGAAAAACACAAAAACTCGCGACGGATTTTTACTCGCGGACCACTGACTTCGTCCAAAGCGCTTATTCATTCAACGTTTAACAAAAACGCTCATTTGAATCACAACAACTCTAGCAGATTGATTGTTCCGCACACATTTGAACGCATCTGATTAGTTGTTGCTGTAGTTGTGGCGAGTGGAAAAGCTCCGCGGAAAAATTTGCATCCGAACATTTTTGCAGCCGCTGAGAAGCCGATATTCTCTGTCTCTCTTTCTGGCGAACTGCGACCTTCGATCGCTAATTATTCCGAAGAGAGCACGCATCGCAACGTTTCGCAATCGTTTTCGGTATAACAAACTAATTCTCTCTAATCGTCCGGCGCCTGTTTCTTCTTTCCACAATGTATTCTTTTCTCTCAATCGAGAGACCGGACCCGGCTTCTGATTCGAGCTCTATTTCGGCGAGCCTCTGTTCACGCAGACGAGAGGGAGAACACGTGTTTTTGTTCTCCTGAACCGCAAGGAGTACAATCGTGTTTTTTGTCTACTGTGAACACCTTCTTCTCAGGACGGCTGCATGTGCTATCATTCAAGGCTCGCGGAACGCGGAGCTTAGGTTCGCCTCCGAAGTGGAACCGGGACTCGGGCTCGCCTCAGAGTGTCTCTCGCCTGAAGGGACTGTTTCCGCCGTTTGAAGTCTAAAAGGAGAGCAAAGGCGTCACATATTTAGCTTTGAGTCCACGCGCAAAGTTCACTAGGGGCTTGGCCCGTCGTAAAAGCAAACACCAACAGCAACACGAGGCAAACACAAAGGAACTTGTACGTTCTCAGTTCGTGAGAGCGCTCGAGACTTCCCGAGCTCTCAAAGTTCAGGATGTCTTGCGCTGTTCCGACTCAATGTACTGGAAACAAAAGGATTCTCGCAGGAAATTTATAACTCCGAAGCCGAGTGTCTGTTGTAAATGCAATATAGCCACCGCGATACGAGCCGGTCATCGGCTAGGGGTCTTGGCCCCGGGCCACGAGTTTTTGGTGTCTAGACCTCGCTGATTCCTTTTTTTTCCGGAGGGAAACGCGACACCACATCGCTTCCGTGTCTCGCAGTCCTTCTTATTGTTTCCGAGAGTCATTCCTCCGCTTTGTTCCTTCTCTGGTCCCACCGTTCACCTCAGTTCCCGTCCCTCTCGCATTCCCGTCGACGGCCTCCCTGTCTTCGTCAACTCCCACGCGCACTGTCATCCACCGTCAAAATCGTGGACACTTTTCAAACCTCGCTCGGGGAAGGAACTTGGTCCCGAGAAACCGAGACGGCATCATTCTTCCTCTCTCTCGTGTTGTCAATTACATCGGAAAGATTTAGCGATCGGAGAAAGTCTCTCAATATTCATTGCTTGAGGCGACCAGAATCCATTCCCGCGAAGCCGTTTCTCCTGTTTCCCTGTCCCCTCTATCGGGTATTGATGAGTCGCTCGCGTTCGGCAGACTGAAGGATTCGATGAAAAATCTTCGGCGAACAAGTGAGCGTCGACCTTCCTTTTCTGTCTTGCTAATTCATTCCGCTCTATCTCGGATTCATACATCGTCTGTATTCCAGACCTGCCCTGGAATCACGGGACGTTGATTGAGTATCATTGCCTGGATCTGTGGACCGATGCGGTTTCTGATTCCTCACCTGAAATTCCTCTCACCTGGCGGAGACTACAACCACGGAGCTCGGACGCCAGGTGTCCTCAGTCACGTAGCTGCGGCAACTCCGGTGGAGAAAAGCGAGAAATTGAGCGAAAGGGACCGAGGGGAGTCGCCGCGGACTCCATTCATCGCGGACCGACGGCTCATCAACTAAGTGAGTTTATAACAATCTGGCAACCAATTACGAGATAATCAACTCTGTGTGATAAATCGGAGCCACTGATTTTGAATTCAGATGAGTGATCCCGACGCTCGCGCTTCGAACGCAACCGAGTTTTGACCGTGAATTATGACCAGACGATCCTGCGAACACGTGCACCGCCGCCACACGCGCTCCATCAGCGTTTCTGTTGGTTCCGGCCCGATCAAGGGAAGGATTTAGAGCGTGGCGAGCCCGATCACTTGGATCTGCTTCTCGATGGAACCTCCGACTCCATTCCAAATTTTCTTCGTTCGAACTCGTTCTCAGTTTTTATCTTGCTTCATTCAAATTAGATGAGTTGAAGACAGGCCTGGTCGTCGCTTGCGGGTCTGTGATTTTCTTCTTCTCCGTCGAAAAAGGGCGCGGCTCGCACTTTCTGATAGAGTTTGTGAGGAGCAGCGACCAAGACGCGGCACCTCCGCCGCGATACGGATCGGGAAAAGGCGTCGTTCTTTTCAAAAGTGGAACGAGCGCCGACAGCAGCGTTTCGACCAATTCAAAGGAGGCCGGAGAACACATTGATTCAGTCGAGCTCCGACAGCTCGCTGGATTTCCGGTTCAGATAATCGCTGACTGCGTGGGCGTCCTGGAAAACGTTTTCCAGGAGTCGACCTTCACCTCAGTCGCTCAGTTTACACCTGGCCTGGGTTCGCTGGAAGTCTACTTGTTGGTGTTTAGTTGCTGTGGCTACCGCTAGCAGAGTCGGTGATAAATATCTATGGAGATTTGTTGGAGTTTGTAGCCAACGATGAGTTTTTCCGGCTCGGTGCCGAACGTTCGCCGGAACCATAAATTCGACAAGTTACGACGCGAGACTTCAGAGGGAAACGAAGTCGTACAACCGGTGGTCTCACACCGTTCGTCACTCAGTCACTTCGATCTACGTCCGACGACAACAAATCGAATTCGAAGCTCTGACTCGAGAACAGGTATCCAACGCAAGTGTGTCAGGATAATTACCCCCCTGTGCCCTCACGCTCACCCCCTTCCCCCATCTCGAGCCCCCCTCCCTTTCCAGTCTGCTGCTCATTCCGGATTTTGAGGCTCGGAAGAGTCTTACGGTGTTATCGAGGTAAACTTCACTTGGTCAGAATCTCGGTCTCCTCCTTCTGTTTCTGATTATCTCGGTCGGCGTGGGAAGAAGTGGAGGCAACCTTCTCCGACGACGTTGCTCTGCATCAACAAATTCCATCAATGGCTCCCCAGACGGGGACATTGATGGCTCATGGAGTCGATGAGGAATTTACGAAGGACGAGCGACCGAGGAACACAGTCTCCTGAAGGGGCATCTATAGAGAAGTGGAAGAAAGAAGCACAACAGAATTTGTTGAAGGGCTGACGGAGTTTTATAGTGGAGAAAGCGGACGTACGCCGCGGCAGGAACTACACCGACACGAACAAGAACAAAACAGCTTATCGTAAAACACATTTTCTACATTTACAGACTATAGACCGCCGCCGTGGTGCCGCTGAAAACCGTGGAAAGCCTGCGGCCGATAAGAAGATTCTTGTCCGTACTGACGCGCCGTCCATCCGCCTGTCCGCTCTCCGGCTCGCTGGTTCACATTCACTCAGCTGGCCGGGAGCAACTTGTCGCTGTTAGATACGACGCAACGTGCGCCAGGATTTTTCTCGCAACATCAAGCCCCGCTGATCTGAGAAGACTGACGTCTGATCAATAGAACTCCTGACATGGCGAGTCATGGAACTAAGATGTTCTCTTGAAATTCGTTCTGGGATCACTGCTGTTCGTGATCATTGGAACGGGTCAAGGACTTTCGGCTCATTGGAACCGAACAACATTTTCAGGGTTCGATGATGCGACAACCACCAAATGTGCCTGATGGATCCGTAAGCGACCCGGATCGAAACTTCGGCACATTTGCTCTGTTCCCGCAGCACTCCAATAGATACACCTAGGATGATACCAAGCTTGCGATGAAAGACGACTCTTAATTGATCGTCGCTCAATTAAAGATGGAGTACAGTATGCTTACCACAAGCGAAACAATTCATCTTCGAAACCAGTCTCCGGACATCGGCGGAACTTTCAATCAATAGAATTGACTATCGAACTCAGAAATTGATTCTGGACTCTGGATGGGCTTAGTCGAACGCCGAACGATAAGAATCTGGTGATTAACGACGAAGGACGCCGAATGAATAAGGACCTGGAACTAGAAGCAATCCCCACACGATGCGGGATCGATTTCAGGACAATCTCAAACATTTTCCTCCGGACTATCTAGCCGCATGAAGAAATCCCGACTCTCCATATCTGAACGAATAGGCTCCAACATCAAGAGCAGGAGACGCTCGATCATCAAAGTAATCGTAGCAAACGGAATATTCTCGACACCGGGAGTCCATGCCGAGCGCTGGAGGGTACATACGTGCATTTTAGGAAACTTTGGATGACCACCTAGATTTGCTTCACGCTGTGGGCAGGAAGTCCGCTGAGCACCCTCTCTGGTCGTCGTTCTGGTCCGTTTTCCTGTCCGTCTGTTCGTCCATCTTTCTAAACGGCTCTCGCTTTCTCTGGCCGGGTGATATCTGTGACCACGTGGCTGGGGGTCACGTTTGCCAACCAACGTTTTGAGCATTCTGAGTGTTGGTAACTTCCTGTACACTTCCATCTCTTGGGAGAAGATCAACCGACCTATCTAGCTGCGTGTTCCGCTCTTTTCCCTTCGGTTGTGACATTCATGCACACTTCTGCTCCGCACGCCCACACACGAGCCATATATTCACATTCACCTACAATCTTACAGAGATGGCTGGCCAAGTAGAAACCAACGGGAAACCTCACACGAGCGAAACAACCAACAGGGAACGAACGAATTTCGAACTTCACGCACACGCATGCTCAGTTTCGCTCGCGTTTATAATAAACTTTGATAATATGAATAGCGCCCTCCGATATCAGAAGTCGATTTTCGCATTCTACTTCATCGGCTGGTGGCTTTCTATTATTGGATATTCTCGGCGTGATGACGATTTCCAAAAAAAGAAATCTATTTTGATCCGACGGAAGATCGATCGACTTTATCACTCTGATTCCCTCGATTCATCGAAACGATGCCGACGAATTTGTAGCATTTTCAGCGCTGCTGCTGAACCCAAGGAGTCTGTTTGAGGTTGTTGCGTATCCCGCCGAGCCACGGTTACAAATCGAAAATGAATGATGGTCGCTGTGAGACATCCGCGGGTATCTGTTTCGAGCACGATCTCACAATCAACAAGCATTGATCGTGTCGTGCTCTACAGCACCACTGAAGCCTAGCGCTCCGGAAGCCGAGTTCGAACAAAGCAGACTTTTGCCAAGTCGGACTTCATTGCGATACGAACTGAGTGAGAGGACTGATTATGACTAGCCAACCGCTCCACCTGAGCTCGAACCTCGAGTCTCTCGACCGAATTTGGCGAGAGTCATCAGCTCTGATCACAGATATAAGGAATGGCCCAAAAGCCTTGTGAATATGTCCAAGAAAACTTTTGAGACCAGCCAAAATCGATCGTAAGGAAGATTTCCCCGCTCAAAGGACGGACACCGCGTCAAACCAGGAAGCTTCAGTCAGGCATTCCTCATATCCATGACCCAAACCGATGCGTCTTTCCGAGAACCTCGAGAGTCGATCGTCGCGTATTTTTGTCTTGATCTCGAATTCAGTCGAGTTGTCGAGCAGGATGATCAAATACTTACGTCGCAGAGGTGGTCGAGCGGTCAGCTCTGACTGTGTCTCCTGAGCAGCTTCACAAGACCTCATTGACCTTTCTGTGAGAAATTGCTGATTTCATTCGGCCACCGATATCTCCAGGGCTCCAATCCTCTGACGAGATGTAACTCAAGTAGACGCTTCTCGTTTCACGCAGCTTCGATACAAACGAGATCTTCGTTCGTGTCTGTTCGCGGCCCGTGCTTGTTGTGAACAAGAGCGCGAAAAGTACGATATTCTGGAGAAGAATCTGCATCGAAGCAGGTTTCCTCACGCTTGACAAGGTCCCCTCCCTGAAGCTTCGTAGTAAGTTGCTACCGACTCAGTGTACAGATCGAATCTGCGATATAGGACTCGGCGATAATCAGAGCAATCGCTCTCCTGTCTGGAATGGTTGTAGTTTGTGGATTCCGCTCGTATGAATCTGAAAGCGATCTTCATATCCATCCATCGATTTCCATGAGTTGCTTCAAATTTCGACCTGTCCAACCCGCACGGTTCCGCATCGACATCACGCACCGTAGTTTGACTCAGTCAGTGTTTGTTGCGTCCCTCAGTTGTCAACGATTCCACGTGCTCTGTCGTCCACAGGAGGTCCCAGAGCAAGTTCGAATCGGAACGACGACGCAAACTTCCCGCGACACGCAGCGAAAACTTTCGCTCCCACAGAAGAATTCCACAGCACGCAGGCTAAAATTACACCCTGGTGTGGAGAAGGAATTCGGAATCATAGAGTTTTGAAATTAGCGCGGTAACTGGTCAATTATGAAGCAACTGTCTCGTTGACCTTTGGAGTGCAAGTGGCAGTACTCAAGGGCGTACAGCATGGGACGAGTCGTCGACCGGGATTGTCTTTAGAGCTCTGGTTTATTTGTCTTCATTTATTAACGACGAGAACTACAATACCTCTCGACTTTTATTCCCTTATGCTACCCTTCGGCTTCCAGTGTTCGCTCATCAGTCTTACTGAGACTGCGCACGTTATACCAAGGGGACCGAGTCCAGGGGAAAGAATCTCTAAGGCGGTGGTTCTCAAAGTGTGTTCCGCGGAACACTCATGTTCCGCGTGACGTTTTTCCGAGTCCTTCAATTCAGTTCAGGCTCCATCCATCCCGACACGATATCGACAAACCTTGATGGATCGATAATTTAATGGCGTTCCACCGAAAAAATTACTGGAATCTGTTAAAACGGTGCTTTGGCTCGCTCGAGATGAATATGCCAGACTAGCACAGAAGTCGCCTCGATGCTGGGTTCCATCATAAACTATTCATCTTATTGAAATTGAAGATGGATTCGTAAGCTTCTTCCTACGAGAATCTAGGAAATCACCACAGGTCTTGCAGGGAGTGAAAACTTGATTTTGAACAATAAACTGCTCACGCGGTCTTCATATTTCGAACTCGTGCGATCTATGTTTGAAACCGCGTCCTTAGTCCGTAGAGCCATGAAAATAGCGGAGTTATCGACACTGCATTCATGGTTGGAACAATTTTTCATCGATGTTCTGCGAAGGGTGCCGTTGTCGAATCCACTTCCTCCGGGTAGGGGGTAATTCCCCCGCGAAGGGTTCCACGGGAGAAAGTTCCGGGAGCCATCCTCTGAATCCTATTCTCGGATGCCGCGATGAAGAACGGACTTCACCTCCGACTGTTGAAATGATATGATTTAGGAATTAATGATTCATGGTTTTCTTTGCTCTCATTGTCTTGTTCGATAACACGTGCTTGACCTTTAAGAATCTAGCCAAGGGGTTCTGGCTCTTTTGAGTGGCACTTGTGAAAATTCTTCTTCCAATAGTTCATAGATCTAAGCAAACATTTTTACTCTCTCTTGCCTCAATGAATGAATGTCACTTTGAAGGGAAATAGACTCCTCAGAAGGAGCTTCCAAAATTCTGACCGACATCTCACTGAATCTTGAAAAATCGGTTCAAAATGTGACGGCACTCGGAACTCTTCTCGTGACACACAAGTGGCACCCGAAAGTGCGGTATCATGAGAGTGTTCTTTATCCAAATCAATCATCATTGCCCCGCGATGCGGTGCACTCTAGGGAACCGAGGTCACTTTAGCGAACCAGAATTGCCTGGATCGTTTCCCTCATTCGTAGAGGATGGGTTATCACCACACAGCGAGATGAACGAGAGACATGATTGGGTTAGAAATCGACCGTGGCATCCTATCGCACGTCAGTCACTGCAGTCGGCGGCAGATAGGTCAGCGCTCTCGTCTCAAGTACGTGGGGCTACGGTCACTACGGCTACGAGTTCAATTCTACCTTCAGGCATCTCCATAAGGTGTTCACAAGTTGCTGGAACTTTACACGACTCTGTTGAAATTCCGAGTAGGTAGGGTTCTCGAAGTAATGACTTAACTGTCGTTCGGCGACCATAGAGATGGGGGGGGGCGAGGAGTTGGAGAAACGGATGCCTGGAGTCACTACTCCGATATGAAACGGTATCTCGATAAAATCGACTCCGAGTAGAAAGAGTGAGGCCGATTCACAACGAGGTGCAAAGCATGGAACGACGAACACAACCGTGACAGTCACTGTGTGCCGTGGCGGAGCTGAATTCATTCCTCGATATCGATTCACAGATTGCTTGCTTCCCGGATACCAGTGTTGGAGCAAGTGTCCGGAAAACATCATCGATTTTGCTCAATCTGTTTGAGCAGAAATTCATGAGGGCTAATGGAAACGCGCAGCAAAGCATACCGACTTAATTTTGGGGTGCCCATGTCGCTGCCCGCTGCTTCAACGGGGAGCGGTCGCAATGATAATCCAATGAGACTTCGTGTCCTTGCAGGGGAGCACCTGCGTGGATTGATCTGGATAGTATGCGTGATTTCTGCCGAGCCTTTGTTTCATTCTCATTGGACATCGAAATCCGGACACGATCCAGAGAGGGATAGGGTTTAAGAATGGAAATATGCACTGTCATCCCATTATGAGCAATGAGCCTTGAAAAAAATTTGTGTCCCACATAGGCCTGTCTTCAAACATCGAGAACTTCGACCAGGTTTCATCACCGAGAATGACGACAATCTTGAGGAGCTGAAATAAAAGTTTTGGACTTCTCTAGATCTTTATGAATATTGCAAACCCTTTCTTCGACCTTGCAATGAGATGTATGACAATGAGCGCTCTGTGCGTATTCCATGATTCGAATTTTAAAACCAAGTCAAGCGATATTTCTCAACTCTCGATCAATCACATCTCCATCTAGCGTCTGCTTGCAAGTCACGATATTGATCCGAATGTTCACGTAAGATTGATAATGAGACTCTTATCTAGTAATATTATCGGAGCGGCAACGACCGTCCGCGATGACCGAGTGCTTCGAAGAGATCAACTTTCCGAGCTCATGACGGCGATGGTCAACGATACGCAGTGAACTCGCAGTTGAGATATGCGTTTTCGACTCGGGTAGCAATTTCGGTTGCCCGATGAGTTCGATACTTGATGGGTTGGTTTCACATTTGTCCGCAGTTCCATCGCCAGTGGCGTCTTGGAACAACGACGGTGTCAGCTCAAGCAGCTAAAGTTCCGGGAATGTTTCACCGATAAACTCCATTCGCTCTCATCCGCAACCGCGACGGGGAAAAATCAGCCACGAAAACCGTCCACGAGAAATTTCGTACATCCAGTTCAGCCACGTGACATTGTAGTCATAATGATTGGAGATTTCGGAGAGTCGATGATGCGTGAACTCGTACCCAATCGGAACGTATCCATGGCGGGTTTCAAGACATGCGCTGATACATAGTGAGCGCTCTCATGCTTCTGCTATGAACGACGCAGAAAACTCTGGACCCAGGCTCGTGCGTGCAGAGTTCTGTCTATTTATGCACTCTGACTCGATGATTATGTCGAGTGCAGCAAACAAGAACAAGAAGTCGGTCGATAGCTCGAGCCATTTGCGTGAAGTTTCCAGCGATCCCGTGTGCCTAGACAGCAGAATTTCAATGAGTTGAGGAAGTGTTCACTGTCAGAGTTTGATGAATTGGGCTGTGTGCAGGAGCACCTTGTTTTCGTCGTTCGATCAAACTCGATGTCAGCGAGCTGTCTTGTAAAAGGTTGAGCTTCTTGATAAATACATTGCGAAATTCTCTACGGAAACTTAAGGAGATGTAAGTGAGATATCGTTTCGGGTCTCTAATCGACAGTTCGTCAGGTGAGAGATGCTTCGTATCTCGTCTTCATGCCATTCGAAATCAGAAAATATCATCCAGAAACTGCTCTAAAGTAGGAGGGCAAAGTTGAATCATCTGTCGAGCCGATGCTGACAGGGTTTGGTGGTCTCTCAGTTTGGTTGTTGCGAGCCGAGTTCCTGCGTCCGGAGTTCTGAAATATTGGGAGGAGAGTTTTCGGACAGAGTGTCCTGTCGCCTCAGTTTCTCCTCCTTCGACAGAATCGTGTATCGCCTTTATCGAGTATCAGCTCTCGGAATCCTCTTCAAAGACATCAATATCATCAAAACGTTTTCTAAGATGCGGAAACATTGATGATTCGATCAGCGGAGGCGAAAGCGGTTGGATTTTTGATACGAGGATGGATGACTTTGCCTGATTGAATGGAAGTGGAATTGCCTAAGAGGTTCCCCACGCAAGCTGATTAGAAACATAGCAGCCGATTCTATTTTTGAGATTTCGTGGAGTTTCGACCGCTTCGATTGCAACCGATAAATCAAGCAAACTATGAATATGCGAATGAACGATCGATGAGAAAGACTTGACAATGTTCTCCTCGTAAGTAGGTGAATATCAAGTTCATTTGCCCTGCGCATATTTTACTCAGCTTGGTCCGGCGACGGTCGATCGCTCGGACAGGTTAATATTACGGCGATGATTCGTTTAATTCCAGCTCGGCGGTTGATGGCGACGGCGTGACCGAGGTAGGATCAGAACAAGAGGGCTCTTTAAGCGCAAAACTTAGCACATTAAGGAGCGACAAAGAAGGGGCATAAAAGAAAGGATTCATCCAGCTCTAGAATCAGAAGAGTTTGATCATAAATTTTGGGACGTCTCCCCCTCCTCTCTTTTTGAAATTTCCGAGAGTTCCTTATCCCACAGAGAGGAACTGGCCGGTCTCGTATGATGGATTCTCATGGATTTTTAACCAAATTGGCTTGCGTAATCGATCATTGAAGAAGCTGTCCAGTTAGCTCGGCCGCGACCCGCAGTCTACTCTCTGCTATGTCTCGCGGCTTTCCCGGAGAACTCGTAGAGGGTGTTCCTGGAGGTGTCCCCTGGCGCTTAGAGGCCTCAACGTAATTCGAAGCGATATCAAACGATTCACTCACGTAGTCTATCAAGGAACTCTACCAGTGAAGGGAAATTAGCAAGAACTGTTTTATTGACAAGTTGGGCTTCACTCATTAACGGTGTTAACGATAATTCGGAACCTTTAGGCGAGTAAATCACAGTTTTTCAAAACAATGCATATTTCTTGGTACGAAGAAACGGCGCAGTTTGTCGTCTCAGGCGTTGTCTCCCATCGGGATCCATATTGGCAAACTGCAATGCTCAACTGCGTTTCCTGGAAGACTCCAGATGAAATTGCGGTAGAGGAAAAGTCGCTACCCCAACCGGAGAAGAAGAACTTTTGACAGAGGAACCCTGCAATACAGGTCCTGGAGAGAGAATAGGACACATATCGCAGCATCGACGCCTTCCAACAGAAACTTCTCAACTTTTCGTCAAGATGGAAGCGTTTCGGAAAAAAACAGACTTTGGGATCGTTTCTGACTTTGACGTCGTCGCTCCGGACACGTTCGTTCGGCGGAACGGTTCGGCTCAAGTCGTTTTGCTGGAGAACCGAAAACAAGGGAAAGAGGAAAATGCTTCCGTTCGTTGATCGCGCTTGATAAATCGTATCGCTTATTAGAGTTTCGAATTTTCCTAGCAGTTCTCCAGCGAGAACTGCTTCCAGAGTGACTTGAGAAGTTGTCGGCTTTTCCCTCTGCTTTCGTTTCCTTACCTTGTGCAGATGAGAGCTAGTGTCAGCCGGAGTCCTTCGATGGCTCTTTTGGAGAGTCTGATCCTCGACACAGAAGTGACGGAAACTTTCGACCGCATTGTTCGATCACTCAATTTTTGCCGAGCACCGGGATGTATGAGTGAACTCCAGTGACTCAGAGAGAATCGTGGTCTGGAGGCAAAAAATTCGAGATAAGGGTCGGGGACTGTTAGCCGGCCAGTTGGTCGCAACGGCTGAATTGAGTGGTCTCCGAACAAACCGCTTACGGTGCCTTTAATGTCGAAAACTCGGTGCGAAGAACGTGTGTAGAATACCCGAGAATGGAGTGCTTTATACTCTGGAGTTAGTGGCCGCTAACATTGCTGGTCCGACGGGGGACCGGCTATCCTGGCCGACTACTATCTAAATTCTACATGAACTGCTTCTCCATGAGCTTATCGGGAAAGCTGGAACCACGTACCGATGAGTTGGACAAAAACACGGTCTGGAGTTATGAGTCGAGCGGCAAAAGCCATTTCCCGATGTTGATCTGCGTGCCTTCGCCGATCCTCGGAACTTATCGCTGGATATCGCCCACCGTAGAGTCATGATCTTCGTGCAATCGGACCGAGACACCCGCATGATAGTCACCGTTGAGCTTTAGATAACCGCGTCACTGGGAAATCCTCGAATTCAGAATTCCACGGTCTCCATATTCAGGACTTCTGGCGCGTCAGGCCCATAGCTCTGAAGTCCACTGGAGCGATTGCGTCTCTCGGAGATTCCGTTCTGTTCTTTTGCCAAATGGCGGGAAGAAGCTGTTGTTTTATTCACAGGAAGGCGGTAGGAAAACACCCGTCTGGTGTCTGGGTGAGTCAATACAATACTTCTAGAAGCGCCGCGGCCATCCATTTTTTCACTCTGGGAAGAAGAGATCCATCCTTCACAGCAAACGAGTCTCCTACTTCACCGAGCGCTGGTTTCTTTTCTCCTCTGGAATCGCGAACTACGACTTCTCCATACGACGAATCGCAAAAAACTGTGATCTGGAGGAATGCTGATGGTTCAGCGCAAGTGTTGAGCTCTCGAGCGTCGTAGAACGACACTTCTGGCAGTGGATTCAGACGAAAAAAATTGATTCCGTTTCATGCGAAGCTCGTCGTGGTTTCGAGGCGCACCTCTAAGTGGAGCCGGAGCTGTCCGTCCTGTTACCGTTGGAGAGTTTCTCGTAAGATCTCAGTGCAAGGGCTGACTATCAAAACTATCAGAAGAAAGAGCAACTTTGTTTCAATGGATGGTCGGGCGGGGACGTGAAGGTACATCTGAATTTTCCCAAGGAGAGCGCTCGAAGGCAATAATCCAGTTAGACCTTGCAATGAACGTTTCGCACGCCATCAACTAGCCGCTGGCCGTTACGTGCCATTGAAAAATTCAAATAAGGGGAATCGAAAAACGGCGGCTGAATGTTGCGGACGTCATGAACAGTCGGAGCGCCAGAACCTTTCGCGGAAAGATTCACGATCGATCCCATTCGGGAGAAGAGATTCCGTCCTTCGAATCGGAGGGCCACGATTCATTGCTATTTTTATTCGTGCTCGGTATTCCCATGAAAGTCGACTCTGTTCTCGAACGTAGCTTTGTTGCCGCTGGATTAGAGAAGGAGCCGTTTTGGTGCGGCTTTCGTTCAACCTGCACATGAAGAGCATAAAGAGGGATTGATGGGTTCGCAGTGATTGTGTTTGAGTGATTGTTACAGTTAACCTTTCGAACTTCTTTCAAGAACCTAAGCATTTCAGATGTTATTTCGAGACTTTGGAGAAGCTGCTCTTTGAGTTCGCGGAGGCATCCTCGTTCTTGGACATTCAAACCTTATTTCTTGAGCTCCAAGGGAGAGTTTCGGAGTTCGTACCGGAATGTCGCATTGTTTGAAGGAATCAAACAACAGATTCCCAGATTATACGCGCCATCATAACAAATCCGCGGGAGCAACTACATGAGCTCCGTGAACGTCAATTATTGGCATCCACGAGCATAGATTTCAGATTATGAAATCGGATCTCGTACGGGAAACGACGCGGGAATCCGCTGGAAGGCGGACGTTCGATGCGGCACAGCTGCCGACAATATCGATTCGAATGAATAAACCGATCACTCCGGTGGTTAGTTGTTTGAGAGTCTTTCCGGTTGCTTACCAAACGATTGAAGGGAAGTCTCTCGCGACACGCTTCCGAAACCGTTTATAATTTCCAAGACTGGAATGCAGTTTGGATCTTCCTCGCTAGAATCTGCTTCATAGTTTGAGCTCCGGGCAGAGTTCGCTTCCAGAGTTGTTCATTTCCCTGTTCCGCGTCGCGTCGTCTGCCGTATCTGGAGGACGAAACCGAGTTCGTCGCCGCAGCAGCAGAAAAGTTCCGTGTCAATGTCGGCGGCGGTCGACTCCTTGGACAATAAGGAACTGCCAGGTGAAGCCACGACAGTTCCGCCTGAATGAAGGGGACCTATTGTGAGTCTCGCGGCTCGTCAGACGAGTCACTGTTTTTTCTTTCTCCGCTAGCTTATCATTTCGCAAGAAACGTCAAGAGCGTGTAAAATGGAAGGAGATAAAACTAGGCCGTAGTAAGAGTCCGATTTCATGTAATCTTGAAAACGGCTCGAGGCGTATGGTAATGTATGCGGAATTTCGCCGAAGTCAACGCCGGCGCAGCGGAGGCTCTTGTGGACTGTCATTTGTTGGCCCCAGATTCCGAGGATTTCGGTTTTCTCATCTCATAAATTTGGCTCTGTGGAGTTCCGATGGAGGGAAGTTCTAAAGAAGTTTGACGGAGGATCGAAACTTGGCGATAGCCCATAGACATGGGAGAGCCGCTGACGGCGAGACTTTACCTTGGAGTCCGCGATAAGCCCTCGATGGTCAATCGCGGAAGTCTCCCAAAGTTTGGCCTCGACTGGGTCCCCCATTAAATACAGCAAACCTAAGTTCGCCCTCATCGAGCGACTTGTTCTGAATCACAGATTTCCTCTGCGTCGAGGCTGAATCTTGCGTAGCCGGTGAAAATCATGAGATTTCTCCGGAATTCCCTCAAAGCCCCCCGTTGTTTTATATCCCACACTGAAAGCGGACAGAATGATTAGCACAAGCCTTCCGGCTAGTTCTCGTTGCCCCATCCTTCTCGGAGTGTTTCCATTGCTTTTATTTCTGCTTTAGAGAAGGTGGTCCGATAGATTGGAAACAGTTCCGGTGAAAGCTACTGTGAGCTGCTCTCGGCGATTGTAAATGGACCAATATTAGCCATCTCTCCTTTCCCTCATTTTTCCGCTTCTCGCCGGCTCGTCGAAGCGAAGTTTTTCGGTCTTGATTGGAGCGAAATACGGAAAGCACGATGTCGAACGACGCATGCAATCAACCTCTCCGTCGGCAACGCATTAGATGATTGAATCAGGATCTACGAGTCTCTAAGAAAAACTTCTCCTTCTCTAGCAGCGAGCCAATTACAACCACCGAGAGGTAACAAGTACATAACACGGAAAGGGTATAAGGGTGCATATGCTGGCTTGAGTCAAGATTCGCTTCTTCGCCCTCATAATGCCGAGCTTTAGACGAATTCGTTTACCCTTCTCGACTTTTCTTGGGATGATGTTCGAGAGTTTCAAGAATCTGTCTCCCTCTGCTAATCGCATCCGTGTAAAATGAGCAATCGAACGAACAATGATCCGTTGCTGATCTCACACTTTGCATCGTCCCGCGATGGAATCTTTGCAAATGATTTCTCTGCCATTCAGCTAAGTCTAAAAGCCCATCCTGTCACTTTCGTCTTCCTTTCCCTCTATCCGTTTCACTATTGACCCCTGGTGCTTTGTAAGAGTGTCACGTATTCGCGCCCGTCCCAGCGGTGTGGCTGGATCTACATATCCTTTCGTGGCGTTAGTGGACTCAGGGAGTTACGAGCGTGGGGACTTCAAACCGGCCACTTTGTCTCTTGGGCTCTGGATGGTAAGGACCGGATCGCGAGGAAGAGGCAAGCAATGGTTTTGAAGCCGATTCTGGCACTCCGTTATGATCCATTGAGAACTTTCCAGATAGCAGTGCATCGCAGAGGTCGTGTGTGAGACGGTTGTTGCGGACCTATAAATAGGCAAACGTTGCTCTGCGCTGAGTTTTTTTTGGACGAGCGGACGTATACTCACTGCCCTTTGCCGGTCTGACGCAATTTCGGCAAGAGACGCCCATCGTTCTCGAGTTATGGAGACGGGCAATGCTCGCGGAATGGAGCGCAGAGGAAGAAACAGTCGCTCTCGGTGTCGATCATGAGCAACTCGCCTGGTTAGATGACACGGCCAGTCTGGTACTTTGCTTATGACTCCAGCGTCGACTCGGTGTGCCTGACAGTGACTCGGAATTATGTTCATGCAAGCAACCGTGCTTCTGGTGGTCGTCGGCAAGTTAGTTAGCCGGCTAGTTGGCGGGTCGGCAGACAGGCAGGCAGGCAGGCCTACGAACAGTCGACCGGGCCGCCCGAGCAAGCATCTACGGCGTAAATTAACGTTGCAGATGGTTTCTGCGTCCTGTTCGAACGAGGTCAGAGGTCGGACGCAGCGCAGGCTTTCAACATTACTGACTGAGGTCAACTTTTCTTTTTTCGCGCTTTTCTTCAACGCTCCCGGTCCGTTCGCGCGGCCGAGCCGGGTAGATTGTGTTTATGGATCTTCTGACAGCGAGGCAAAATCTTGCGGCCGCCTCAGTTCTTTCGCTCGGCGAGCGCATACAGAGAACACGGCCAGGGTTCTCTGAGTACGCGCGTTCCGAAGTGCGTTTTTTTGCTACACCGAGAGGGAGTCAACTCGGCACTCTAGCACTCATTTCCGGAGACAAAAGCAAAACTTGAGGCTACACTCGGCGGTCGTTCAGCCGCACGTCCGATACTCCAGCCTCGGAGGGCGTCAAGTTGTCGGGAGATGTTTGCGAATTCTCGCTGGATCTCCGATGAAATCTGCCTTCTCGACTCGCGCTTGTTCTGTCGTCGGATGAGAGAACTCTCACTGGACGACCTTGGATCGACCTGCTTGTCCGAGATTTGATCTCGCTGCGAGAATAATATTTGATTGGGATCCAGACTTGAAACGTCCGAAGCAAACTTCCCGCTCCAGTGGAGCTTTTCCCTTGAATGGGACGAATTCGACGACCTGGTTATGAAGTGACGGCGTTTGAATCCAAGTTTGATTATTCGCTTCTCTGATTGCAATCTATTGGGGCGACAAGATGTCCAACAGGTGCTCCTTCACAAACAACTCAAAAAGGGATGTTATTAGTGAGCGTGCGCAGGAGGCTGCCGATTCCAGGTTTTCCGACGTATCGTTGTATGAAGAATCCGATGTCGAGCTTAGTGACTTGTTAGTTACTTCTGGCTCCACCCACATGATCTATAGACGGGATTAGTGAATCCGCTCACGTGGATGCTTCATATAATAAACGTCGAAGGCAATCCAGACGGCGTAGTCTGTTCTGTTTGAGCTACTCAACACAATGAAACAATTTCAAGAATTTATAACGAATTGGAGAACACTCTGTCTAGAATCCTCCTACCTGGAAAGTCGCGACGACATTCAATAATAGCGTTAACTCGTTGAGTTTAACTCAATCGACTACGCGTCTGCATGAAATGGAGCTCGACAGTTCCAGACTCTAACTCGACCTTCTCAGACGTGGCCGTGCGCAAACGCTCGATGTCGTCAGCCTCAAGTACGAATTCGTTTGAAGTTCGGGGAAAGCTGACAAATGATTCATGAGATTCCGAGAAAAGAGAAGGTGGTTAGCTGAAATTCCACATGCCACAAATCACGGTAGAGGTTTCAAAAATGGAAAAGCACATCGGTTCCACCTGTTTTGATAAGCAGCCAGTAGCATATATATGTTCACACAGCATTATCATATAGAACAGACACGCACGGCTTTAACGCTTGAGTGCATCTCAACTATGAGGAGAGCCTCTGAGGGCGTGTAGGTTATTAATGATATCCTTCCCGATGCGAAGGATTCCATCGACAGACAGCATCTCACTGTCATCTCGTTTGATGCTACATTGTATCCTGTATGGCTAGCCACGTGTTTGTACAGGTATTCGCCGGACTGAAGGACGTCCGTGTATAGTTCCGGTCTCCGAACATCAACGAGGAATCTGTCCGCGGGTCGAAAGTGAACAAATATCAAAAATTGAATCATTCGTTGGCGAGTATTTGCACTTGTGAGGAGGGTCGTTGGGACGTTTTGGGACACACTTCAAGGGAGTATAATTGTAAGTGCCACGATCGAGTTCGATGATCACGGTTCCGCCGAATAAATTCTCATCAAGCGCTGGTGTTTCGTATGTATTGATCGCTGGTCATTAACTGCGACTCCCAGCCTGAGAGTTACGGCTGCTGTTTTCTGCCACGTTGAGTCACTTCTCAACGGACGGGCGAGCTCAAAGGACTCTGGGCGATCCGCTCGGTCGATGCGGGAGGCGAGTCCATGATTCGATTTGAGGGCCGCGTTAAACATTCAGTCGACAATCACAACTTCGAACGTCAATAATGGCTTCCCCGGAGTAATCTTCAACTCGATCGTTTATTGACCCCACAGACGGATGGATGAGTGGGCTATGATCTTTTTTGTCGTCATTCCGCTTCCGAATATGACTGGAAGGATGAAATTCTGAGGAAAATAAAGAATCCTCAGAGAGAGGATTCGTTTCAATCAATCCAACGGGTCTGATGTCTCCCGGAGACTTCGGAGGGAACCCTTCCGTAGATCATCATGACAGAGAACGACCGCAGCGTTCAACAATCCGAGACGGTTCAGCTCGTTCTCGAATTGAGTTCAAGAGCGAATGCGCACGACGTTCGATTCATCAGCTGAGAAACATTGCCATGCACCACGCCAAACAATTCGATTCCGTCTTTGACAGCGTGAGATATTCCGGAACAGCAGCGACCTCTCGCATTGCTGCTGCTGCTGCAACGTGGAACGCTGCGGTGGCTTATCGAGTATGCAGACTTCGAGCTGACCACTTTGAATTCCCCCATTGGCCTCCAGCCAGTTCAAACTTCAGATTGGAGTAGCTGTGTCAGATGAACTTTCCAGAGCTGTATGGCACTGCAGAGAGCAATGGTTCCTCAACGCAAACCCTGTGACAAGTGTTCCGTGAAGCACTGTTTGGGAGTCACTGGCACTCAGAGCGGGATTGAGATGCAGCTCTTGCTTGCGACCTCAGAGGGCAAGTGGCTCTGCTTAAGTCGAAGCCCGGAATTCGAGGTACCTCCGCCCATGGAAAAAGCTCCTGGACTGGAGACGCAGGTCCCTATTAGACCAATCATACACTTGTAGCCGTCTTCGATTGGCCATCATACGAAGAGCAGATTGGATCTCCTGGCAGAATTCCAGTCTATCCGAGTTCGCAGCCTGCCAAATTATCGCGCAAATCGGGAGTGCAGCGCCATTCAACCAGTTGTACCCACTACATAGTCACAAGGATGCCGTCGGCGACAATTCGCCTACAAACTTACATGGTTGTGTTTTCGCCCGCCATGACAGCCCGTACAGCAGCACTCGAGCCCCCATCGTTCAGGTGAAAATGGAAGACGTTCAATGGGAAGTAGTTTTCAAAGCGAACACGCTTCCCCTGCGCCAGAGGACTGGAGGTAAATATGTTCGCAGGAAGACGCAGATTCGAGTTGAAAGCTCCATGAGAGTCCGTTCGTTGGATGGGAACCCAGCGGACATCGTTGACAGATTACGCGACGTTTAGGCTTCGTTCTCTCAGATGATATGTGCGGCAGCGCAAGAACATTGTAACTTGCAACGTTCCGATTTCTATTCGCAATTGATTCGTGAAATCACGGCATCGACCGCTGGGAGGAGCTCGATCTCCACTTCATAACTTGTGAATTCACAACAACTCGAACTTCTAGGAAGAGAGCGAAAGAGTCAATAACGATGCCATTCGAGGGACTGCTGTCAGAAACACTTGGCGAAAACGAGAAATCATGAGAACTGGCCGTTGTGGTTGCTGACAATGCGGAAATATTCAGATGTTGGTGGCCTCTGGATTTTTGAAAGAGAAATGATCCTGCTAGTCATGATCAGTCACTCGTTAATAAAGAAACGAATCCGGAAAGTCGCGCTGATGGTCGCAGCCGTCTTATTCACTCACATGTCCTCCAGGAGGACAGCCTGTATACTGCGGCAGTCTCGATGATTTTTAGCGTTGGAAGAGTTCCTCCGTTTTGTAGCAAAGTCATGAGAAGAAGTTAATCGATCCGCTTTTCAGCCTCGTGTCCTCGACATTTCTCTGAAAGCTTGGTTCGATGCGAGGCATTTCGTAATCGCCAACGAGATCGATGCCTCCGCTTTTGTGGACGAATGCATTCCGTTTCCTCATAGAAAACTTCGGGAGCCAACTTTCGAAAACTTCTTCCATCTACAGTTATCTCGGGGCGCGCAGGTGACCCTCCCACAGTGAAGCAAAGGAGAACTGCTCATAAGAACTTTTTATTTCGTAACTACATATCCCAAAAGGCCTGACCCGGTATCCAAGTGCATAAAGGCTCGCAGACAGGCTTCCAAACAAGTAGTTGCTTGAGTTCAGGCCAAACGCTTCCAGGGACGCGGGCGTTACATCAAGATGCTTCTCAGTAGCTCGCCAGAGTCTGATGATAGTTGAGCAACTGAACGAAAGAAACTCCAGAACACCCGGATCTTTTGAATGCTTCCGAATTTTTAGTACAATGTTCGTTCAGGCTGAGTACTCAAGAACGAGACATTTGTGCATTATTCCCGGTGGATTGCAGTCTGCCCCGTGAGCTCTGATAGCGGTCGATGGGCCTCGTTAGCTCCGAGAAAAAATTCTGCTCTATCCCCCTATAACATAGTCTGACAGAATAAATAAACAGGATGCCTCTCTGTCGACATGGAAGCTACGCGGGTTCCTCGGGTGTCTGCTCTAAAATAGAATCTCCGAATCGATACACGCCGTCTTTTCCCGTTCCAGTTCGTTATGCCACCGAATCAGACGGAACCTCGAACCTCGGAGAATAAACGCGAAAACATCGAAATTCTCCGCAAAGATTCCTGTATGAGCGACACCAGAAGGGGAAAGCAATGCACATCTCAGTCTTAGTCGATAGGGCATGCTTCAATGGCTGCTCAAGATCATTTCCCTCTGCACTGATCGTGAATCACGTTCTTCTGGAAAGAATGATCCGCTGAAAAAACTTCGCCTCGTCGGGCATCATCCACGATTCTCAGATAAAACTCGGGAAGGGAGACGGCAAGTCTTGGTGAGGAAGCTCCGCTTCAATCGGATGGTTCGAGGGCGGTTAGCAGGTGGCGAATTGCTGGAATTTCTCGCGCGAAAGTTTGTTGTTGACAAAGTTCACAGGGGAAATCATCGTCAAATACACGGTTTGAAGTGTCTTAAGAGATTAGATGGGAAGCGGCGACTCTCATCAGGAACGTTTCAGCATCTTCCCACCCAATCACGCGTGTTTCCATGTTCGCGCTCTCACTTCCAATCTCGAATTGTCACTCGTTCGCTCAGCAGTGGAGACTGCGAACAGTCTCCATAACAGAGATGTCGCAAGCTCTAACGTTTGCCATCAGTGATTTGAAGTCCTGAATTGCTGACTGATGTGAACCTGATAATCCTTAAATCGAGCTCACCACATAACCCCACATACAACGAACCTCTCTCTTGCATAGATCGTGAAACAAATTCCGTGAACAGCCAGGGTTGTACATTGTAAACATTCACTATAACATATATTTGATGAAATAAACGTTTTATCGTGCTTCTCCCCCATCCAACTCCACGTTGAAACCCCTTGATTAAGTGAACCGCTACCAAAAATAAACATTTGTCGATGTTTCGACCTAGACCAGTGGTCCGCAACCTTTTTCGTCTGGCGCCCCCCTGCGCGACGTTATCTGATCCGTCGCCCCCCCCCTTTTCTTTCAAAAAAAAATCGTAAAAAGAACATTTTCGCCTCATTTATGACCGATTATATGTACAGTTTTTTAATTACAAGGTAACACATTCTTCCTTATATCCTCAATGAGATCTCTGCTGCTGCTTTCCTCTGATCAAGGAATCGATCCGGGGTTCAAACTTAGTTACCGCGAGTCGTAAAGCAGCATGTACGTCCAACCTGTTTCGCTGTTTCGTTTTGATCACAGACAACGACGAGAATGTTTGCTCACAAAGATACGTGGTAGAGAACAGAAGGAGAAGACGTATTGCTCGCCCGCTCAAAATCGGATACTCTTGCCGCAGAGAAAACCAGAACTGCGGCAATCCTTGCCGTCTGTGGAACGAAGCGAGAACACTATCACATTTCAACTCAATTAGCTCATTTCGTTCTTCCGGATTCAAGGCACAGGCCTCAATGTCTTTTGTGAAAGGATCGCAGATCCACAAATTGCCCACGCGCGGATCCTCGGATAGTGAGAAGTAGTCCTGAAAATTTTTCAGCAGCGACAAAAGATGCTGTCGTGCGATGGTCGAGAGTGTGAACTTGTCGATTGGAACTTCCGAGAAATATTCGCTCAGAGTGGGAAACATTGTGACATCGTTTTCGTGGAGGCGAATGACCCAATCAGAGAGCCTGCCAACGAAACCGTCAATTTTGTTTCTCATAGTAAAAACCGTAGACGACGGTCCTTGAAGCGACCTATTCAAAGAGTTCACGTGACCGAATATATCGGATAGATAAGCCACCTTAGCTAACCAGAGCTTATCCGACAGATGAGCGGCCATCGAGTTTTTATTTCCGTGGAGGAATTCTCCAACTTCAGCTCTTAATTCAAAGAAACGTGACAACACCTTCCCTCTGGAGAGCCATCTGACCTCAGCGTGCAGAATCAGTTTCTCGTGAGGCGCATCGTTACTAGCGCACAGGATCTCGAAAAGTCTGGAGTTCACTGCTCGACTCCGAATGAAATTCACAATGCTCACAACTTCAGTCAGCACAGAATGCAGTTCAGGAGCCATTTTCTTTACAGCAAGGTGTTCTCTGTGAAGTATACAATGCGTGCTCACGAAGCTCTCATTTGCCACCTTCTTTATGAGTGTTACGAGTCCTCCCTTTTTTCCAACCATGGCGGGAGCACCATCAGTACAAACTCCAACACAGTTACGCCAATCGATTTTCTGTCCTCTGATGAACTCGTCCAGCTCTCGGAATATTTCAGCGCTCGTTGTGCGTCCAGGAATGTCGAGAGAGCACAGTAATTCCTCTTTTATCTCTTCGGATGCACAATATCGTACGTAACAGAGCAAGACTGCATTATTACAGATGTCTGTCGATTCATCCAACTGAATCGAAAACCAAGCGGACAGTCTGACTTCATCGATAGCTTGCTCTCTGACGTCAGTCGCCATCTCAATTATCCTCCTTGTGATGGTGTCCGCCGAGAGTGGGATGTTCTTGAGTTTTTGCGCCGCTTGACTCCCGAGAACTTCGCGCGCGACGTCGACTATGCAGGGCTTCACAAGTTCCTCGGCAATAGTGAACGGTTTCTTTGATCGGGAGATTCGAAGGGCTACGAGATAGGACGCACGAAGCAGATCCTTGTCAGTTTTCGAACTTTCGCTGACCTGACGCTGCTGGCTTCTGAAATGTTCCTCCAATCTTTTGAAATATTCGCGGCCTTTCATTGCGACGCCGGCATGTGTAGTTTGTAGATGACGTTTCAACCTGGATGGTCTCATGGAATCATTTGCGAGGATTTGGAGGCACACGAGACACATGGGTGCCGCATCGTCAGACGGAGATGTGATGAAGCCATACCGCAAATAATCTTCGTCGTAGCATCTTTTTTTATTCTTACTCTTCGGTTTCCCGGTCGCAACTTCGGTAGACTGTCTCTTTCTCCCCTCAACGGACCCTGACGTACTCGGAGCATTCTGCGACGGTTCGGCTACGTCACAGCTCAAAATTTCAGAGGACTTGGTTCTGAAAAACGTCAAGATGTTCGCCTGTCGGGTATCCATACCGCGCGGAGTTGACGAAGGAGTAGCGAAACGTTCTAGCTCTTGATTAAAATGGGAATCACCACCGCTGACATGCCTCACTGCCGCGCTCGTCGACAACTCAGGAATCTTCAGTCGATGTTTCAAAACTTCCTTTGCCCTTCATAGGTACGCTCCATAATTTCAGTTTCACGCTGCGATTCGTTCTCCATCCAGCTGACTTTCCTGCTCTGCGTAGAATCGCGCTTTGTTTACTCTTGCTACGTTTGAATATTTGGCGCCAAGATTCCAGCTGAACATCCGGCTGGAGGCGCGACCAAAAAACGCAGTTTAATCCAGCAACTCAGGCGATTTTCCGGCCCAGACACTGAAAGCCTGGCGAAGTCTCGCGCCCCCCCTGGAAAAGCCTGACGCCCCCCCAGGGGGGCGTGCCCCCCCCGGTTGCGGAACGCTGACCTAGACGAAGACACGTCTAGGTCTTCGAGTGCATTCCGGAGTTCATTCAAGATCCGATGGGTTTCCAAGAAAAGAGAAATTGTTGAAAAATATNGACCTAGACGAAGACACGTCTAGGTCTTCGAGTGCATTCCGGAGTTCATTCAAGATCCGATGGGTTTCCAAGAAAAGAGAAATTGTTGAAAAATATCTTTCCAACCCTGTATGATCTATTTGACTGTGGACCTCGATTCTCTCGTGATCTCTTCATTTTCATCCCTCAGCCCCTCGACGCGGCCAGCGACGGAAAAGAATTCCGTCGCTCGAAAAAAGTGAAGGAGCCAAACTGAACCTCTCATGAAGTGCGGGATCCTCCGTCCGAGCTTTCTTAACTCTGTGGACGAGGCTGATTAGCAAGTTATGTTTGACGAGGAGTTCGGTTTGGCCCTCAATTCCAAATCCCTCTTGTTCGGCCAAGCTCTAAGGTGCAGTTCACGAAAGAATGGGACTGCGGGAAGAGTATTGGATTTAGTCTTCAATTCGCTTCGTGAAGAGTCAAGAAATCGAGTGCAATCATGTGTGATATGCCGCCGAGTTCCGAAGCATCTCATCTTGGGCAGTCGGTCACCATTAAAATGAGCGGTGCTGGATCAAATCTTCAAATATGACTTGCAGGCACATAATTATAGATTCCGACTAATGGACGAAATGACAGCTAACACGGGTGAGCTTGCTTTCTCTGCCACCCAAGCGTACGTGCACTCACTTGCTTATTAAGGACTTCGACTCGGCCCTCGAGCTCTCGATTGGGAATTAGCCAAGCATTGAATCTTCACTCACCTATATTTATCCAAAATGGAAGCATTCATCGAATCGCGCCCTCATCTCGAGAGGGACCTTTCCGCGCCGCTCTGAACCGTTCACCGCGCTGCCCAGACTCGAAGACATATTAACGATGGTCAATCTTTCCCAGTGCCAAGCTTTCCGGAATGCTCCTGCTCGGGTCTCGAGTCGCTGATTGATTGGATTTAGAGGTCTGCCGCCAGAGCTTCTTACTTTTTTCTCAGAACGAGAAAAAGATGTTGCTGACTCATTGCTGGAATCGGTTCGGCCATAGGGCGGAGTTTCAGAGATGTTCTAATTGGGCTCGGCCTAATCCAGGCTTGACGACGGTCGGTTCGACGACTCAGGTGCCTAGCTAACTAAGCTTGTTCCTCGGCCGACGTCTAGTCGACTTGATCCAACATCTGCCGTGCTTGCATTTGATAAAACTCGAAAAACACTGCAATGAAGGAGCTGACTGTTTCGCGATGATTTCATCCCATCATGGATGACATCAGAGTCCCGAGTCGCGGTGCAAGAGATGCGGAAATTCAAAACGCTCGTAATTTAGCGCGAAAACTCTATCGGAACGGAAAAAAAATCAAGAAAAATCGAGCAATAACAGAGTTTTGAATCCTCAACAAATCGCGCATACGGCGGAATTAACCTGTCTCAGAGCACTAGAGTAGAACACGCCACGCAGGTCACGCGACCTGGCGTGGTACGCGACCCACATCAAAAACTAAAAAAAAAGAATTCACACATCCCATTCGATGCAGGGCACTTCAGAAGTGGTTGACACTGCATCGATGCCGCATTTGGACGCGATGTACACAACGAAAGGGAACTCCCGCGGAAGTCTCTTCCAGGGAGCGCTCTCGGAGTCTGAAGGAATGACTCTAGCCTTTTATATTAAGTCGAAAAAATTAAGGTCGTTGGGAGCGAGTTTCCAGGACCAAAACATGTGTCGAGGTCACGGGCAGAGTACCTCGCACCAAAATGAACAAGGCCACTGATGTACATAGATATGTGTAAGCGGGTGGAAGGTCGCTTGATGGGAGCCTAATGGAGGTCTGGAAGGCTTTTTCCGCCAGCCAAAAGTCGTTTTAGCCGTCTTCTGTTTTTGTACGTACAACTGTATGCTCATTCGTCGTAGTGCTGGCTGTTTGTAAGTTTGCCCTTTCCTTGAAGGCCTATACGAACTCACGTTACTGTGTTAACCTTAACCAAATTGTCGTGTAGACGAAGGAGAGAACTCGAGCTCAACGGGAAAACACGGCTTTCGAATTCCTCTCACGAAACCCAAGTCGCTCTTGCCCACAATGGTTGACCTAATAGAGTTTTTGTCGGCAAATCTTCGCGACATCCGCAACCACGAACAGCTCCTTTGAAGATAGAGAACGCAAGTCCGCGAAAGTGAGGCCACGCAGCCAGAGGGGAACAGTGAGAGGAATAAGCGTCTTCACGAGAATTTCAGAGAATCTATTTTTCGTAATTTCTCGGGAGTGCTGCGTCGATCGAATGAGTAATTCAATTTCGCCGCCAATCCACTCGGCGCCTGACGGAGTTGGAGGGAAGCAGGCGAGTTGGTGACGATGCGTGCTGTCAATAATTCAAACTTTGAGCATTCTGGAGGGTCGCGGGAATAAATGGCTGGGTTGGCCGGGGTGCCGAACAAGATTGCGGCCACCTATTCTTGTTCAGCGACATGCGCGAGCAATCATTGTATTGGAACGAACGAGATTTCCGCTTCGTCGTAGACTTCGATTCCAGTAGCGCAGATCGTCGACGGAGGGTCTCGTTCGCGTACATCGCATACACAATGCGGAGTTTGCGTGGCTTGCAAAGATGAAGCCAATAAAGTAGCCGTTCAGCAACTTTCTGCCTGCAGAGCCATGCTAGCCGCAAGATTCCGTAGGCCTTCGGAAGATCCATACGAGACGTTCGAAACTCCTCATTCTCCGGACTCGGATGACAACTTCTTAGATGTCAATGTGATGAATCGGAAGCTAAAGCGGTCGAGGGTATTCGCCGTTCTCGGATCAAAGGATTCCGAGAGTTGAGAAGTCCAAATCGAAAAGTGGATTTGCGGAGAGCAGCACACGAATATTTTACAGGATGTAACTGATCTGTAGTTTTTGGCGTGATGTTGCCCCTCACAACATGCCGCACTGGTCTCACGTTTTCGAAGTCCCCGAGCCATCAGAGCTATCAGCCAGTCGCGCGTAACAATTAATCTTTTCAACACCAGCATGAGTTATGGTGAGTTTTTCTCTGGAATAAAAATAGACGACAAGGATAAATGACGCCGAGGTATTGCTTAGCGAATGCGGCCGTCACGCCTTCCGCTCCGCCGTCGTGCCCAGTGTGGTTTATGAGATCTCCGAATGAAATTCGAACAATGATGTCTGATATTCCCTGTGCAAAACGTCTCGTGACACGCACTAAGGTGGCTCTTTCATCGCCCAGCGAAGATGCTGTCGTCGCGGCGTATATTAGGCGCCAAAGGAGAGGCCGATCCTTCTCTGGGCAGCTCAGCCTCCAAAAATTTGAACCACGCGAGCGAATTCCAAATTCAGTGGTCGAGGGGTTCCATGCGAGTGGGATTAATGCGATTTTACAACATTTTCTGTGGTTTTCTGTGGAACAAAGCTTTGTAATCCTCTTCCGGCGAATTAGAGCTGCATCGACTTTCGACGCAATCTTTAGTGGGGACAAGACAAGCATTTTGGGTTCCGGGTTAGAACCGCGATTAACCGCCCTCCATGCCGTTTTAGCTTTTCCTGTATTGTGAATGGCAGCGATGGGACAGGGGAGTGTTTTTCAAGCAAGATAATGCCAGGCCCCACAATTTCGGCTTAAAGCTAGCCAGACCCCACTCCGCTGAACAATGACTTCGAGGTTCATCGAGAGTAGTCTCAGTCGCTCAACTCAGGTTCTCACAGAATCAGAGAGCTTATTCCAAAATCATCTACACAGTTGTTGCCTAAGGATGACCAAAGGAGAGGCATATTCTATCAGTGAAATAACCCATATGAAGTGTCGGCACGAGCCTGGAGCCAACAATGCTGGAACTTTATCGGACTCCGCACTCCACGAAACCAGCTTCATCGGTTTTCGGGGTTTCCACGGTTCGTAGGTGTCCGAACAATGCTGCGAGAGTGGACATTCAAAGAGGTATTCGATCAGAATGAATTGCAAAATGGAATATGCAGTATTCACAAATATCCAGAAGGTACGAACCGAGCCTCTGGAGAAATCGATGAATGAAAGTTATAGACCAGTCCCAATTCTCAAAGCTCCACCGACAATCCGCCGAGCCCCACTGGTGGGACCAGCTCCCCACCTTGAGAAACACTGAATGTAAGGCTTTTGTTCCAATCAGATCCCATACAGTTCCTGTCGCAGCGAGCCTTTTCTAAGCAGACGAATCAATTTGATCTCCATACTTCGATATCTGAGCTCAGTCTTTCTCGGAAGTGTAGTCTCGTCAAAAGAAAAGACTTCTTTCAACAGATCACAAGAGTTCTGTTGTCGCGTCCCTCGAAAAACGAATATGGTTTTCTAGAATGTGGGCAGCCGACCACCGATTTGCGGAGCGAGCCAGGAAACTGCATATATCAGGCAGAATATTAACCATTCGTTTTTTGCATTCGAATACATTCATTGCCATGATATGTAAGATCGTCGGCGCTGATTTTGCCAGCCCCGTCACTAGGTTACGCTGGAATTTCTCACATTGCGAGCAATATTACATCCGTTGCTCCGTAACTTCAGTCACAGCTACGCCCAAAATCTTGAAGATGATTTATCCAGCGCCGGATAAGCTTGTCAGTTTGAACCCATATGAAGCAATTCAGCCTGATAATGAGCCGCGATATTCAATCTATGGGATGAATATACCTAATACAAGTCTTCTAGCACCCGCAAAAGCGATTCTATCAATAGTTGCAATCGATAACTTCCTATTCCGAACTCCTCGTTCGAAGCATTGAGCTCTTAACGAAATAAAGCGGAGGCAAGCGGGATCCATCGCACTCCGAGCAAGGCCAATGCAGTTGCTAGTCGAGCAGTTTGACAAAGCACAGAGAAGTTCTGAACAATACGAAAAAATAGTAAAATTCTTGTATCACGAACATGTGAGTGCCTAGTAGGCAAGACAGTTGCGGAGCCTTTGGACGAAATCTCGCTGGAGGGCAATACTATGAAGTCAATGCTTCAGATCAGAGCAAAGACAGACTTTGGTCTGTAACTGGCGAACCATATCGAACAGGGGATATTCGAGGGAAACATCGGTTGCTCCATTGTCAGGAAGGTAATCGTGTGCTCAGAAGACTTCATCTATAATCCGTTCTTATGCAAAAAAGCGGAAACGCGGAATAGAGGGATCGCGGGGACTAGGCATGCAGGGAGATTCCGGAAACGTGAATCCTTTGGGCTGCAATCCGTGATCTTTTCCGTTGAAACTTCAAGCGACACCTATATGCAGAGCTACATTCGAACCTGTTCGGGAGCGTCGAAAGTTTGCTCAATTCATCGGGATGAGTTGCTCTTTCATCGCTATTACGATAAATATTCTCATTGTAGCGTGTGTGTGAATGGCTACTACATTGTAACTTCCATAAGGGCTACTATTCCTCGGCTGAAGAGAGTCCGGCACCAATCATTGACATTTGAGAAGAAGAGGACTGTGCGTGGGACAGGAATCGTAAATTGGAATCTTTCGGATAGGTCAATCTCGACGAACTTCACTGCCGTAAGTGCCACGTTGAATTCATCCGTCGTCTCCGGCTTGGCGAACAGGCAGCCGTCGCTGACTCCGCTAGGACGAAGGGAGCTGTACTCGTGAACGAGCCCAAAATTTAGCGGGCAGAACCCTCGATACCTAAAAGGAGATCGTGATTTGTTCGGTTATATCTAGTTTCACCAAGTCCGTTGCTTTGCGATTCTCATCCAGGACTTGAAGTGAGTTTTAGGCACTTGCCATCCTGAGAAAAAGGCAATTGAGGGGAATCTCAAAGAAGGAGCAACAACTCCGAATCGGGTTCGCTTGCTGAAGCCTTCGTTTTGCTTCAAGAAAAATGCCAGAGCGGCTCGCCAGAAACGAGTGGCCTGATCCCCGTTGAGCTGTACTATGCAACAAGCGAACATCGATGTTACACAATATATTTTCGTTAGGCTATGGGTTCGGTTCGGCCTTTTCAACATCGACATACGCAGCGGATGTGTCGATCTTCGAGACTCTCGGTCGGTGCTCCTTGACCCGATTGAGACAAAAAAAAACTATGCATCAGCGCAGAACTCGCGGGACACAAAGCAAACCTCTCGATGCCGTCCAAGGGTCAGAGGATTGCGTCGACAGCCGAACAAGATCGAATTATTTCTATTTTCCGTTCGGATTGCATACGACTCGACAGCTTCCTCGGAGCTCCCACTGCTCCACTTCAGAATGTTCTTTTTTCGGAATCCGAACCATCTCTGATGTCGAATGTTTCCGCAATCACTTCCTGCAATCTCACACGTCCGCTGTGAGCTCGATTGATCGTGATTCGAATCTCCGCATCCAAAACGATCGGCAACATACTTTAAAAGCCGGCGTAGGCGGTGTCCCGGTTCGAGGAAACCGAAGCAACAGAACATCAGCGCAGCCGTAGGCAGTATAACATTAACGAATCCGTTTGTTTCAAGAACAACGACTATTCGAAACGTTACGCGACGACGTTGTACGACCAACGAGATGTTCGGCTCTGACCCGAAGCGCCAAACCAAATGGAGCTCGTTCGCTCGCTCGCTCGCTTGTAATGAGAGCGTGTCACGGAATTAGCGTGTCGTAGAAGCCAGTCGCTCTGTCGGTCGCCATCCGACAGTCCGTTCGCATGCACGACGATCGAGCCCGCATGCTGCATAATTTTGTCGCGTAACAGAATCATCGAGGTAATCCCTTCGAAACGCATCGGCGGCACGGTAGAAAGTAGCAGACGATTTTGTCGACGTCGAATGTTTGTTTTAGTTGTCGTTGGCAGGAGGAGGTAGACGCTCACCCTTAATGAGAAGTTATGGAGCGGGAAAGCCGTTGCTCGGGTTACACTCTTCTGCTTGGTCATTGATCCCGCGTCCAGCCTGCAGTGGATGGTCAATATGATTAGCATCTTATTGAAAGCTTACTCCTACGACAACGCAGCGGTCGAGTGTCGAGGGAAGTTCCCTGACTTCAGATTGATTCTTTCGACTCGCCCCCGTCGTCCACGTAGAAGCAGACAAGCCCACAACACGCCAGGGATCGTATTGATATGGGAAGTAATGCCAAACCCCGGTTCTCCCTCACCCCCGAAAGAAAACCCCTCCGTGGGGAGAATACGGTGCTGCTCCTCCTCCACCGTCTGTACCTGTCTGCGTTATCGTTGCTGTGCAAGTTCGCATCTTTGAAAGGTGTCAAGATGAATTATTAGAGGGATGTCCATCTGGGACGAGGGGAGCGATGATGAAGATTATCATGGATTTGGCGCACACCTAACTGAGTTAGTCGAGTTTCGAAGCTGGGCCGTTGAGAAATCATGCAGAGCCAGGAAACGCCAAGAGAAAAGAAACTCTCCCGGTTGGGAGGGACTCGCGGCTCAAATGAGAAGTATTTCTCCAAACTTCAGAGGAAATTCGCGTCGATAAGCGGCAAGACGAGCTCAGCCGAGAAGAGTCACTCGACATTTCCGAAATCCTCCTTCGAAATAGCTACTACCGGTCGAAAGAGTTTTCAGGCGCGCACTAGACAGCAACCGCCACTGTTTGCGCTTGCGGGAGACGAGTGAAAATCCCCATGCGAAATACCTGCTCACAGGAAGAGGAAATGAATCTTAAAAAAACACTCATTCTGTACTTTTCAAGATCCTGTTCGAGATGTCTGCGGCACGCGCCTGCTGGTTGCCGAAGCACGCCGACGCGAAGCGAAAACAGAGCATTATCAGGGTCGGAGAGACGCTGATGGCGGAAATAGCATTGTCGATCGCGACAAAAAAAGATTCGTTTTCCGGGAGAATGAACTCCCGCGGTTTAATACCTTCGGTTGATCATTCGCGGCGTATCATTTGTTTTCTTTTGTACGTTTGAAGATAAAAATCAAGTGTGCATGGGAGAACAGGATGCTCGCGGTTCGGAGTGGCTGGGCTCGCTCACTCAGTTCGAGGGCGGCCTTGAAATTGCTGGAAGAAAAACATCCGAGGCATTATCCATCGAGGAACCGAATTCCATTTTCCATTCGAGTGGACATCCCCGGGCGGAATGTACGGCTCAGGTAGTCGAGAGCTCTCAGAGTTGTCGAACAGCAGAAACTATTGATTCGGATTTTTTCGCCTTGAGGGATTCTGAGGCTACCAAATTGTGTGTATTTCATGAAAAAAGCCGGGGTCTGTTCTCCTCAATACATTCGGATTTCACAGTATTCTGGCTGTCCCACTTCAATCCCTGCACCACTCAGAGCGATGCCTGAATTTCCTTGGAGGGGATCATGTTTCGAGAGTGGCCCATTGTCTTTTTATTTCCTTACGGAGAAATGGTTCTGGCCACGGCGGGCAGTGTCCGAACCCGAGCGACGCTTCTGGCTGCATTCTCCGTTTTCTCTTCAGGAACGCTTGCACTATTCAAGCGTCATTTCCCGGGAGATTTCAACGCAGACAAGAGAAGGACAAGAAGAGGAATAATTTGAAAAGAGCCTGATCGTCCCTTACCCTCGAGTGTTGGCGATCACTAGCCATCAGAGATGATGAAACTTTGTGGAACAATGACGGCAAAACTGTAATAGAACTGCAACTGTCCGTTCGAAACGTTATCTTCCTTCCCGAGTTTCTCCTTATTTTCTATGTATAACCGGAGTGGAGAGAATGCGCGCCACTGGTTGCCGCTTCAAATGGCGAAACCTTTGTTATGCAGATGTAGGCATAGTTTCTCTTTCGACGCATCCGGTGCGCACACATTTCTCAAGAAGTAAGGAATAGAAAAAGCTTTGTTTCGCTGCCTGTCCTCGCGCTGACACGTTCCGTCATCGTAACCGTGCATAACGTCACTTGAAAAGCTGTGCTTTCTTGAAGCAGAATAAATCAAAACCGCGGAGTTATGCGCTTTCTGAAGAGGCGCTTCACGAATTCTCGTCGGACCGCCATGCTTCGTTGTAATTTTGAGCCAATCAGACATAAAGTCGCTTTGGAAAACCACTACCTGATACTTTGGAACATTAGAATCATTCGAACTTGAAGCGCGAGCTCATATGAGGCAAAAATGAAGCGTACATTCGGGATCGTCACCCCTGACAGCGGAAATTTTTGTCACAGACTTCTCGGGAAGGCAAGTGTTTAGTGGGGCGCTCGAGAAATCGAGATCAGTGCTCTCACTGACTTCGGCAACTGCGATATTGTCGCCACGAGTTTGTTTCTCAAGTTCCGAAATGAAATCAGTCAGACTGCGGTGACCTCGTCGAGTCAGAGTGGCTGAACACAATGAATGTTTCATCTGGAATCGCAAACGAACACCCCTCTGACGCAACGATGACTTCTGTCTCCTCATGGTGCAAGTGAACGATTTCGAAACATTGAACGATCGACGGACTCTATCGATTCACTTTCACCACTCGGGAAAACTGGATCGAAGTCACAAACAGCTCGGGTGGAGTCTAATACAGCCCTGATGATGAAGTCCTGGGTGACGTTTTCAGTAGGCATCCGTGTTAGCGGAGGCATCTGCTGGGCTTGAAGTACTGCTGACCTCGTTCATGGAAGTTTTCAGATTCCGATACGATTGAGGAGTTCCAAAGTTCTGGTCGAACTGGATCACGTTGTTGAATAGAGCGCGCCTCGATTCGTCTCGACTTGGCTCCGAACACATGTGCTCCTCGGTAGTTGACCTTTGACGAGGTTAGTTCGGGCGAACTTGCGTGGGAGCTTGTGAAGTGTGGCGTAATTCGGCATAGATGCCTGAGGCGATTCCTAAAAATGCCGACGTCTTCGCCTCCGACGGAGGAAAAACTCGTTTGCTGAACTTTGATGAGTTGAATAGCCATATGGGATCATGGGTTGGAAGTTTTACATTCGATGTGAATTCTCTGTCCGATGTGTTTCACCGGGGTCTCGTATGTGTTACGTTCTGATGACGCGGGAGACTGATGAGGTGCTCGGAGGAGAGCGACAGTTTGATTGAAGGCGGGTATGTCGCTTCCGCCGGAAACCAATCTGAGCGAAACAAGAGCTTACGTACGGTATCCCAGGTTTCAGCCGAAATTTTGGCCTTACTCGAGATCGAAGACCCTGGCACAGCTTATGTTTATCGGGTTCGATAATGAGTTCGTTATCGATTTCACCAATTTAGCAAGGTTATTAGCATAAAGCTTATCATAGATTCTGCCGTCCATAGATCTGGCCCTCATTGGATCATATCATTCATTGGAGACTTCTCGCTTCGCAAACATCCGATCCACCTTTGGAACGATTGGGAATCTTCTCGTGTTAGGAACATTCGTAGGTTCGTTTGCGAAGTTCAGAGTCCGTGGGATTGGTAGAATGCGGGGAAGCAGACAGGAGCAAGCCAACTGTTGCAAACACCGGTCCACTTTATTGTCCGCCGTCGTTCGCTTTCGGTGCTCAGCTCGTTCTAATGAGGCCAGCTCAACTCCGCTTCTGTTCAGAACGAGGAAACGGCCGCAACGATTACCGAGTAATCTTTCTGTCAGTGCTGTGGAGTTAAACCTCACGGCATCGGGGATTCGAACTCCAAGCATCGAACTCTGAGGATCCGTCGTCTCACCTACGATGGAAGGTTTAGAACTTCATTGAACTTAAAAAGTCCAAAGTATGTTTTCGTCTGAGGATTGCAACAACTCGAGGTTTCCTCGTCGTGTTTCCAAGAATGAATTCTGTCATTTGTTGGGACGAAATACGTAACTTTCACACAGGCAATGCCATCTAACTCGATGATCGACATCTCACTGACTCGAAGGATCCCATGATCGGAAGGTCGAAGGAGGCAAACTTTCGAAAGAGAAGGTCCTGGCTGCTCCTCCGATATCTTTCCAGGTACGACCCTTCAGCAAGTGAACTCAGCGGGTTCCGAGATGTGTTCCGTGGAGACGTGGGAGATCTTCGTCCTTATGCGTCCGTTGTGGTTTATGAGCATCCGTCACGAAAAGCCCACTGATCATGGCGGCAAAAAAAAGAACCGAGAGGACGAATGAACGCACAAGGCGAGCAACAGTACTGTCATCCAGCACCTTAAGAGACGAATGGTCAGTTCATCATTTGTCTTTCAGTCTCGAAGGTAAAGCCACATCACGCAGTTAGAATCACAAAGTAACGTAAGTCTCCGACTTGTGGCATGGGAAGAGACAACCAAAAACTCCTTCTTATTCTGCAAGGACAGTGCGGACCAGGGAAGGTGTTCTATGAGTTCTCGTATCTATCTATCAACATAAGTTTGTACAGCATTTCGGCATTCAGCCGAGGGAAGCGTCCCATCTCCAACTCTACAGAAGTCCGAACACGTGAGCTGAGCTCTTCCAATGATGGGTCGGAGAGAGCACGGAGCCGTTTGCACGCCTCGGAAATTCGGTTTCTTTCCGCGGCTCCGCAATCACCGTCTCCACAGAGTTTCGAGGGAGCTTCTCATTCTCGAGCTCGAGGAAACAAGAAGATGAAGCGAGAAAAAAAAAAGAGAAGATCGTGAGCCAACGGAGTGGAAAGCGTTGTCGCTCGCAGACACAAACCCCAACTCTCGCATGCGTTGATAACAGTTTTTGCATCACTCCCCACATCACTTGATTTCTTCACTTGGGAAACTTCATGGGGTGAGTGAAACGGTCGTCGACGTTTTTCTAACAATTTCGGTTGAGTCGAAAACAATCAGCGTCGTCGACTTCGCAACGAAAACCAAGAGACAACGGGGGGAGGGGTTTTCCGATCGAAGTGTTGCCCATACATCTGATAACATATTAGCTGCACGCTTCTTGGCTGGATTTTGCGGTTTCCATCGTGATGTTTGTTCCGTACAGGGAGCTCAAGCTCAATCTCTTCTCATCCGGAAGAGAAAGCGGACGTCGTGACGACACCTGGCCGGCCTTTGGCGTCAGATTTTGTTTCAAAATCAATAACGCGCAGATAGGAATGTTCGATTGCACCTGCAACCTCAAGCAGCGGACGAGCTCCTGTGGTTGTTCTGTGACGCCCATCCTAGATTCTATACAATTATCACGTAATTACACAGACCGTACCTTTAGTTCTGTTACCCCGTCGGAGCGAGATGCAACTTTGTCTCTGAGGCTTCCTCGATCATATGTATCTTTTCGACCACCCGTTGACAATATATGGGATGACTGAGGCCAGCGATATCTCCTTGAAGCTGCAAACTGAGCAATGGAGCAGTGGCGGCGAAGTGAGCAACGTAGACATGTGTCGTCCTTCCACGAGCCGAGCTCTCTTGAGTGGCAGGTCTCGAGTGCAAAATAGCGCATTTTCCGACAGGATTCGTTCTCGCACTGACGGCTGGTCGGTGGTTGGTCGACGACGTCGCCGTCGTCCTCAGGGAGTTCAAGCTTCAACAAGCCAAGCTCGAGCAGAACAGTCTTATCCAAAGCCACGAGATGGCTGGGGCGACGACAATCGTGACCTTCAACCCCGAGAAAGAAAGAAAGAAAGAAAGAAAGCTTTATCGCCAAATCCGAAACAACAGAAACCAGTAACATCAATATGTCGTGGCTTACGATGAATTCTGTCCTGACGACCCTTATACAGTCTGCTGGCCACTCAGAAAGCCCGAGTTGCGATAAACCGAGCAACAGGCGAGTTCCCAGGTTCTCCCCAAGAGTCCAATGACATTGTTGATGTGGCGTGCTCCAACCCTGGCAATAGTCTCGGCTGTAATTGGGGAAGCTCAAATGACCCTCAAGAGGACAGCGCGGCGCAAAGCTTTAGGTCGGTCCAATTTGGGCACGAGTCCGCAAGGTCCGTCGCCTCATTCGTTCGTGATTCCCGTCGGTGTTGTTCCGGAACGGGCCGATTGGTATTTGTTCGTGAGGCCCTCGTTGGAATGGAATCACTCAAGTTGGACGCGAGAATTCACACCTTCGACATCGCCTGAGAGTTATTTCGAACCGAAAACTCTTATGCGGTCTCCGATGGGAGTCTGCAGAGCCGCGTCTCTGTGAAAGGCCTCGAGAGCTATTGTGCGTTCGTATTCGTTGGCATTCTAAATGATTCGGCGCTCTCTTGAGACCTGCTATTGCTGCTGAAGTTTGAATTCTAGGTCTGGGCGAGTGCATTTTATTATGCACAACTTTCGAGACCGTTCGCTTCAGTGCAGCTGAAGCGTTCGATGGCATATTCTCTCAATCAAAAGCGTGAAATTGAGGGAGTCGAAATGTTTTCCAGACGCCTTTTTGCTCACTGGAAAACACTGGACGTTCGATGTAGCTGCTGCCACGGAATGAGTCGGGTCGCTCCGCTACTCAGTGGTACTGTGAGCGTGATTTTGGTACTTTGCGCGTTTCATGAGACGGCTCCAGGCGTTAATGCCAAGCCAAATGTAGATGCAAGAATCCAAGCGTTGGATTTGATCCACGAGTCGCGGTCACGTTCGCGGAATCTGTCGAGCGATGCGTCAAATGAGGCGGATCTTTGAGCCCATATAGCAAAACAGAATTTATTCCTTCTTTATGTAACCTCGCTGAAATAACAACAACTCCGTTCGACCCGATGCAACTTGAAATTCTAAGCAGGTTGTTCACATTACACGAATATCGGTCGCTTCCCTCGAATGCGGAAACACAGAGTTGGAGTTCCCGAGAGATGAGGTAATCTCCGAGAGCTACATCAAGGATTTGTAAGATCAAGTCGCAAGCGTTACCACTTACCACGTGTCGGAACTTTGTTGTCGTTCTCAATGCATCGAAGTTTGTAAATAGCATTCATAAAAACTCGGAAGGTCGCTGTTGAGAATCTTGATGACAGACAGAGTGTTGAAAGTCTCGATGTAAGAACTCGCCGAAGTTGCATCGACTGTTCGGAAATGCGCCCTATTTACTCTCCGTTCCTTACGACTCCACTTTCCGCTTTCCTTGGGTGAAATCCAGCCTGTTCAAGAGTTGGGAAACCGCTTTCTCAGAAAACGCTCACTCGTACACTTTCCAAGCGATCGGTGGTTGTGTGGTCGCTCCATTTGCTCCGGCAAACGCTTCCGATAGAGTTTCAATGTTTCGTTGGAAAACACGTCAGCATTGCAGCTGTGAGACCATGGGCATCGGCAGTGACTGCCCGGACGATTCAAACGGAAGCTTTTGTGGCAGCATCAGTATCATCGGAAATCGCGAGATTTCTTTCGGAGAAAACTTGAGAATGCTCCGACGAGTAACTTTCGTAAAATCAGGGAGGTGAAACCGTATTGGATGGTGCTAGACCTTCAAGCACGCGTAGCAGAATCGACTCCATTCGGTGTGACGACGTATGGGAACGATACCGACGGACGGTCGAGCGGCTTGCGGTTGTGAATAAAGCATTCGGGCTTGAGGGATCGCAGGGCTGCGTGTGACATCGGCGTACACCAAAAAAGTGCACAGCAATACCACATGATTCACCTTTCTCTCCGCTCGCTCCTCAATTCGCGGTTTCCTCAGTGTCGTTGTGAATCTCTTTTCGTGCCCAGGACGGTGACAAGGACCCGGAAACGAGCATCAACGGAATACCAACTAAGCAGTCAAGGAGGAGTACTACTGTAGGAATGGAGAGCGAGGAAAAAGAGTTCTTGAGCATTGTCAGGCAACGGCTCGTTCGTAATTTTTCTCATTGTACAACATCGAATAAATATTGGTTTTCAAACATTGTTTATGAGAATACAATATAATCATTATTATGTCAGATTATCGAATTCCCTCGAAACGTCAACGAGTCCATAATATTTGTGGAAATTTGTAGCATTTCTGAAATCTGATGTCAGCCTCAGAGGTTCATCCTTCGGCCCAGGATTCGACCTCCGTCTCAAGGCAGCGTCAATGAGGCCGTGCCAACTCTTGAAGATCGATAAGTTGGGATCTGGAAGTTCGAGCAATCATTAGAGGAACTTCTTGACTCTACTGTCCATTGGTTTTCACAGGTTGCTCTCTTGTTGTGGAATAAAAATTGAATTCTCGGGAACGGGCGTTCCGAAGTCAAAGCAGTACCACCACGTAGTCGTACCCAGCTCAAGGTGGAACTCGGACGAGTGGAATGACTGCGCAGCTTCTACTTGCATTCCGCTGGACGAAGATGAAAAGGAAGGGGACCAGATGCGCATTCTTTTTTCTTTGACGGGCGACTAGATCGCGTACAGCGAGCGACGACTGCAGAATCCCTGGAAGCAGCGTTTGCGTTCGATTCCAGCTCATGAGTCCAGAGATCCTGGACCAGCAAAACCGCGTGCTTGGTTCACGCCTCAACGATTCGTGGTGACGAATTCACACTGTTCCTTTCCATCCTTTCTGTGAGCATGGAATCTTCGGGTCTATTCGAAAATGAGAACGCGTCCACTACTTGTTCGGCGAAGCTCCTTTCCTCCTTCCGCTCGCTCGGACGCGTTTGTGGGGAAAGTGATGTATGCCGAGCTATGAAAACTAGACAGCCGTAAAACTCCGAGCGCTCCTGGACAAAAAACGTTCGGAAATACCCAGAAAGTATTTTTTACGACGCGCACGCCACTAAAAGATATCTTGTCCACGTCTATAGTATACGTACTGGATAGGCTTAGAGCTAGCCACGCTTTTGCAGCTCAATTCAAGGTACATTGTGTGCGGCGATGTGGCGGTCGATCGATCGGAGATATCATTTTTCTCGGGTATTTCTCAATGGTTCGCTATCAATTCTAAAATATTCGTGTTCATCTCAAGCGTCGACAAATCGCGAGTCTTATGATAATGAAAGAATCATTTTTCACTGAATACACAGCAACTCAGAGTGAGAAGTACAGCGTTTCCCAAGATAATGATCCGTGGAACGACATGCTCACGATGACTGCGTTCCGAGTGATCGGAGCGAGGATTACACGCTCCGTTCCTTCGAGATTATCTTTCGGATCGCCGTCGACGCTCATGGCTCAAAAACAAATGCAAGTGCGGCGCGTTGATTGACCTTCAAAATAATGAATTGGAAACTAGACTTGATGGAAGATGCAACTCACCTCTGCGAAGCTTGTAGTCGAAGGAGTCGGTTCCCATACCTTGTTTGATGATCCCTTGAACGAAAACTCGTTTCCCGGACCCTCTCTGCGGAGAACTGCTCGGGGTTGGGAATCGGAGTTATCACCAGTGAGCTTAGATTGTCCTCGTACAACCTTTGGTCGCCGGCTCTCTTGAGGGGACCTTTGTAACAGTGCGACAATGTCGGCCGTCCGTCGTGTGTTGTACATTATTAAGCTTGAAAAAGCAACTATACTTCTTGCTAAGCGTCCAAGCTGCCATAAATAATAGACGCAATTCTTGCGCTCAATTACCGCATAAGTTACCGCACGATAACCTTTGTTACCTTCGCCTGAATCACTCGCCGATACCGTACTCAATGACACTCAACCTGGAACCTTTTCGGGCCATTCTATTCTCCTCAATTAAAGGGACGCTCCTTCGCACTCGTTCAGCCGAACCATGCCAAGGCCTGCCAGTCGCGAGTTTTGAACAATTTTTCTCTCTGTATATGATGATGTTCGGTTAACGCTCACACAAGTTCGTGAGACCGATCCTATTTTACCCGAGTATCCTCACTTCGTATTTTTCACCCTGTTTAAAAGCGGACACGAATACAAGCGAACGGAGTCCTCCTCGCGGGACTTCCTGAGAATTAAAGCGATATAAAAGACGCATTCCGAATGATGAACAAAAGGCTCACGTCTACCATTTTGAATATAGCCCCAGGGGTCCAAACTGTAACTCGCTCTTCTCTGTTTCCCTTGGTGCAGTGCGGACATGGAAGGAAAAAAAATTAACGTTTTCGCTTCCGGCGCCGAGATAAAAGCTCTGGTGATAGCAAAGGACATTTTTCGTCTTTTTTCACGTCTTCACTCACTCAGTCACCCTGTGAACCTTTCGAGTCATTGAGACCATTCAGATTCTCGTCCCTTTCGCTCGGTCGCCGTCTCGAGCTCCGTACCCCTGTACAACGTGATAACTCGGACACATTCAGCGAAAGGAGGGAAACAATATTTTCCCCAAAGACATTGCTTGAATCGATCTCGGCGCGAAGCGAAGGTTTCGATTTTGTCGAGGATGACCCTCATTTCATGCCTCGCCAGAGTCAAGAGATTCCGGGATAGCGGACCTCGGATTTCCCGACGAACTATTTCGTACTGAACACGAACATCGTTCACAGATTGACGCGACAAAACCTGTGAACGGCATGCATCTACTTCGACTGTAGCCTGGGAGAAGAAGCTGCCAAAGCAATACGGAACAGGAAATTACTGTTCCAGCGTTTAGTGGTAGTCTGTTCGTTCGTTCGATCGGTCTTTGTCAGTCGGAACTCACTTTTCGACCCAACATTTATTTATGGCCAGGCATTCGGTTAGTCGGTAGACACGATTGACTCACTCAAGCCTCGGAAACACACGCGGGGTTCTGCTCTCACTTATTCCGAGCCGATTCTTCTTCGTATCCCCCATCAGTGAACGCTTCGAATGTCACGAGCTTGGATGCTTGCTATTGTTCCTCGAACTCTTCCGATCACACGTCTACTCCTTGAAATCAAGAATAATGCCGACTTATCCAACGTATTTCTGAGTTCAAGCCGTCCGATTCGAACTCAAGATTTCGCAGGTGTCGTTTCCGTCCGTGTTCGTTGCTTTGGCCGTGGTCGGATCCGGGTTGTCCGCTTGATTGTGTTTCGGCGAATGCATTGAGTTTGAGGCGAAAGTCACGCGATTGGAAAACGATTTCAGCTTCATTTGCATGCCGTTCTTGCTGATGTGACAGTGTTCTCGAAGGAGCAGAGCAACCGAGAGGAAGCGGACGTTCGTCTCTCCCTAAAGCGAGCCGATGAATACTTCGCATGAATTTCAGTCGAGTCTTTTAGTACGGGAACGCACAGAGAGGTGCGAAATATCGATCGGATATGAGACATCCCGGTAAAATCCTAGTCCGAAGGAACCAAACGCCGCGGATTTTCGAAACTTTTCATTCCGTTTGTTTCAACGAGAACGTCGAGTCTCTTGAACCCCGATGATTCGACCTTGACAAAGTTACAGGCACGAAAGACCAACTGCAGTCTGGTTCCTAGCTCCGCCCACTGATGATCACTTGTTATGTCCGAGTTGTTAGAGCACTTTGTGTGGTTCTCTGATCCGGGTAATTGAATTGGGTTTTTAATACCCCATGGACCTGATTTGAGCTTTTATTTTTTTTCGACCCCCGATGTTATGACCCCGAACGTGCGAGTGTGATCGTGGCTCCATCGAGAGTCAGCAGCCCGCAGATTCCCAATTCAAAACGCATCCTCCGTTGAACTGGACAAACTTCCTGAAGTAGAATTATCGCAACCGTTCTCAGACTAGGAATGTGCAATAACAGTGCACATCGACCGATGGTGGGAGGCCTTCGGCTTTCGGCCCAGCCATTCCATAGTAGTCCAGCCATCGGTGGCTCGCTAGGTGCAGCAGCTGGCAATTGTGAGTCTCTGAGTTCGAAGTTAGAGTTAACCGAGTCTATAGCCGCAGCCGATTCCTTCTCCCTCTCAGGCTGGACGTCGTTGTTGTAGATGCCGTCTTTGTCGTCTGGCCGAGAAAGTAGACCTGACTGCTACTTTCTGTGCTCACTGCACTTGCGGAGGAACGCTGGAGGGACACAGGAGAGAGCGGGACGACAAAGGATGGATTATATACAATGTGCGAGCCAAGTTCATTCCTCGCAGCCGCAAGGTCCTGGTGGCGACATTAAGCGGATCCATCTCCTCTCCGAGCAGAACAGGTGAGAGAACAGCGACTTGCCGAGAGGCATCATTTCACACGGTCCAGACAGGCGGAGAACACCGTCCGGAGTCGCCTTAAACTTTGAACTTACGCCACAGCATCCCTGACGGCCCTCATCACTCCCCGCAAGCGCACCCGAAGCTATCGGAAGGGAGTAGGAGGGGACCGACGGGAACTTCTATCTTCTATCTCCCGCTGACATCTGGACATCGACCATAACGTGCTTCCAATCGATGGTTCACTGCCCAATCTGCAGCTCTAGTCGATCTAAGGCATGATACATGAGCCCGGAATCTCGAGAGATTCCTCAGAGAAAAACATTGCCTGAGACAAATCGTCCATTCTCCTGCATCCTCCCGTATATACGGGGGTGCCGATGGCTCGATTTAGAAATCCACGATCGTCTCCTAGGACCGACGAGGTTCTCGATCGGGCATCGATCCCGTGACTCTTCCCGAATGAAAATAAGGAAGAGCGAACCTCAAGGCTCTGGTGTGAAGGTTTCCGATCTAAAGCAAAAATATTTACAACGCTGCTGTCGTGTCATGGAACGACATTGGCTTGTGAGGCTCAAAAGACAGTTTCGGGATTTTCTGGTATTACGAAAAACGGGTTTGTGGCACGTATTGCGCTTTCTCGTAGCGTCGCTTTGAGTCGTCTTCGGCAACGGTAGCGTCGTATCTTCTGCTTTATTTCATGCTGCTTGCTCAAAAGCTGGCTGCTGTGCGGTTTTAGCATTTTCCGACGAATATTCTCTCGCAGGAAGCAGGTCGGGGAATCGAGGAAGGGATGATCGGAGTGGAGGCGGGAGGCGTAAGGCTTGACAGGGGCAGTTTCAGCGAATGTTGCGGCCTTGCGCAAAAAAAAAAAACACCTACACGATGATGCTTCTTCACCCACTCGGCCGACCGCTCGCTCGCGTTTTGAAAACCGCGTTGGCAGATTTGCAGACTCGTATGCATTCGGACATGTCGGTCAGTTGGCAGGTAGCGACCCGGCGAGGTGACGTCTCGTACTCTGAGTAATGTATGTTGGCATTGAATATTAAATTAGCGTTAATCCAGCTAAAGGCAACATGTGCCGAGTGAGGCCTGTAACTGGTCGCAGCTAAATGAGACGCGACATGACCCCAAAAATTGCAAGATGGCTGCCACCACTACAAACACCGCACGCTATTTCCATGCCGGCGCTGGCAGTGCGGTTCTTCGACCTCGACGAACTATGCATTTTTTTCCTTCCCGCTCATAATACAGTCGACCAGTCCCTGCATCGGGCACGTCTACCGAACGATACATGTTTGCGGCACGTCGTCCGATTTGGGATCACACGTGCTTCTCTAACATTTTGCCCGCGTCGCATCAACTCAGATGGATTTCAAGGAAATCAAGAATGCGACACCACTGAAGTCGTGAGCGGCTGCATATCGGATCTTCCATCCGACCTACAACATTCCAGATCTGCTCCTGAGTATCTGTAGATTTCGTCAGTCATCCAGTCGAGTGTTTGTCGAAAGACTACACGTGTTCGAGAGGTTGGCTAACACTGAGACTAATCGAGACTTGAAGAGCTTCACCAGGCTGTGCCTGAGAGGAAACTTGGAGCATCGGCTGAGATAGAAGTTGAATCGCTCGCGAGTCCTGTTGCCCAATAGATGAGTGCGTTCGCAGCAGCGCACGTCGAGCTCGAAAATATGGGATCACCGAACCCATATTCTTCCAGGACATTGACTAGCGAGGAACAAAGAGGAGGGAAAAGAAGCTTCAATTCTCAACTCGTCCGCAATTTTTCAACCGATGCCCGTCTCTTGACGGGGAGGAGGAGGACGGGGTTTAGAACTCGTCGAACGTTTGAACAATCCTCATCGAACAACATGAAATCAATGTCCAAGGGGAATGCCAGTGATTTGCGAATCGCGTTCTGCAGAGTCCGAAGAATGAGGACACCGTATGTCGAAGTCACGTACGTGAATCATATTCTCAGGAGCCTAAATTCATTCTTCGTAAACATGCTTCTCTTGTCCTCATTGTACAATGTACATCTCGACAAGAGCGTTGAAGGGTATTTTTGAAGTCGAATGTTGAAGTTCCCGTCACATAAGAAGCGACAAGGTGGCTTACATTAGAGGCTTGCTTGCTCGTTTTTTCTGCTAACTTCAGTGCTTCCGCGTACCTCCAATTGGGAACCCGAAATGGAAATGTTCGTCTATGATTCACAGTTGGAATCCAAGCGGCCTCGTCGCGAGACTTCGACTCGCGGAAGGAATTCGACGTTCCGATTTGAATGCGATCTCAGGCTCCGCTCAAGGTTCGGTCCGATTTTCTTGTTCGATTCCGAGCTGGCTCGTCGGCCGCCCCAAAACCCCGTTCTCTATCCGCTTTACTATTCGCCTGAAGTTTTATTCCGCTCGTTTCCTATTCCGGGATCTCCTGGAATCAAACAGTAAGAACGCACCGGAATTGGCATATTGAAGATTCCCATTCAATTCGTATTATCCGGTGCGATGCAAGAAACAATAGACAGAAACTCGGCCGAGTGTGAATTTCGAATCGCGGAAAGGTTTTTCTTTCCATAGCTGACGGTGCAGCAGAGAAGTTACGGCCTGCCTGCCTGTCTGCGTGCCGGCTGGCCAACCAGCCGAGCAGCCATGAGTTGGGATGCAAAAGAAAGAGAGATAGAGGCTTGGAAGAGTGCGATGCTCAGACGATATCGCCGCCGCCGATCCGGAGTATTCAGCTTGAAAGATTCCTGACGAGAAAATGATCGCTCCCGACTGGCTTGGGTGAAACGGCACTCACTATTTCCCTACCTATCTCGCGCTTTTGAGCGGAATCGAAGTCGACAAAATTCAAGCATCCGAAACAAAAGAAAATCAAACGAATCAGACAGTTGTGCTCCGCGTCGGAAAGTGCATGGATTCGTCAATCCCGAAAATGAATTCTGTCAAGAGCTTTTAGTTCCTGAATTTCTTCGATCTGACGCTTTGAATTTTGACAACTTTTTTCTCAGATGACATCAATACACTCGGATCGAGAACAATGCACAAGAGAGGAGAAATTCCCGAAGTTAATTCCATGTTTTCGTCAGGGAATCCAATCGGATGTAGATCCGCCCCGAAAGCCATTCCTCTCTCGACGTCACTTGTGGGAGCGATCGTCTATACGTTATCAGCACGAATTTCGACATTCAGCAGCCTCATTCCTCGAAGAGTAAGCTACCGGTCGACTACTTCCGGGTTCTGTCTGAGAGTAAGGGCAATATGATCGAGAGTTTCGCGGACCTTTCAGAACCATTCAAATAAGGCCGGAGAAAACATGAAAATTTTGTTTGAAACTTCTCCCCAGAGCCAGTTTAATGCTCCACCAAAGGAAAGTCGAGAGAATCAGACTGCATCTCGATGAGAATCATGTGAATCAACGTGTAACTTCTTGTCTGACATAATATCAATGGAGAATCAATGCTGCAGTACGAACTGATTTAATTTTCGCTGAAGGACATGAGGGGAGCCCTGCTGCTTTCCAATCAGAAAGGCGAGAGGAAAGCAGAACAGAGAAGGCTGCGGACTTTTTCATTTGATATCATCGAACGTTCTAAACTTCATCCGAGTTGAAGTTTCATCCAACATGAAAATTGCAAAAACGAGAGGAAACACGGAAGGGGGACGCAGTCAATTATGAAAATCGGATCATCAGCACGTGTGCACGAAAGGTCCCCTCAGCCCATGTGTGTCTCGAGCCCACAGGATCGATTTCGGAATTTGGAGTCTGACCTTGAGCGTTTTCTCCGGAAAGACGTTTCCATGGTTGTGAAGCTTACCTCCACTTAAAGTATTGCTCAAAAGCTGAACGAACCAACACATCTATAGAATCTTGGACTGTGCCATCGGGGAACCATAACGCGTCTGAATCACCGAAATCAGCCGAATGTTCATCATGCTCAGCGCTCATAGTAAAACCGACACTTGTCAAACCTCTTTCTCTCTCTCTCTCTTGCGAGCGCGCGCTCCCATTGCGAGACTTTCCCGCCTCTCCGCCGTTCTCCCGCGCTCAAAAGTGTCTTTCGGAGTCCTCGTCTTCTGTACAAGGACAGCAGCCTTCGAATGAAGAAACGGAAATTGTGCTGGCTGGGGACTCCTTGATGGAAGTTCGATGATGATCACTTAAGGGGCTAACTCTGCAAAGACGCGGCTTTCCAGGACAATCCAATACTTTCTCGTTGTTTCCATTCCTTCCAACGTTCCTGGATGGACGTTCGAGTCCGTGACAAAATTACCCAAACGATTCGATGCACCGCTCTGAAGTGATGCCAAGATGCATAAAAACAGAGTACAAACATTGATGTGAAACGACCGCTGATTGATCGGCGCGAATTCAATTCGAAACGTGCACCGTGAACGAGTTCACAAGGTAGAATCCCTCTACTCTGCATTCAACGGCAGCTGCGAATGAGCGTCGTTTCCTTCGTGGTGGTTTCCAGGTAGTAAGGCAGACCAGGCAGAGGAGCAGGATAATAGAAAAATGGGACATGAAGGGTATAATACAGGAAGCCGAGGGGACGATGAGAGAAGCAGAAGCGCGATATACTCTTCAACGACAAGCGGTCTTGCCCCTGCGGCATCGCTTCCGGTTTCTGACCCCTCGGAAATGCCCGTAGCCAAGTCATTTATCGATCTCTCGTATAATCGAGCGGGAGGCAAGGAGACGCTTCTTGGTGTTCACTATCTTTATTAGCTGCGTGGACCGGGGGCCGGGAGAGAATGGTCGATATTTTCATATCTGACGCTTCCAAGAAGAACGATTCTTTAACGGCTCCGATTGATCTCAGATCAGAGAATACAGCGTTGTTAGGGGGGGGGGGGAAGATTCCGTGTGGTGTCGTGCCGATGTCGGTATCTTGTTCCGAGTTTTCACCGATGGGGAGTGACTTTGAATGGTTTAACGCCACACGTCGCGTGCTAGGTGCGATGTGCACGGCGACGGTTGATGGTTCCGCCGCTTCGCAACGTTTCTTGTCCGCAAATGATGCTGTTAAGGACAAAAAAAGTTCAAGCCGTAAACGATTTGTCGATGTTATTAGAAGCCGCGGGGACATAAACATTCTTTCGAAGACTCGATCGACCCTCCGGGTGGCTGAGAAGAACGGGAAGGAGGAAGCGGGGGTTGACTGTTCGGCTATCTGGTTGGCAGGCTGTCGGGCAGGAAAGCTTGGTAAGAGTCATTTGTTCGGCTCGACAAAAGCGAGGCGTTGTTTGTGTGGTATGCCAAAAACACAATGGCCTTGAGTGTTCGTGAAGCGTAATAGTGCCCTTGTCTCCCCCGAGCGATTTGTACGTTCGCCATCAACCACCATGAACGACACACATTCGTCGATTCGAACAAATACTTCTGCTGTAACCGAAACGGAGCATAGCGTTCGCTCGTTCGGGCGGGCGATCCAGCTCTCGTAGGACGATCGTTCGAGGCTGGAAAGTATGCTCATCAAGCGGGTTCGTCCATTCTTCACTACTCTGTCCAGCATTTCATCAATGCTTGATCGTGTCCAGCAGCCATCGTCTTGTCCCAATCAATATCACCTCACGTTGATCGATCTACGACGCCATCCATCTATCTGGAGGATCTCAACGGTGACGATCTGTCCAAGTTGTCAGCGCTCAACGATTAGTGAAAAAAAATAAGACGACGGAGATCTTCTGCTCCTCGAAACGAACGCGGACAGTCGATATCTCTGGCTGTGGTGTAAATGAACGAGCAATCGTTTTCCAATGCGACTGCCGCTTCTTCTTTAGATATCAGCAGCCGGAGCGGCAGCAGTGGTAGTAGTAGAAGCAGCGGCGGCGGACAGCGAGGCAGGCAGACGGAAGTATTTCTTTATCGCTATTGGTCGACAAGGAGCACCTCCACGAGTCGCTTTCTCGCTTGCAAACGAATGATCGGGAGAGCGGACGCCAAAGTCATTTCGTTTTTCAGTCCTCGTTCCAAGGAAGAAGCATTCTCCTGGTCCTGGAGCTAAGCTTGAGGGAATGGACCACGGTGTAACAACCTTTCTCCGTTGGCCATCGCAATTTCGACCGAGTTGTTTCATGTTGTTGTTGTATTAGACTTCTGCCTGGCCAAACGAAGAGGGGAGCGTCCACACGCACACACACACACACACACACAAAAACACACGATGCGCGCGTTTATGCCGCCATAAATTTCTTCACGAGCCCTGTAAAACAAGGAGGAAAAATCGAGTCGAGGTCGCCCGTGGCCAGACAGCGAAGTGGCGGACGTCAGTCCATTTGAGTAATACCTCGGTCAGGACGGCGAGCGGGCTGGCTGACCCTATGGCTAGTAAGGAACGACGGTTGGACGCTGTGGCATGCGGTCGTGTAGTAATAGGAATCGGTTAGCTGCTCCCCAGGAATTTTCTGACAAGATCCGGCAAACAGATCACCGGAGTGGGCCGCGAACTTCCGAATCGTGAGAGCAGCTGATGGCTTTGTGCGTCAAGGTCGCTCCGCAGAACTGTTTTCCTGTCGTCGGAAGAACTCTTTGCCTTCTAAGTTTTCAATGCAGACGCCATCAACGAGTAAACAATGTTATTGCGTTACTCTATGTATTTATACAGCCCGCAACGTCCCGGACAGGGTTTGCCGTGTCTCCATCACCAACCTGGCATCGAATGCTTCTCGATTTCCTCGCGAGACGGCGATTTCTGCGACTTCTCGACTCCGTGAAGTTCGACCACAATCTTGACCGTGAGGATCGATGCCGAAGAGTCACGACAATCGGCTTTGAAAAGACATTTCCGATTGTTTCTCACAGATTTCTTCTGATCGATCGAGCTCCTAGAAAGCAAATCGCTTCTGATAAGGGTCTTGATTGCAATCATGCGCAAATGATTCGCCCCCGAGCACCCACCATGAATTCATTGGCGATATAGAAAGCTCGAAAACAGCATCCACCGGAGACCTCGCCTGAGGGCTGATGAAACAAGATGAGAGAACAAAAGCCTCTCAAGTGTACAGGAAACTCCGGAAGCCGCGAACTATGAGAACACGCATTGAAACGTGTACGCCATAGAACGCAAATGTCGAGAGCTGACATCGCCGTATGGGAATTATTGACGATGGCCAATTCGAAGAGAAACAATGATTGTATCCGCAAATCATTGCCATCGGGTCGGTCTGAAATCCCCGGGAATGCGGAGAATGTGACGATTACGAGTCTCCAGTCGAGCGAAGTCAACTCGGGAGAAATGCCCGTGGGCATTAAATCCCAACGAACAGATGCACATCGCTTCAGTATGTGTGCTTCGATTGATAGCAGTGTACTCTCCATAGGTTTATCTGTATCCCTTCTCCTCAGGAAGAACGTTCGCTCATCCCAAATATTCAGCATTTCCCGCCCGCTCCCGAGGTGGATCGTCAGCCTCAGGTTCAGAAAGCTCAAAGATCATGATGACAAGCTCAAAGTTCGCTGTATGGTAGGTTTATCGGGCAATTGTACCAGTCATGATTTACGAGATATCAAGTAATCTACGAATATTCGGCGCTTGTTGTCGATTGGAACGACTCACGAGCCAGAAAAATATCCAAGTTTCATGTCTGCTACCGATTGGTATCATCTTTCAGGTAACCCAGGAAGTCGGATATTTTCCTAAACGTGCTCACCATGTTGACATTGATTGGTGCAGGTGGATTCGAACTTCTCTTGTTTGGAGCTTCACGATAACGAACAGAAAACAGCCCCGGGTATTTGCTGTGAATGTTGCCGGATGTCTGTACGTTTGGGTCTCGTTATTTTTCTTCCAGAACTCCTTTTCTGAACCGAAGTTTGACAACTTCGACTGTTATCCTATACATAAATACGTCTGGCAGACCTTGACGGACAAATGCGGTGCGGATCCATCGGTCGAGTTCCGTGCCCCCTCCCGAGTCATCTTCAAAACTTTCGGCTCCTCGTCGCATGCGAGCTGCAGTTTCATCGATGCCTTGTCTTTGTTTGTATGTTTCCAATGTCCGTCGGATGACTCACTCGACCGGCAGACGTTCAGGATTTGTAGTCGGCTTCCGCCGACTCCATCATGGCATCACTCGACCGGCTGATGTAGCCGTGGTTTTTCTCATTTCTGGAAGGAAAACATTCTGAACAACTCCTTCATGTTCTCCGGACGACGGCAGAGAAGCTTCAGAAAAGCCTCGAGGGTAGTTCGTTGTTCCTTTCTTGTCTTCTCCAGACGGAGCCTCGTGCTTATACAAGGGCAAAAAAGCCAGGGTTTCAACAGATTTCGACTAGATTCCGCCGTGTTCACGTCAGACGTGCTCCGTCCGCGGAAATTCTCGCCCGGGGTTTTACCTTTTATGGTCCTGTCGAAACAGATCTGCGAAGCCTCAGGGAACGAACGTCAAGCTTAACAGGGGTTGGAAATGATGCCTTTTCATGGTTCCGGTCGACTGCGAGTCACGTCCTCTAAACAGATCTGCACAAGAGAGATGTGTCTCAACTCCTCGGACGGGTCGATCCCAGCATTTTTTGTAAGAGATAACGTCTGTTCAAATGATCTGATCGCGATTGTGTGCGATCCCGAGAGCGACGTCGAAGCGAGTCGTGAAGATTGCACCTCCTCAACTCGAAACGATTGACTGCTTGTGGATTCCAACTAGTTGCGCAATCGATCGGTTTCGTTTCGATCTCGCTGAGGTGAGCTCGCTCAGTCGATGGACGAACAACAGTATCGAGAATAATCGTCGGCTTTCAAAGCAAGCAGTTAACGAAGAGCCAGAAATCACGCGTGGACCTTTTGCCATATTACCGTGATGATGCACGGCAAGACACGTCCAAAATAGACGTTTATTTTCTGAAAGCAGCACATCTGCTTGATATAATGATCGAGGTGGGCCATGCATAGTGGACGTAGGTTGCGGTGGATGCCGCTTGAACACGCATTTTGCCGTCACTATGATGCTTCACGTTTTTGCCGCGTTGAGCTACGTGCGGTCGGACGCAGTATTGTTGAGCGTCGTTCTGTCTTCGATGTCCGCTGGTCTAGACGCCGTTCATTCCTCGCGAAGATAACCAGAAGGCCCGTGTCGCCTGGCTCATTGAGTAGCATACATCGTCCATTCGAATAACGTATTTCACACGAGATAAGCACGACTCGCTGTTGTCGCTCGTTGTCGTCGACCGAGGCTGTGAAGCAACCAAATGGTTCGTGGTGCAGGTGACAGTTGACAACCGAGCCGAGTCAACCAGACTCCTCTCCGGACGCAAACTTACCCAGCGCGTTCGTTTCCCGTCGCGTTCCACTTCCGGAAACACCTCGTTTCGAGAAGGCTTCTACTCGAAAGATGTTTTGGAATATCTTTATGATGCGACCATGCTCTCTTTGCCTCTATGAATTGAGCGTTTCACAAACTTGAACGGCAAATCAAACTCTTCAAGAATCTGGGACTGAACACGAGAAAGGCGTTTCTCTCACTTAAAATTCAGAATTCTTCGACTCCGATCGCTGGCACCTGCGGTCCTGAGTGGGAACTCTTCGATATCTCTGGGATTTTTTTGTTCAACGTCTTGCTCAGCCCGAATATAATGAAAGCAAAGAAAGAAATCTTTCCGAGGCGAGCGATAGTCGCCTATCCGAAAGTTAGGTGTCCTGTTCCGAGTAAGCGTTTTATAGCGTGGCCCTTGAACCAACACGAGTCCAGGCGGTTGTTATCAGCTGACGGAAATTATCCCGTTGTGTGGAAAACTCTCCAGGAACTCAATTATCTTTGATTGATCGGCTCTGCATCCCGAGCAACACCTGAAGAGATGATAAAAAGCTTGATTTTGAATTTCTTCTTGAAAGCACACCTTCATGAATCATGCGCTGATCTCGTTGACCTTTGATTCCGCTCCTTTCGTTCTGTATTTTGTATCTTTTTGCAACACTGAATCAGACCAGCAGCGCATGCTAAGCAGTGAGCCACTGATGATGATGATGATCATCATTATTATAATAAAACAGAACACACACAGATCCGGAATAAAATGAAGGGCTCTGTGCGACCGGACAAGTCGCCTTATAAATATTTGCGACAGCATGCTCGTGTGTTGGCAGGATTTCGTGCGCCCGCGCGTACCTTTTGTTGCCAGCCACTGGCAGCCTCCGCATTGCATAGTCAATACAGGCAGTGGAGCAGGGCATTGTGCGTTCGCGGCAGTGCCAACGCAATAAGCGTTTTTGTTTTAATATGTTGTTCTATTATTGATCGGAGCGTTGTTCATTAGGGTTCGCATTGAATTTATCTATAGTTAGCAGCGAATCCACGACACGAGGATGACCGTCCTTGGAACAAAATCGACGTTAGCCGACGTAATACGGAATCATCACGCAATTTCACGACGAAAAGTAAACGCATGTATGTAAATTCGAATGAGATTGAATCGAATGTTCTTTTTTTTCATTCGACGTCCCAAGATTCGCGTCGCTCTCTTCTCGCACGGGACACGCGGACAGCCCACTTGTCCGCAGAAGCTCTCGGATGACGGCATGAATTCATTGTCACGTCAGTCGGTCGGTCAGAATTTTCAATGAATCCCTCCAAAATCAGTGCATCTAGAATTTGTTATGTGCATCGGTTGCGTTGCTTGTGTTTGCGCGAGAGTGAACGGAACCTGGGATTCGCGGCGGTCACTTACGGAACTTCGCACTTTGCGGGACTCAACTAGCTCAGTGGACGGGAGGCGACCAGCGCGATCAACAGTTTGTGGATTCAATGGAAAAAGACGTCGCACATCTGTCACAGTTCGCTTTCCCGAGTGGCTCTCCGTTCACAAGTAGGCATTCGAGCCCACTCCAAACAAGTCTGTATGCGGAAGTTTTCCCTGAATGGATTCGTGTCTAGGGAAAGACGTCCGCGCGAAAACAGCTGAGACAAGTAGATGTTGGTTGAGAGACTCGGATCTGAGGCTTATCGCTGCCTCGCCTCAGCTGATTACGTAGATTGACCTCCAAACTTTTCAGTTTCCATACGAAGGTTTCTTTTCGTCGATTTCGTTCCATTGCTGGAGACCCCGAGGAAAGCAAATGGCTCGTCGATAAGATTGAAATTCTGGCATATGGGTGGACGAGATTTCGGGAAGCAGAGATCGAATGACTTTTTCGAGACCCCAATCCTGTGAAATCAATTCTCTGTTTCCTTCAAGATGAGTCATGGATGGAGATTCGAGCGAAGTGAGAGCGCATGCCCAAGATAGGCGAAAATAGAATTTCTGCTATTGATCCGGCCAAAATTAACCGGGAAGTGCTCCGCATTTCTGATCGCAGAAGCTGAGCGAGTCTGTTCCACTTAAACCATAGCGTATATTACGATTCGCAGATTGGAGAGAACGATCCTCAGCAGACGGAAGGCGCGATCGATAGATTCGTTCGAGTATTTGCGGTGCGGGATCATCATTTTCTCTCGATGGTCTCGTTGATTACTCGATTGGAGTCAGGAAAGAGTGAAGCAGCCGCTCATCAGACGCTGAGATTATTTTGTGTTTGGGTTTATGGTATGAGAGCGTGACCTTACTGAGCTATTGTTGTTGGAGCGATCCGGCGACGAATCGCGGCGAGGCGCGCGTCTGAAACTCCAAGCAAATCTGCGCGTAAGAATGATTCAGCTTCGAGCTCGGAGTAGAAATTTCCCCATCATTTTTGAAAGTATCCTCAGACCTCACGAGCCCCTCTAGCACGGACTTCTGAGCGCTATACCGAGCAGTTGAAATCAGGCTCACTGTTGATTGAGGAAAGCTGAGATTCCGGAGCTATGACTGAAAAACTCGACTCACGAGAAAGAGTTCCTCTGAAAGGATTTGAAGAAACGAAGTACATATTCTCTCGACTGCCTCATGACTTTAATGACGATCACAGGCCTTGAGCGACTGTGAACGGAGTAGCTTCTTCGTTAAGAGAAGAGGAATTTCCTATATAAGTATTCTTTGCAGGTCACTACGACCGTGAGCCGCGAAGTGTACACAACGATCAGCGAGTTTCCAAGTGAAAAAGTTTCTGTGAGTTTCAAGTGGCCTTCTCGAGACCCTAGCGCGAGTCGGCCGTAACAGATAGAAGGCAGGAACGTGTGCTGGTTTTGGAAAAAGCTCCACGGATCTGACGCAAGGTAACAACGGCACGGGATACCACAACAAGGATACGACAAGAAAGGATATCGTCTCTCGAATCACAAGCATTTGGGCACAGGGGCGTTTTGGCAATGGATCCGGTGGAGGTTTCTGTTCGATATTGACGTTTGTGGCGACTAGTGACAGAGAAAACCTTGTGACGCATTAGAAATTCGAACTAAAAGCAAACCCACTCTGAGAGCTTTCTAGCCTCAGATATTTTCCGGGAAATTTGGAGGGTGAGTACCGGGATTTGGAGTTTGGTTGATTTTGACTATTCCCATCCGATTTTCGGCCTGAGATTCCGAGGAGGTGGTACATACATGCATGACGGGTGAATTGTTTCGAGGAGTGAAATTTTGTTGAAATATTCCAGTCCGACTAGCCTAGTTTAACCGTTACTTTGTATCTTGACTACCCATCCGATAACTACCAGCGTTCGGAAGTAAACATACGGAAAAACAGTTCGTGGTAAACATTGTTATCATGTTTAGACGCCTGTCATTGCAAATGGTTATCCAGTGGGGCAAGCGGCACTACCGCCTTTCCGTGAGAGAAACGTATGACAGCGTACTATATATACAGCTAACTATCACGAATAAAACAAGACTCATTCGGTCTGTCTAGTACTGAATTGCTGTACGGTTAACTCGGTGTCATTATTTCTGCTGTGATAACTCTCCTCCACAGACGACTTCAAGAGACTACTCCAAAATTGTGCTTCCATGTGAATTTGCTCATCAAAGTCTAACCTTTCGGGAACTGCACAAACAGGGTACAAGGACCTATTCCTATCAAATTTCAACTATTCTGAGAATACTTTCGATCCCGGTATAACTTTCTACAATTCAATACAGACGTAGTCTATGTAACAGGGAGATGCGAGACGGCATGGTCTTCTGATTGGCGTCGAGCTCGAATCCCTCAAAGCTTAAACTAGCCCGATATGGATCTCGGAAAAAACGGTCCAGAAGCGTTGCAAGGACGGAAAAACAGCGTTCAATCTCGCCACAGCGTTTATGCTTTACCCGCTGAACCCCTTTATCGGTCACGTCCGTCAGGGACTCCGCAACTCTCGGTAGACGTGACCGCGCTTTCAGAGCGTTTAGGAAATAACGGAGATAATCACTCATTCAACGGGGCATTGGAGTGAAGATATGCATTTCGACCGCTGAATCACCCGGAGAGTCCATAAACCTCCCCAGTAGACTGTGTTTGATGTTCGCTTCTTCTCACCGTACTGTCTCGTGTTTCTTGTTGTCGTGATGTTCGTTTCCGTGAAAAGTGCTCATCTGCAGAGCCATTCCTCCTCGCCTGGAATGAATGGACCGGTCTGGAAGACACCGATCCGACAATCTGAATTGGGAGCAGATGGAATACCGCAGAACTTGTTGTCTTGGCAGATTAGAGTGTACAACACTTCGAAAGGGAACCAAAAACGCGCTGGAATTTCGGGGACTCAGTTCCCAAAAGGAGGCTTTTGCAAGAACGGGAAAGGGAGCATGGAGCTGGCTCACCTCCAGAACGGGGCGGAAGAGTGAAGCGTTCCAGGAGACCGTCGAATCCGGTTCAAACGAGGATTTCTTTCCCCGGAAATCGTGTTTTCCGATGATTGAGTCTGGTACGTTGCCACAAAGGGCGGCCCCGGAATTATCGCAATCAGACGCTGTTTGTCCGCTCGCTGAATCGTTCAAGGTCAGTTCCTAAGTCCTCTTAACTTTTTTATCCTTCCCGCATCGCGTATGAGCATTATCTTGGATCAGAATGCGGAAGTTTGTGATGAAAGTTCCCGAGAAAATCCGTCGTTTCCGACCACTCGTCTAGACAAGATGCTCGCCGCTATTTTCTCCGCCTCCTGCTCAGCTTCTAGCGATGTTCCCCACCACTAAATCCAGTGTGGGGGTAATCGAAGGACAACGTCCCCTCCAAAAGCATAAAACATGGACTTTTAAAATGGAGAGGAGCAGATCTTTCGATTCTTATGGGCTTTCCGAGGAAGATCCAGTCGGAATTCTTTATATCACATTTGAGATCTCACAGACAAAGCATCATTTATGTGCAGTGGTTCTCATGGAGTCGGAGCTCGCCGAGTCGAGGTCGGACGCGAACCGTGCTCTGTGTTGAATTGGTGGTGGTTTTCCGTGACCGAACGCCATGAAATTCACATGATGAAGGGCATTCGGTGATCCAATCCGGCCCCCATCTCCGTTCAGGTTAACGAGTGAGGTTATAATTAACTGGGATGATACAGATTCTATTTCCGTGGCCAAAGCTAACTATCTTCTCCTCGTTAAACAGAGCATTTATAGCAGACTAATTTTTTGGTGATGCGGACTCACTTCATCGGTCTCCGCTTGACACCAACAGGTTCCGCAAATAGGAACTGACCGAATCTATTTGAGATCTTTTTATAGCTCAACGGCAAAGCATGCGATGGAATCGTATAGAGTATGCAACTTTCCACTCGCGGTGGAACAGAATCGATCATTGAGGCTGACGAAAGAATCTCTCACCCTGGGGAATGGACCAAGCCCAACCATGACCCAAAATAGCGGATCGTGGGAGTGACGTCACAGGGTCGCAACTCTCTCCTTCCAAGAGAACTTTCGATGGCACATGGGGGAGATTTTCTCCCCTCCTCCCGTGGAAGTGCTGATTCGTTTTTTGTCAAATTCAGCTGAAAATCCTCCGGTACCGGTAAATCCACGCATCTTGAGGCATCGGCCGGTTCCGGACATCGAAATGAGGGCGCTCACTGCTCCCTATGGTTGCGAGGCAACGAGACATGTCACGCGTATCCACTATGTTCTCTAAACGCTGAACTGTACCTATATCCCCGATTGAAAATGCCTCACTTCAGTCATCTTCGAGCATCGCCAGCTTTTCCTCGATTAAAAACTTCGGAGAACTCCTGAGAGAAACGCGACGAATGTCCCAAAGCCTTCGAGATTCAGCTTAAGGGCTTAGAGAGACCCGGACAGGGGAGAAACGACGACGATGCTATCAGGTTTCTTCGAGGTCGTTCAGGTTTCCAGGATAATGGTGTCGTTAGCTTCCTCGTGTCCAAGTAATCGAATAAGGTCCGTTCGCGTCAGGATTTTGCTCGTATTTGAGCGCGTAAAACATTCTAAGGAATCCTTTGAAAGAAATCGCTAATTCTCTCTGACCAGCTATTCCCCGAGCATTGATTCTTCCGCGGGCCCCCGTTTTTTCCCTTTTAGAGGAGAGTCGCCCTTACGTTACGCCTGAACCTCGAGCCTCTCAATGTCTCAGACGAGGCTTCGTTTGCCCGGAGGTCAGAGGATAGGACGGCGGCGGAGGCTTGAAGCGTAATCGATAGCTCCTCCACAACACGGTATCATTAAAAATCCGAGGAAAAAAGTAGCACAAAGACAATCAATTCTCAGTCGAAACTAGGACGCGTGTGACAAATTTTGCTGAAACCTTCCTCTAAGAAGTTTTGTAGATGTTTAGCTCCCAACACACGTGAAGGATGGATGTCATATCTAAGCTGTGAAGGAGAACAAACCCCACGGCTGGGTCCGAAAATAATCTTTCCCGCACGCTCCGTAATTCTCGCCGCAAGATTCATCCCATGCCGAGGATGACGATCTTCAAAATCTACGCACCTGGAGGGGTTCGTATCGTACGTTGGAAACCGGGAGTCAGAGAGAACATAGCGGGACATCGGGTGAGAGGTTGGCACCTCCGTCGATGTTGCTTGTTCGCATAGAGGGCGCACATCGAGGGCGACCTTGTGGGTCCGCTGGAGGCTTATCAGCCAAAAGACAAGAATGACAAATGTATTGTTAATGACCTTACCGGCAAGGAGACAGCCGAAAGCCGTGTTAATCATTGTTAGGCGTGTACTCGTGAACCACAAGAAGAGGACGAGAGCATACTGGGAAGCATATCTGGAAAGGTGTGTTCTCGGAAAATATCTTTCCACCCCGGGAAAGAAAAACGTAATTAGGTAAGAATTTCTCCTCAAACTTCAAACGGGCCTTTCGAACAAGTGAAGCTCAAGTTGAAAGCAGACGATTCGTTTCCGCTTCCCTGATTTGGTCCGCGAACGAAATCCTGTGTCGTGTCCTCTTGCTCCCCGCCTCGCTCGTTTATTTTCTTCGCTTCCGTTTCTCCCGACTTTTGAATCGCGGCGCTCTCCGGCGCGGCGTTGCTCGTTTGCTGCCTCGAACGCAAATGAATTGGACAACCCAATGCAAATCTCAGGAAACTGCCCACATTAGCACGAGAAAGAGTTTTTGATGGTTTCAGTGTTTTATGGACAAGGAAAGGAACGGAAACAGCTGAGGAAAATGGAGATTTGCAGCACGGAAGTCAAGTAACGGAAGAGAAGGGCCGGGCTTTGACGACTGGAGTCTGCACGCAGAGTTAGAAAGAGTCGAGAAGGATTTTATCTCACTCGACTTTTGGGTTTTGATAAGACGCTCACGCGGCTCGAGATTTCTTCTTCTCAAGCCAGGTTGGGATGAATACAGCGAGACATCTATTCTGGAAAATCTCTGTCATGCCTGCTTCTTGCTCTGTGATACGAGAAGCTCATTTGCAAACCATGATTCATACATTATCTCAATAAGGTCGCTTAGTATGCACGAGTCTCGTTTTGAACAGTTTCCATGCGGAAAAATGTGACTTTAAAACTGATTTATCCACAAATCGAGATAAGTTCAGCAGGAGTCGTTCTCAGACCGCATCAGGTCAATAGCACCTGTGTCTCGGGAGAAGAAATCCGCTGAGAGAATGGATCGAGTTCGCTCGACAGGGTGATATACTGTTTCAAGAAGCGATATACGAGAATTTATACGGGATCGATAGTATTCCATGGCGCAGGACTGACTTCGGATGGAGTGGTCAGATCGCGATGTCCCCGTTTTGACATCAATGTCTGCATCACTCTGTAGATTCTCGGCAAGTCTGCTTTCCACGTTGTAACATGATGGCTACCTTTCAACATCCAGGACACCGAGAATGAGAATGTTTAAACTGATGGCGGAGCCCAGATATTATCCGAGCGTGTACGTTCAGATGTTCGTTGAGCGCACGAGAACGAAGATTGGGAACCATTGTCTTAATTCCCAGCGCATCGCGAATGGTAAGGAGCTGGAGCTGTCCCAAAACTGGTATCAGTTTATGGACCTAGTACCAGTTTTGGGATACTTACCAGTTATGGGACAATAAGTGTCCCATAATTGGAACAAATCGAAGACTAGAACCAGTTCTGGGACAGAAAGTGTCCCATAACTGGTACGTGCTCCTTACTGTCCCATAATTGGTACTTTTACCCTGCACATTGTGACTCATCGAACTGGTTCACAGAACAACTCGTAGTCGATGAAGAGGATTGAGAATCGCTCGCCAAAAAGTGAGGGCTGAGAGAAGTCGTCCCATGAGTGTGAGGGCTATTGGTTGTTCACCAAGATTCTCGTCATAAGCAACTCGATCTCGGAAATTGGGAAGGGCGTTCGAAGTTTCAGAGTTTTCCCATTGTTTCCACCTCCCGCTGGTCACTTGTCGGAATAAATCAGCGTTTCGCAAATTGATTTGTGACAGTTCAGTAAATATTCTGTGAATGATTGCGAAAGCATAGCCGGTCTACAAAACCTGCTGTGCCGAAATGAACCAAAAGTTTCGGTTTGGTTCATTTTCGTTATACGTTAAATACATTGTAGGGACATACATCCAGGGAAGGAGAAACTAATCGGCCCTTCCAGCCGAAACAATCATTCGAATGAGTGGAAGGTCGTCTTTCATCGGAGGCAACAGGGCGGGAAATGCAGATGGTTTTCTCTCTGAATCCGATTCGATGACTGGCTGAATGATTGTAATGATAGCTTGTTCGGAGACTAGTCCTTTCTTCCGCTCAGATAGCGCCTCCCTATCTTCGTACTCTGTCTCCGGCAAGAGCCTACGTTGCTTGCCACGGTATTCGTACGTGACCGAAAGCCAACATCGATTCTGCCACCGCTACCGCCACAACCAAATCTTCCAACTACAACCAGTGTAGCTACTACCGGGACTCGGTTCGACGAGCGCTTCGCCGCGGTGGAGAGTCTTCGATATCGGTTAGTAGTTCGACGTTTTGCGTCAACTTACGAGGCTGCGGTGGAGTTTTGCGACGCCGCCCATAGCCGTGTTCTCGTCGGAGATTCCCGAGTCGACCCGCTTGCCGGATGAGATCTTTTGCTATTAGCTCGCTGAGTTACCTGCTGGCGGCACCACAAGCTGTAAAAGCCAACCACCCGAATGCTCATGGACACTTGCTCACCGCGTCCCCCCTCCCCCACCCCATCCTTCCTTCGTTTATCTCTGGCCCCCACTCCAGTTAGCCTATTAGCTGCGCTTGGCCTCCTCCTCAGCTCTCCTCGTTTCATCCATAAAGTGCTTTCGCTCCGGGTCCGCAAGAAACACCTCCAGAAATTCCTCGTGATCTGTCGAATTCTCCCTCTTCCACTGCACTCCCTCCCGTTATCCAGTTTCTAGTGCCTTGATTTCTCGAACGAATCGAGGCTCCCACGTCGCACCCGAGAACGAGAGTCCGCAGTGAGAGACAGCGAGTAAAACTCTTCTCGCGAGCAAAGGGTTTGATGCGGCACACGATGCTGCTCGGGGCGCTGCCACGACCTCGGCGAAATGTACACCTTGACGAAGGTGTTTACGACGAGCATTTGTGCGCTAAACTAAAGGAAATCAATCGTTATGTTCGGCAAAGATCGGAACCTTCATTCGGTTATTGGTAAAACTCTTGACAGCGCCAGTCAGTCAGCTGAAGCGATGGAAGAGACCATCGGAGACGGCGCAGACGAGAACCGAGGGCGGGAGAACACTTTCTCCAATAGTGGATATTTGCTCCGCTGATAAACAAAAACGCGTTTTCGATTAAATTGCAGTTTATTCGTTGTGTGCGCTCCGACGATTCGAGAAGAGCACGTGGTCAGCAACAAGATAAGAACGGAATTGCGGAAGGACGAATGTCCTCGCATCGAACAACCTGAGCTCGACGAATTCACGGCACAGAACCAAAGGAACAAGCTAGCCGTCTCCTCCGATTCACCTCTAAAGTACCTAGATGTCGCGTCGCCCGTGCGATGTTTACGACGAAAGATTTCAAAAACCGAACGATTACGTTCCACATTGTTCAAATGGTCACAAAAGCAGAGTTCCTAATCGTCACGACTCATTATGACCAGAAGCCACACGATCCATCGTCTCGATCGTGGTTGGAGGGTCGAAATCCGATGCGGATGAGTATCACGATAGCTGGTGAACGACAGAAAACGCAATTACAGACAGCGTGCGACACGAGTCCTCGTCCGCGCAGCGATCGAGAGCCGCTTCGAAGTTGTTCTCATCTGAAACTTGGTGCAGCCTTTTGAGGAGCCTCGGTTTTCGAATTTCGGTCACGTTTGGACAGGTAGCCTTCGGAGAAATTATGATGGGATCAGATCTGCATTGTCAGAGATATCCGTCTCGAGCTCGCTCGATAGTCCTGCTTGATATTCAAATTCGGTCAACGACGCCAAGTACTCGTTCACGAGCTAATTATGATTGTTATAATTACGACGGTCATCTGCATTTTATCCACGACTTGTGGTTCAAATAATTAGGTACTCTGAGTCTTCCGCATCTGCAGAATGTTCTCAAAGACCTCGAAGCGCTCGTAGCGATGAATTCCTTGTTTGTTTCTTTCACTGCCGGTCAGCTGTCCGCGGCTCTTCGACGTGAAAGCTAAGGAGAGTGTTTACAGTGGTCGCTATGAAAATATTTTATTATCCGTCCCGTTTAAGGACTCTGTCGGTGGTTAAGAGCCTTCGGCGAAAGTCGCGGGAGATTGTTTGCCACCACGCCTGCCTGCTTGCCCGACTGCTTGCTCTTTCTTCTGCTTGCCTGCTCGGCTCCCAGCTTGTCACTATGTCTGTCTGTCTGTCTGCTACCGGAAAACAGTTTTACTCGAGTGGGGTCCGCGATCGCAGACACTGTGGTTCCTCCAAGCAAATCTCTTTCCACCAATCAATCTTCACTGAAGCCCAGAGCAGAACACGTTTCTCCATGGCCGTGGGGGCATCGTGCGAACAAGTGCTTCACGAGCAAACCAAAAGTCTGTCGATCTTTCTTCCAGCCGTGGTCCATCCCACCTGATCAAGTATTGTATATATTGACATAAGACGTTTTATAGCTCGCCTTCCGTTCTGCGAGTTTACGATGCTGTCAGAAGATTCACTCTCCTCATTATTCTCTTATAATGTTGTTTTATGTTTCGGATCCGGGACGTCTTAGTTCTGGCAGCGGTGAGGTCGCTTCCTCCGGAACCAACGGATTGTAGCGAATTCAGCTCCCTTGGAAACTTCCCACGGTGGCGGCGGTTCTAGAAGAGTCTCATAATAATTCATCGGCAGGGTTCGTGCCTCGGTTCAATATTTGGTTCAAATGAAGACCTCCCGAACTTCGTCACCGTGCCTTCACTCATTTTTTCAACCTCAATCAAATGCAAGCGCTCAAACCCGCTCAAATCGTGTTCGGCTGTTTTCCTGATGTTTCAGAAGTCTCTGGAGTTCTGGATGCCCCTACTCGAAATTTCCAAGCTCCCAGGTCGGGAATGTGTCAAGTCACCGATTTTGAGTAAAGATCAACATTTGACCATTAGACAGTATGATACAGATTCGACGCCCGGGTTCGTGATTCTCATCCAGAGATGAGACCGACCCGATTTCGCAGTTTCCAAGTGAGGAAGAATGCAGAGCTTGCGGCAGAAATATTAGGTGATTGATTGGAGCGAAAAGACAAGGCGCACGGAAACGCCCCAAGCATCATTCTCCGGAGACGCCTTCGATCGCTCCACAAAACCCGTTAGCGTTCTTGCTGCAGACGACCAAATGCTTCCTTTTTGTCGATTCGAAAAAACGGGATGCCACCATCCGCCTGATGAACGATTTCGTGAACTAGTTTGCTGTTGATCAGCAACCACTCGCCAGATTCATGAGAATTCGGGAGCTCATGAATTCCCAGGGGCCTATATTGACCACTTTGAGAAACACTTGTGTTCAGCATAGACCAGCGGGAGTAAAAACTTTTTTTCCTCGCGGAACTCCTGGAGGGTCTTTTCCCAAGGCGAGCTCCTGTGGCTCATGGGACCCAAGGGTTCCATGGAAACTAGTTTGAGAGCCACCAGCATAGAGCATTAACCGTTGCTCCTGATCGAGGAACTTCCGTTCTGCAGAACAAAGAACGCGAGCCTCTGCGTGCGTTGGCTAGCTGACGGAGTGTTGGTAATTCTTGTTGTTGTTACAATGTTGGACGTAGCCTGCATGGCGGTGTCTCCCATGTGGCCGAGTGGGGAGGTAGTTGTGGTCAACAATTAAGAGCATTCCTGAGGGACGGCGCTCCGTCCGTCAGCCGAGCGGCTGGCTCTCCGTCCGTCCGATGTAATGCGTCGTCGATTTCCTCGCCGGATTCGCGGTAGGTGGATGAGCGAGCGAACGGACGAACGATCGAGGGAGCGGAAGCGCTTCGTGCTCTGACTTGCTGGCACGCAAAACAGTGCGAGAAATTTAAACGCTATTAATCCTGTGCTGCTGTCGGGACAACGACGAAACGACGGGCAAGTTTAACACACCAGCCGATGGTGGAAGTTAACACAATCGTCCTTGAACCCTCTGAGAATCCCACCATGAAACATCGGAACCTTGCTATCGAACACTTTACGTGCCTGAAAGAAACATGCAAGCACGTGGCTAACTTCTGGGATGGAAAGGTTGCATTTATACTTCTTTCGGCATTCATGTCAACGGAGCCGAGGGGACTTTACGAACGTACGAGTTTATGTCCTCGACGTAGTGAAGTCCTCATGGTTACATTCGGATTTACGAGAGACTTGCTCGTAGTGGAACACAGCTGCTGCTCGCATCGAGATGAGTCAGGATCAGTTGCAACCGATTCAGTTCGGACCTTGAATCTCAAGGTGACGAGATTTAGACACAGAGACTCCGTGTCGTGGCTTCGTCCGAGTGCTTTGATCGAGCTGACATTTGACACAAACTCGACTAACTCGCCTCTTGGCTCGACCATCCAGTGACCGGGAAGCCTATCCACATCAGTGTCTTGATCTTGATATCGTTTTCCGATTCACCGATACTGAATGTAGACGATGCTAACGTTGTTCCGAGCTGAGCAATCTGCAGTTGTTGGCATTTTTAAGTACAAACTCGCCCACGACTCGCTTACTTTGAACACGGAGCATTCACCACTCGGCGCGACTCGAGACGGCGACAAATTGAATCCTTCGAATTTCTTCATGGGTAAGGTCGATCGCATCCAGAATCTCGTTAGGACGAGAGAAACAGACGGTCGTTAGCATCGCATCTCTGATGCTGCTCTTCGCATGACGAAGAGAATCTGAAGCAGACGGGGGATCGCTCGATTTAATTGAAAACCTTGAATGGAGCCGATTCGAATGCAAAAGTCCGCGAAGCAACACTTCGGTCTCGAGCCGCAAGGTTTTCGCGATTGTCCTTTTGTTTCGAATTTTGCGCGGCAAAGCCATCGTCGCAGCTATCTTTATGCGGCTGCCTGCAAGAAGTAGCTTAGTTACTATGCGCTATTACGAGTGCGGGTGAGCACTCGACTCTTTTAAACATTGACGCTGAGAGCACACCTCATGGGCTCGCTGACTCGACAGACGTTTGTTTCGAGGACGGCTTTGATGGCGCGACGACCTCAGTTTGCCTCGAGCCTGCGAGCGAAACGCTCCTCGTAAGCACTTCCTTTCTTTTTTCCTCGACACCCATTTCTTACGCCCCTGCGTCAACCGTCGCTTCATCCCTCGTCTTCCCGCTGGTTTTTGCACCTCTTCAATTCCGCACCTTTCTCCGAGCTTCCCCCACTCCAAGAAATCTCGCAACGCGAGGCTGGCACATCCAGGGTCGAGTCTGGTTAAACTGTTCCAACGTTCAAGCTCCCTGGAAACATCTCACGATCACGGAGGACGTGACTGGAGCAAACAGGGTTGGACTGCTCGCTGGTTTTAATTCAGCATGAGGGATCCGGTGCTGCTCCGGAAAGTTGCCGATACAGACACCTGAGTGAAAAAAATCTTCGTTTGGCTCCGGTCGGAGTAAGTCTGTGGCTTTCTGGAAGGCGGTCGTAACAGCCCGCCTGCTTGTCGGATGATCTCACGCGGAAGACTTTCGGGGCCGATTATAACGTTGTGCGGCCTCCCAACTCGAAGAAAACGTCAAAGCCCCGACACGCTGCTCCCTCTGTGCAGCATTTCCGTCGGTCGCAGAATATGTAGTAAAATTTTCTTACGTATCCTTTCAAACGTCGTCGAGCATTATACACATGTTTCGGTCCAAAAGCAACCGGAACTCCCTCTCAGAACACTTACTGGTCTCGGCGCGACAACGCTTCTAACCTAACAACCCCCTGAAGTCAGATTCGAAGCGTGTCGTTCGGATACTCATCGTGAGCTCAGTTGTTCGATCGCGTAGCATAAGTGTAGACAGACATCGAGAGCTTTCCTTCGAATAGGTACATGGGAACAGAATCGGTGGGGAGGTGAAACGAAGAGAGAGGACATATCTCTTTACTTGAAAGTCTGGCGTCATCACAGATCAGAATTGAAAGCAACGGTGTCGAGTGCTCTCGCTGTTTCCCTCATCTTTCTTCTCATGTTATACGTCACGACACGGAGACAAGTGTAGTTCCAGTACCGCTCGTTCAAAATTCTCAGGGATGACAGCGTTCTGATTACCATTTCAAAGACTCAGAGCTGTAAAGCAAACTGTATTGCCTTCTCCAACTTTGATCTCGGAACCGCCAAGTACAGCGAAGTGCAAAACATCACGTCTGCCTCACCTTTCTTGCTGCTCACTTCTCAATTCCCTCGTAAAGAGAACGGAGGATCGGTGAGGATGAGCAAACCTTTGTGTTTTCTCACGTTTTCCGGTTCAGCCTGGGTCGACTTGATACACGGCACAACCATATTTCGAAACAAGTCTGTTTCCATATCTCCCAATCGTCGTCAATGAATCTCGATTAGAGGATCTTTGGTTCCGTTCTCGACAGAAAGCTTGAGATCTCGCGTTGACGATTCGATTCTCGCTCGCTCTGAAAACGAAACAAGCTCATCGAGATGCAGATCTTCAACGGTTGCCCGATGTTGTTATGAGTCTGGAACGGGAACAGCTGGAAGATTCACTAAGTCGCGTCTCCAAACGGGGGCCGCCCGAGGATCCTTGCTGCGAATAATTCACCTACTGAGAGCGGGTCAGCGTCCGCGTCGGTTCTGAAGTGGCCCGGCTCATGAGGGGCTACTTTTCAGCCTTCATTCGGTTACAAAACATCGAATGTTGCCATTTTTGACTCCTGTCAGACACGGTCGCGGCTTCCCCCGAACTCAGTGCAAGCCACCAGACCAAGTGTTGTCGTTCGTTGGGGCTCGTGCCAGAGGTGCGTTAGGAGAGGGCCGTGTTATTGACTGATGATGACTAGCGCTGTGAATTGTTTCCGCGATCTTCGCGGCACTTTCTTGTCGACTTCACTCCATATGAGCTCATTGGAAGCCGCAATCATTGCTTATTTTCGAGAAATTCACAGCCGCAATGAAGAGCACTCAATCGAGTAATCCCGGTATGAGGTGGTCAATGATAAGATGAATGGTATCACCTGAAGTAGGGCGGGCCTCAAGGACTTATTCAAGCTTCTTGTGTACTCGCTTCTTCTCATCAAGGAAACTCGGATTGAATGAGCCAGAAGTAGCGCGAAACTCTCTGATGAGAGAACTTCCGAAAAACACCTGGGCCACTTTGAATAAATTCCTCGGAGGAGCTGGACCAGCCACGATGCGATGACAAGGACTGTGCGATCCCCGATAAATTGAGAGAGGATTAAGATGATATCCACCTCCGCTGAACATCCGGTGCGATTTTGCGCAATGCCTGTGTAGAGGCCACCCTAACAAACACCACAAGTAGTGATCGCGGAAGTCCTCCACGGGGCCTACTGCTGCTTTGAAGCTAAGCCTATTACGCTGGGAAAGGATGCGAGTTTAACATTCGGGAGCGGAAATATCATCCGGTACAGGGTCAAGTGTGACCTCGGAATTCGCGTCTGCGTTCCCTTCACGGTAGGTATGTAGCACGTACTGCTTGGCTACGTACGCGAGTGATGCACCTGCGGGCCGGTCGGCCGGACGTTCGGTCACGGTTTGAGAGCTACCTCGGAGTCGGTAGCGTTGAAAAGTTCGACCCTGGAGCAAGAAGAGTTTCCAACTTTGGATAAATAATTCACTTCCACTCGGAGATGGTCAGGTTCGATGTGCGCCATCCAACGTTAGGGAAGCAATGTTCTTCGAACCCCGAACCCTTCTTCAAAGTTAAAATCCAGATCATCGACGCACTCGAAATGAACGGACTCTATTCAGAATTCATAGATCGACCGATCATTTTCCAATGAAAATTCGACGTCGTTTGCGCTCCACGCTCCTCCACAGCGATTTTCATTCCTGTTGAAGGATATTTCTGGTGGGAGGCCGTGCTTCGGCGAACGAATTCCTCTTGAAGGAAAGACGTCGGGCGCGTCGCGAGAACAATTGACCCAAAAAGGACCAAGTGGTCATGATGGTGCCAGACATCGCGTACTCCACGGAGGAAATTCTCGAAACGATTGTCCAAGACTTGGGGAATAATTTCCTCGAGCAGGTGATCCGAAACTGAGAATCGCGGTCTTCTGGTTCATTGGTTCCTCCGTATGAGAATCACTCGTTGTGTTTCCGAACGATTCGAATGAAGATAGGCTCCGAAATGAACAGATGGAAGCTGTTCGGCGCTCGAAATTCATGTAGAAGCGTTGTATTCGGGATGTTCATTCCATAAGAATCGAACAGGTACAAGGAACGATATTACTCGGAGCCGGAGAACAGAATAGGTTGCTGATACTTAGTTACCTGATTAGGCACGCACGGATCTTTACTTTATTCGGGAAAAGATACTCAAAGACGTCCCTTAGCGCCTCTCAGCTGCGAGAATCCTTAGATAGGGCACGACCGGGCTCGGCTAAACTCAAACCCCTCCGGGACTCTCGTTGGGGCATACGATCCGAGGGAATCTGATCTTGTGTCCCCTCTGCGTGATACCTGCGAGTCAAGTTGCTGGAGTTATCTGGATCACACAGTTCCTCCCTCCTCGGTCGGATTTTTCTCGGTAAACCAACCCCATTAGACCAACGAAGCTCCCCCCTTCGACTCCTTCCACCAAAAATTGGCGAGAAATATTCTATTCAAGATAACGAATCCCGTTCATGGTGAAGTTTGTGATTTCCATCGACATGTATCCTGTCAATGCTGTCACATCCGATGAAGCAATTCAAAAGCTCGCAATTCTGATTCTGCCTCTCTGGGAGCCTTCGAGGCACAAGTGACCATTCGCGGCTCCAAGCTGCCTGGCCCGTCTCTTAGAATAATTTTCCACGAGAGTTCTGCCGCCAAAAAGACAGAACAAGCCGTACCCAGGGATCCAGCATTCATTACGTGAGCCGGTCTGCTGTAGCGCAATGGAATTGAGGCTTCTGCCGAACGAGAAACGCTTTGAGCTCAATCGGTCCGCTTTCCGGAGTTGTTCCAATGAAAGCATCTTCAAATGACTATCATTGCAACATGTAGTCCTAGATTCAGGAAGCAGTCTGGAAACGGTGTTTCTTGCCTTTCGATTCGGGACAAAGCAAAATCATCAACACTTTTGTGTTAAGAACCGTTCTGGTACCGAATTGAGTCCTGCATGGCATGAGTTTGTCAAACTCCAATCGAATCGGAAACACCTTGAAGGTCAGAAACGTGATTTGTATTGAATGTGTTCCGGAACCCATGACAAGGTGTCATCGACGCAGAACAAGAACCTCAATTCGTTTCTCCTTTTCCGCGAGACTTCTCCCCAGTAGTCTTGTATAGCCGGCGCTTCAATGTTCACAAACATCGTCCAAGGATCGCCAGATAGTTCGTTTCCTCGCGGTTATTTCCTGCATTTGCCTCGATCGCCGTGAGACTCGAACATTCCGCGCGGCCGCACGTTGATGTCGACGTTGCCGTTGTCGTTCAGTTTGTCGCTGGTTCCATCGAACGAGAACGCAATACTAGAGACGGGATAGACGGATGGACGGAAACGAGTAAGTTTTTGTCCCTGTACCCGATCGTCGTATCCGCTGTGTTACAGCCCATTTAACAGGGGAAAAACCCGCGACGAATGATGCTCAGAGATTTACGAAGAGCCAAGAAGTAATCACCGACGTATTTTGTCGCTGTTGGCCTCTCCAACGGTTTCTCTGCGTTCGCGCCATGGCAACAAGCTGAAAATCGGTCGAATTCATGCATTTCCTTCTCAGTATTTCCAGTTCTTTGACATGAACATTGGTTGTGTTTGCTGTATGAGTGCACTTGAGATGATTCCTCGATGCAGTTGAACCCGAGGAACTACTGGAGATAAGATCTTGGCATTTCGATGGGAACAATGAAATGGAGACGACCCGTTTTCGGAACGGTCAACCTGAAACCTGGAGCGTGGGCCGAAAAGCTTTTGAAAAATGAGTCGCGAGCTCCTCGTGCTCGTAGTTTCGATTGGGAATCTCCAAGGATTCCATTCGGCTTCGTTTGTCAATTAACTTAAAGCTTTTTTTGTTCTTATGAACATTCGGAGGGAAGGAACGTTTTTCCTCCACAGCCTCAACAGTCAGCCTACGCCAACAGACCGAGAGTCCCGCCATCCCCGAGTCCACCTCCGTAGCCACTGCTAACTACGTTCGAGTGTAGCGCGGGACGACAGCAAACACAGCTTCCGAAGGATTTTTTCTTTTCTCTGAGGGCTGCAGATAGTTTTATGTTGTGATTTCTCAGACTGCTCTGGAACGGACAGACCTGAGAGAGGAGCGCTTTGGGGTGAGTTGCGTAAAGCGAGCGCAGTTCAATCTGATGCCTAACAGAGAGATACTCAAGGGACCTGCGAGGAAACGAAGTAACGGACACACGAACGAACCAATGGAAGAGCCGTCGACGAAACGAAGGCGCCTGTGATCGATCAACGCGCGTGAAGGCCCTACCACTCAACCGGACGCTTTCCTCAACGTTTTCTCTCCAATTTGCCGCTGACCGAGTGCTCGTAGCATTGGTGTGCGGTGCGTTCCGCTCTTACTTGAAGCTGCAAGTGAGCGGGTGGCTTCTCCGTACTCCTGATCCAGCGTAGCGGTCATGGTCGTCGACGATGTTGTCGGTTACGTCTCTCAGAGAAGAGCAGACGTGCAGGCAGAGTGGTTAAGGAGTGAGTGTTAGCGCTCCCTAGAGTGATCGCGAGCGCGGGACAGAAGCCACAGACGAGCGCATCGAACGCAAAAACGACGTCGGAATGACAATCAGCTGTTCGTCGCGTGTAACAAGTGACAACAGAGGAGGAGCGTTGCGGAAACGCCTCCGTGAACTATGCACGAAACAATGTGAATTCCAACTAGACATCTCCAGCTGCGGCCGAAGTGTGTGCAAACGACCTTCTTGCGTTCGTTGCGACAACGTTTTTTCTCCTTCGTCGTCTCCTTTTCCTCTGTTGCAAGCGAGCGATCGTCGTTCACGTGCTGAAGATATTCCGTCTTCAACGTTCAAGAGAGGAATAGCGGTAGCAGCGACAGCCGAAACAAAGACTGCATCGATCAAGGCATATTCCGCTCCGGAACACCTTTCTCCAACACCGGGGAACTGTTTGCGCTCGCATGGAAACAGTTCGAGCAGTTGTCGGGGGAACCGTCTGGGCCGCTGAACATCTCCGAACAGTAATATGATTAACTTGAATTCCCGACCGATGGTGAAATCGAGGGGCTAGCGTGCGGAGTCCTTCGCTCAGGTCTTAAAAACTTGAATCTTTATTGGATAATACAGCGGGAAACCTCGTCGCCGAATGTCGCATTGCCGGGGCTGTCATCTGGGGCGCGTTCGACGCGGGAAATTGCGACGCGACAAAAAATGAAATGCTTACCTCAACGCGGCTTCGACTTTAAATATCATGCTAATCCATTTGGAACTTTCCGTTCTCGATTTTCTCTCGTCGACTCTCTGGAATGAGCCACTGGAGCCCAATCGGTGAATCTGCGGAACGATGTGTACTCTTTTCGGAAGTTGGGCTCTGATTGGAAAGCTTCCTGGATGCTTGTTGTTTTGAGGAAAAGCAATACCTCGGCATAGTTTTGTTCCGTGAGGGTCTGGAAGCAGCAGCAAGCAAATGCGAGCACTCGGGCTTTGAGAAGCCTCGCATCCACGAACGAAAAAAAAAACTTTCAATTTCTTCTATGAAAACAGTTTTTGAGAACCGAAAGAACAAGTGGAAGTTCGGATGGATCGAGCGAGCGAGCGAGCGACGCATACCGGATTCTAGGGCAAACAAAGACATCCTGGCCAGCGTTCAATCGAACGAGGTACTGTGGGATCGGAGCTTCGTTGCAGAGCCCTGGTGTACGTTGAGAATCGAGGGCGCATTCTAAGCTTCCGCAGAGAAACAACCGTCTCTCAGCCAATACGCTCACACCTGCCAGAGCTCGAATCACCTTCAGAGGAAGCAAGTGAGTCTGCAAGTTAGCCAATGGTAGCACGAAGCTACAAACATGAAGAATGGTGTTTGCAGAAGAAATTGCCGGCGCAAAACGAGCACAGCTTTGTACTAGAGATTCATTATGGCTCGTACCTTCATGTCTGAACATCAGTAATCACGTTGGGGCAATCCGACCAAGGTCGACTCGACCACATGACGAATCGACTGCAACTGTCGGTCCGCCTGCTACCTCGCTTCTGTGTCTACCGTCTTCCGCTCTCGGGTAAATAAGTAGCTTGTCAATTTCCTCTCCATAAGGTGCACCATTGTCTAGCGCCTCTTCCTCGCTCTTGACTGGCGTTGTATCCCTTCGTTCCCTTCGCCTCCTTACCCAATACACCCTCGAGTGTCGAAACCTCTGGGATTCACGGGCGCAAGACGAGTGGAATATTCAACCCGCATGAACGTTGTTCACTTCACGCCTCACGTATTCACATCCCGAAGACGGGGTCAAACTCGGCGTCGCAAATCCTGCTTCGGTGTCTGAGTCACACGGATGTTTTCTACGTGATGTCCCTCGAGAGCGAGTATGTTGTGTAAATTCGGAACTGTCCGTGTCCGAGTCCGACGATCTCTTTCTCCACTTCTCGAGGAAATGAACTTATTTCCAGTGGAACACGACGAAAACACGCAGCGTGCAAACATTCAACATTTCGCTGTGGATCTGCAGTGTTGATCGCGCTTTTTCTTTGGGAATGGAGCCCTCACGTGGGAGAATGTAAATATTGGCATTCATTCAAAACACCTTGGCCTGCACCTTCTCATCCATCTATGAGCTTCCTGCTCCAAAAGATGCGTCGCCGTGCCTTCGATCATTTTCACTTTTTCCAAAGCGTGCTTTCCCACGCTAAATGGAGAGTTTGCCCGAAGACTCGACACATGGTTTCAACGACGAAAGTCCTGTGGGGTCGTAAATCCACGCGCGGCCCACGTTCAGGAGCAGGAGATGGCAAAGAGAGTCAGGAATAGATTGGATGTGTTTGCGATTCAGAAATACTCCGGTGTTTCAAGGAGTCCGAACACAAAAAATGTTCCTCAAGAATATTCATGAGACATCTCACTTGTCCTCGAATTCTCGAATATTTCTCGGAGCTGGGAGACGACTGTGGGTGACGACTGCGAGAAATTTCCACATTACAGCTGAAATGAATACTTCTGCCGGAGGCAAGACAGCCGAACCGACAAAAGAATTTGAGACTTCGTTCCGCTGTATTCCTCCTAGATCTCGAATCTTCTTCCTCTGGAATCTCCGTTTCAATCTGAGGGATCTCTCATTTGAACGTCAGCGGTGAGAAACGCGATCGACGATCCATTTTTAGCTCGTGTGATGTGACATAGGCTCTTGATAATGGGGACACGGTGAACCAAAATCGCGGCGGAAATATTCTGATTCCAGACTTGCGAGTCTTGATTCAGAATCTCACTCAGTAATTACGAAGGTGGAAACATGCATTGGCCCCCTGGATAGCATCGGATTTTCCTCTCTATGAACTTGTAGATCGTTGAACGTCGTTGTCACACTTTCGGCGGAGTTCGATCGAATGGGATGTTTTCGAATTCGACACAGCTCCCCACACCTCCGACGACTTCACCCATTAGGACGGCATGGGCAGTCCAGGTGCAACTAATTGAGCTGAGGATCAGGTCAACCAAAGACCATTTTTGCGCCATATCAGCCTTCCATCAGACACTTACTGGTTGTAAGGGAGTCGCCAATCGTTGTCTCCATAGGAGCACTTTGGAATCGTCCCCGTCTGGAACTTTGAAGTGGTGCCCAGGGCGTTTCCGCTTCCTATTTACTTCATTAGTTCCAAGCGATACAACGTGACTTCGGTCAGAGGACTGAGCTGATAGAATCGGAGCAAAGAGGTCGGATGGAAGTTTTTCAACGGCGGCGTAAGCGTTGGAAACTTGACTGAATACAGAATCCAGATGATTCTCGAGTGCCCCTAAGTGCCTCGTTTAACGGATCCTGCGAATATATTTCCCGAATAAATGCCAGTTTGACTCTTGTCTCGACTTTGTTTTCAAGACGTACTCCAAAGTTGACACCGAAAAGCTGCGAATCGCTCTGTGAGATAGCTTTTCACACTTTTGATATACGTGGAGTTCGTTATTAGATGTGAGATTTCTGTATTTTCATGATTCGTTACACGCGGCGCTTAAGGATAAAACAAGACTGTGGGAATTTGAGTCGATTGAAACTGATTGAAAATCATACAGAAGAAGGACACGGGCCGGCTCCCATCGCTGTACACCACTTCTCTCGTTTTATTTTGAGATCATTCGGTTTTCACCGCGCATGCGTCAACGAACGGCGCTCCTCTTAAAACTTCATTTACGATCGAACGCATTACTTGACAAGGACCTTTATTGCACCTCGATCCACGGAACAAGAACATTGATATGAAAAGACCTTCATTCAAAAGACATGCGGGACACCTAGCCGATTTCTCCCAAACGAGGCCGCGGCTGCCCAGAGTATAACTCGTAGAGGGCGATCTGTGACATCGCGAAAGGATCTATTCTCAGTCGCCAAGGTAAATGAAGCTTTCTAGGGTTGCTGTCTGCAATTTCGCCGGAACGAAGTGAGCTGGACGCAGCTCGAATTTTCGATTGACCCTAAAATAGCGCTGTTAATGCGCGAAATTCTTACAACGCCTTGTATCTTGCTTGGAGTATCTGTCGCCGGAAAAATCCGCCTGATGATTCGGCGCAGTGCCATAAGTAGGCAAAGTGCCGCCCGGAGCGGAATTTGAAATTTTTCGGAAATGCCGCCCCCGGACCTCAATTTGCCTTCACCGACAGTGAAAAAAAAACGGTCCGAGAGCACAGATATGCCGCCCCTGGCGGACCGCCACCCCCTAGTTACGCCACCGATTCAGAGCGCGGATGGCTCTCCGAAATTCTTGGAAGTTGGTAAGATGCAGGAACACGGTACGACCGAATGCATGAAGCGCAAGCAGCGAATCTCCAGTTCGAGGATATAGCTCGCAGGTTTCCTCCTGAGGTGCTCGATCCCGATGCTCGCATGTTGGTTCATTCGAAAGCTCTGAGGATTCGTGGTGACCAGATCTGTACTCGAGGAGTTTATATTTGGAAATAACTCCATGAACTGGGACAGCGTATGTCTCTCCGGGGCCGTTGGGGCTCCGCTTCAGAGACTCGAGTTGTGGCATCATGGTCAAGCCAACTTGTTGAAAGGTCAATGTCTCGAGCGTGAATGTCTCGCCTGCCTCCACAGGGATGATGAATCTCTCTCGTGAACAGTTGGCATGTTGCTAGTCATCATGACATCATCAAAACTTCGCGAGAGTTGCGCAATGCTCCGGATTCTACTGACGCCGTCAATGACTCGCTACGCTCGCCATGAAATCCCTCGACCTATACGTAGGTCTTCCACGTACGCGGTGCCGCGTTTTTCCATGTAAACTATTCTCCTGAATTGCCGCATCCTGGACTGAAGAACACCCGGCCAGATTCCACAACGGGCCGAAGCATAGCGGTCCTTTAAGCTGAATGCTGCGAAAATTCGACCTGATATCATTTCTGATATCATTTCGGAAAGAACTCACGAAAATGGCTCCATTTGATTTTGTCACATCGAGGACCTCGCGTTCTTTCGCGAAAAGGAGCTCGACATTCCGGCTGTTGGATATCAGCTGAAAGCCCCCTCGCAACGGTGCATCTAAAAGATTTGCTCCGTTCTCTGAAACTTACTGCTCAACTTTTTAGACTTCAAATTGATTATCCCTTGCAAAGAGCCATCTGGTCGCCGTCGACACCGTTGGAACGTTGAGTTTGACTAGTAGCGGGTTAGCCCGCTCTTCGAGGGGTGGGACGAAGCGAGAACCAAAGCTCGCTCGCTCGCTTTCGCTCATCCGCTTCTTCCCGTTGACTAGCGCCCTCCCACCCACGCTCAAACTCCAACTGAAAAACCGAGCAGCGAACGGCTATCCTGGCTGGTTCGCTGCTTTTTATAAAGGGAGCGCCGACGTAGAGGCGAGCAGCGCAGCCAGGTGTTGCCTCTTGGCTCTTTCGATGACTTCACGTCGGCGAATACTCGCCAGCGGCGGCATAGCATTGTTGTTGTTGCTGCTGCTGCTGCTGATGTCGTAAGCGGCTTATCCGATGTAGGTAGCACTATATTTCGTTGGAACATGGAGTATGTACCTCATCTTTTCATGCGTCTGTAAACATACAGTTGAACGTTTGTTTTGCTCCTGCTTATCATGTCACGACATGCATGACCCTTCAAACTTTCCAGCCGCAACGTAGCGAAACGTTTACGAAGCGGCGGCGCCGGGTACCACCGATCCTTGGCGCCTCTTCGCTTTTTTGAAGGCCACGCTGTTCTAATTACCTAATAAGCCCGCTCAGGCCATACTCAACGACGGCACCGCAATCGTTGTCTCATCATTCCTCAGAAAATACATCATTGAGACAGTTCCAATCGGTTCCATTCAACACGGAGCCTGTTTCAATTCAAGTGAGCGTCTGGATCGCGGCAAAGCCCGCGCTTGTGCTCTTCCGACTCAAGACGAAGGTGTTCCGGGATCTGGAGAAACTGCGAACTCGGGATCTTCGTCAATGTCGGTCCGATCTCCGCAAGCGACAAAGCGAACGCTCGCTCGGGTCGATGTCATTTTCAGCTGTCCTTCAGCGTCCTCCGAGTGAGCTGTCACTTGTAGCTAGCTGCTCATTGTTCCAGTCGGTGGTTAGGACAGCGACGGATTTCCATTCCTTTCCTACTGTCGCGCTCCCGCGAATTCAGTGTCGTCCCCTCTATTTGTCGTCCACCGGATCTCTATATCTGCGTAGCAAGACTGGCAGGCAGGCAGGCTGGTAAGCAAGCGAGCACGCCGGCGAGCGTGTCAACCGGCCTTCCAGCTATCGTATATTAACAGCAAAGTAGGCAATCGGCCGGACAGATGATAGTTCTATTTGGTATTCAGTCGCTGTTCTCCATCGCATTCGATGTCAAAAAAATAAGAGACTTTGAGAAGCTGCTTCTACTCTCACGGCGACGCCAAAGTCATCCGCTATCTGGCCTCTAGGGTGTATGCGTCTTGCCGGAAGCTTATGTTTCTACACACTCTCGGAAGTGAAGCGAACGATTTTTCTGGAACCGCTCATCTAGCGTAGGTGTAGCTCCTCGTCCGCGGCGTCCTTCAGCGAGAGGAACATTAGTGACTGATACAATGAGAGCACTTTCGTGTTGCACAAATAAGCGCCGAAATGTCGCACGAACGACGAACTTATCTGCCATATGAGCTCATATGCCACAATTAATGCATAATTCGTGTATGAAGCACGAACAATGATGCCACAAAGACATGAGAACACCGCTGCGGCGGATCGAGGAAGATTCTCGCTGAACAATTCCCCCGGATTTGGCCGTCAATGTCTCTCCTCTGGCGAGACGCGCAATCGTTAGATTGACGCATGGAAACTTGGCTCCCGGGCGATAATTTAGTGGAAAATTCACTAAGGCAGTGTTACGGGAGTAGAAGCAGGCTGTTCGGAGGAGATGATACCGTAGAGAATGGGCTCCAGACGGGCACAGGTCGCTGAATAGAGTCTCGAGACGAGCTGAGACAGGGCAGCGATGAAAGACCGCCGCTATTAAGGACCGGGATGAGGTGTAAAGGTTTGAGAGAACACGTTCCGACCCATACGATCCGAGCACTCGAAATTTGAATTTAAATAGAGTGCCGTTTATCCTTGAGTTATGCATTCCGGCAGCTCCTCGGCCATTTTAGATTCCAGCGAAGACCCTCGAGGCAGTTGCATCAAACCAGAAACAGTGTTTGCACAACGGGGGACGCATCCTTTGGATTTAGGAGTGTCCGATGAAGACGTAATCCGAGCACTTCGGAAGAACGTCTGGAACATTCAAGAGCACGAACGCTTCGATGCGAATCTTTCAATGGCCTGTCTGTTGTTAACGTCTCATGATCAGGAAACCACGCGAAACCTTGAGATCCTTACGGAAAGTGCGGTTTTTCGCAAAAATGGAAAACACGATGTTCCCTAACTCAACCCGGATGTGTTTGAGTTCCACGGGAGCCCACGGAATCGGTTCACTCCGTTTTACTCTACTCGTGAAGGTCGATGTCCAGCCTTTGAGGGTCGCCTCTAACAAAGTTTTCGCGGCTTTCCGGCATTTTCTTACACATATTAGGATCTCAGGTTGTTTGAATGCGTCCTTTTCTCTTTTTGAGAGTCGCTATGTGTTGAGTGGGCAGTTAGCTGTCAAAAGATACGTTGTCGTTTGTTACCGTTGACTGCCTAATCCGCAACATTCGTTTTCTTCAACAGGATGAGGGTCGTGAAGGACGAGTGCCTCCTCCATAGTCTCCAGCTGCCACAAAGGGTCTTTTCCCTCAAACTAAGCACGGATTTCAGAGCTCGCAAAGGTGCGATGCGACTCTTTTCCGGAGAAAACGTCAACTTTTCCAAGAAATCCGTTACCGAGAGATAAGTACAAGTGTCTGACTTCTCGATATCGTTTCCGGAGCTTAACTGTCCGTAAATGAATTGATTATTCTAATTTGCAGCCATGTAAAAGAACGGAATCGATCCCGTCGTCGCTTGCCTCTGGGCCTACAACATCAGCCACAAGTAGCCTTGCTGAGCTCTGCGTCGAGGTTAAGTGAATTAGTATTGGAAAGTTCTTGCGGGAGTTTCACTATTCAGTCCGATCCTGTTCGCCACCTGCGTTCTGTCTGTCCGAGGCTCTCAATGACAAACGATTGATTCTGATCTAGCGAGAAGAGCGAATCTTCAAGCCAAGAACCTTCGAGAGGAACCTTTGGAGACTTTTTTTTCTTTGCAACAGAAATCGATCCTAATCAAATCCCTTCGCTCTCCGAGAGATGCGGCTGTCGAACCTCTGTACACCCTCCGGGGTTCCAGAAAGGGCTTTCATTTTCCATTTCCATGATTGGTAAATATCCTCTCCCACTCGAGGTGTCACTTAAAATGTCACGAGTAGCGCTCAAGGCCGATCCACAGCGTCAGAAAAAGAATCGAGGCGGCGGCTTTTCTCGATCGCTGGCTGACAGATCCGACCCAACAAGCGGTGAGGATTGAGAAACGGTGTCTGGCGAGCAGCTCGATCACTCCGCGTCCTCGAATTGAGATATCTCAGAGTTCTCAGAGGAGTGGACGAAAGATTCATCAACTTCAATCCTGACCTCGCTCATCCTTCGACTTTGTTCTATCTATGCGATGCAGACGGCAAAGAGAAACTCGGTCTCGCAGCGAGCTTCCGCACATGATTCCAATTTCTGCGTGACGTAATTGCTTCGCGTGGTGTGGGAACACCACCAACTCCAAGACTGCATGATGACTTGATTAATTCATCGTTCGCATCCAAGTGCTTGCTCCTTGCAGAGTATTCGTGTGCCATTCCCGCGGCTTTTTTTTTCCTGTCCGAGTGCTTCGTGCTTGTATCGAGTGTCGGCAGCTGGACGATTCCAAGCACGTTGGATGTCCGCTTGTTAGGCATTCATTTAAAGTCATGTCGTATTATCTTGCTGTCAACGCTTAGGGCTTAGACAGACGTTGAAGGACGTACGAACATCGGGAATGATCCAGAGATGTGTTTACTAGCGGGCCTTTGATGTCGTCTTTGCGAAAGCCCTGCAGTGACTATGAAAACCTTCCCAGAGAGCTTGTGCAAAGCCAGAAGCCAGTCTGGTATCGAAGCAAAGCAATGCTCGTATAGCACTCGGCTATTAGCAACGCCCACCATCGGGCAGCGGTCTTTCGTACTGCGCGTTCCGGACAAGACGTTGGGTGAGCGAGCTCTCGTTGAAGCTCACAACTTTCCCTCCCAGGAATTGGCTTCGTCAAATCCATCTTCGAGCAAGGCATAATGAACGTCGATACGAGATTTTTCTCGGACCAAGGGAACAACGAGAATCCGAAGGAGCCGTGGTTGAAATTTCCAGAAATTCCTCGAATATAGCATTCTTTTCCGAATTCAAATCGACCATAATTTGATTCTGGAAAAGTTCCATTCGAAAACTAGGCTGACCTATGATGGCTACGGGGCGCACGTAGTCCGTCTCTAGCAAGAGTTGACCTCGCTAGTCTTATGAAACGCTGACGACGGTATTCTATTCCAAGCCTCTCAAGGTCCGGCTCTCATCCTCATTACAACGGTTTCTTCGAGTATCGCGGCGAGATCTTTGGCGGCGATGGCCTCGGACTCGAATGGAGTTTCTCTAAAAACTCCTTTCGGGACCGTGAGGACAGAGCGAGGAACCTAATACGCGGATGGTAAAAAATTGCCGCAGTATTTCTTCCGAAATTTCATTGGACCACCGCTCGAGGAGGAGGACGCGTGTCATCGGTCATTCGAGGTAACGAGTGATTGCTTTGGAAAAAACGCTGCGGCGAACGGTCGGAAAGTGTTTTGGGGTTAGGCTCCGTGGTCAAAGCGGTCCCTTGAAGGATGGAAAGCAAACGTTCTTTCTTTCTTGCTACGGTCCTCCCCGTTTGGTGACATTTTCGCAACCGACTGCTGATGCGCAAAATGTGCTAATCCATCCTCTCCACAGCTCCCGGATTACAATCGTGCATGTAGATATTTCTCAAATGCTATGGCTCCAATGCAACGTTTCCGGTCCGAGTGCTGAATCAGTTTTCGGAAGCAACATTTTGTCAGCTTTCGTACAGAGAATCGACGGGTTCCAGTGGTTTGGACGGAACACCGTCTCAATAGAATGTCGCTGAAGATTCTCCACAAGATACTCCGTTGATTCCACGATGAGGATTGCGCGAAAACGACAAAAGGATAGAGTCAGGGGTCTACCGTTTCGCTCGGGCTGTGCGCGGACGCCTATTCACGGGTGCGGTCCCACTACTGCTATGCGCGGGCATCTTTTGCCTGCTGTGTTTCCACCCTGAGCCATTACGTGCCTCATCAGACGACCTGTTTGGCCTCGGTTCCCCGGAGCCAAGCATATCGACGCTAAGCTTAGCGCGGACACCCGGTCAACATAGACGTATCCGCACCCAGTACCCCCGAGCTGACGCCATCCCTCAAACCAGCCTCCCAGAAGCAGGATTACAGAGCACGCCACGGCTCCGGCGATGACAGCAGCGTCAATGGTTGCACTGGTTCGCCTCAGTTCACAGATTGACGGAAATTCATTATTTTTTTCTATCCGAAACGAAAGGAAACGATAAAAAACGTTGTTCAAATCTTGTAAGTTCAGATTTCGATTATTTTCATGGATTTTAGGAAATAACGAGACTGACGCTCGCAGTGATCGCCAAAGTGGCAACTTTTTTTCTGAATGTTTCCGCATTATTTTTTCACAAGTGGTATATTTTGACTTCCAGGATAATTTGAGAGCGGAAACAAGTCGAACAGGAGATCATCAATGAATCCAGAACAGATAAACTTCCACGTCATCAGCGAAGTCAGAGCAACAGACGGCCACATTGGAGGCAGCCGTCGCATCGGCCGATGGCAACAAGACGTTAACGTTGTCATGGCAACGGCGCGTTTTCGCTGCCGGGAGCTCCCAGACTCGCACGTTACGTGGCGGGGAAAGCGTCAGCAATCCTGAAAGTTTTGGCAACGAAAACTTTTCGTTTTTTGATTCCATCATCATCTCATAATTCTCACTTTGGATTTAAGGAGAAGCGATGTTTCTATCCCGTTTTGATCGAGTTCTGCTGGAACAGAAGAATTTTACAAAAGATGAGAACTATATTCTTTCGGAGCCGCCGATGAGGAGAGAAACCATCAGGAAAAAAGAAAAAAATATAAGTTCTCAACGATCGACCAAAAAGCTACTGTTTTGTTGATTTCCCGGCGCACATTGATTCATTCAATTGGAAAGTTGAAACTCTAACGCTCCGCATGCGCGGATAGAAGAGTGCGAAAGCTTATGGCCCTGAGAGCCGGTCTGTTGAGCGTTTTTTTTTCTCGTTCCGTGCTCCAAACAGAGACAAAGAAGACCAGCGTTCTCTGATTCAAGGCCGCTGGTTTTTATTCGAACAAACGAACGAACGAACGAACGAACAGCGTAATCATTTCACTTGGAACAAGTCAAGATAAACACTCTCCAATCAGCAAGACTTCAACAAGCGGCTAATGAAATCTCCGGTCGTGAATCGTCTGCATTCCCCGCGGGTCAAAAGGGACTGGCTTATGAAAAAACGCCATCTTTAAAACTGCTAAGCGGAACGCCCACCTATCCGCGCTGCGAGTTCAGCTGAGCGTCGCCACGACCTCCGCCGAGCAAGTCGATCCTCTTCCGACGCGATTTCGCATCCGACCCGAGTTGCAGAGACACAAACACTCCTAAACGACAGAGTTAATGACGGGGAAACGAGTTCTGAAAACTGCGCGGGAGAAAATTGCGTTCGCGAGGGATTACCGACTCCTACGGTTTAAGGACTGGTCGCGTCCTTTTTTGGGATTCCTGGGCAACGTGCCTGAGAGGTCTCAGCCGTTTTTAGATTCAACTCTCGAGGGCTATCGATTCCGACTGGAACTCCACCGATGAGCTTGCACGATGTCGAAAAATACAAAACAGAAATGAGAACATAGGTACAGCACAACCTCGATTATTTCAATTGATTGATGCGAAAAAGGTTGGAAAACTCGAGAGAAGTCTGTTCGAAGCATGAATTAATATTTCATCGCGAGGGAGATCACATATTTTATGATGAGGGAGACTCTTCGACTCTCTTTGCCGAAGCAAAGTCGCGGAATCTTCGCGACTTTCTTGCCTCTCTAGCCACCTCAACGCTACGTCGATTGCCTCATAGGCTTCCGCGGCGAATGGAAGTTGAGGAATGTTCTCTTCTCCCATCTCTATATTATCATCACAAATATGTGTTACGTCAACGGTAATTTGACCTTCGCTCGGAATCGGAGCATATGTCGGAGTTTTCAAAATATAAGAATATAAGAAACACTGTTCAAGCAATGTGTCTCGTGTATATTCCTCATATGCGTCCTTCCGAATCAGCGATCGTTCAAAATCAGACGAAATCCCCGCAAAACAGAAATTTTAAGACAGTTTCCTCCGGTCTGTTTCACAGGGTTGGAACACTCGAGCTTGAAATCCAAGTGTTTGTACTGACCGCTCGAAATCCAAAGCTCCTTGAAAACTTTGGCCGGTACAAATCACAAAGTGACACTGAGCCGCAGTCGCGGAACTGAAGAACCTCGACTGGAAATAAGAAATCAGAAACATGGAATCACAACGTTTTCATCGACTTCGCTCAACATTGGATCGAGGAGTAAAAAACACGCCACTTCCTCTTATAAGACTCACTCAGTCAGTTGCTCGCCGCAGCGCCCACTTGAACCATTCCTTCCTCAATGAGTCCCTGCTGAGACATTAAGCTGAGGTGAATATTCATCCGACGTCGGAAAGAGTGGTCCGAAAGAAGTGCGCTCGCACCGAAGCACTCAAAATTACCCGCTGAATTCCTAGCCGAAGAAGAGAGTGTTCCCAGCAGAAGAGATCTCCGATTCCGTCGCGTGTCGCAAAGTAGACAGAATGTTGTGTTGAGAGACTTGCGCTCTTTGGAGATCGATTCCCTCGACTTCATCGCAATCAAAAGATTCAACATCAACCAATCATGAGGATGTGAGATGTTCCGAATATCGAATCCTGGTGATGTACTCGTCAGGAAAACACCTGATTTTGGAGGAATTTGCGCATCAAATCTCATCGATGTGTTCACATCCTGAGAGTCGTAGCTCCGCTTTCCAAGTTTTCTGGAAGATGATTGAAATTCGAACGCGTTCTGCTCACATTGGAGTCCGGCCGCGAGAAAAGCCTGAATTTTTCTTCCGGAGTCAGGTTTCCACGTCGAAAACGTTGGTGACCGATTCTTCATTCTACGAAAAGGCCCAAAACAGCGTTTTCTGATCGCTTGATCGAAGTTTGCCGATGAATGAAAAGCCCTGGACGGGCATTTTGAGGAAATTAGCTTCGAAACATGCTTTGTTGGAGAACGCGACTCCGTGCGCCCGTCGGGCTCATAGTTCTTATTATTTTGTGTTCGAGATAAATTAATCGTTGTTCTGAGCGAAACTGCGACCAGGTGTTTGGTCTGACAGCGGGGCGCAGACCTCCGCAACCGCTGCCGCGGTCGCCAGTGTCATAAATATTAAATAGCCATTATAAGCATGGTATTGGAATTTAATTTATTATTCTCATTTATGTCCCGGCTTAGCCCATTATACCTGGGAGGGTCTGGCAAGGAACGAGAGGAATATTAAATGACCTTTGGAGGTAGATGCGGCCACACAATGAGCTTTTGGGGATGTCCGAAGCCGCTTTCATCGCAACTTATCAAGCCAGCATCTGCATATCACACGAGCCAAAGGAGATAGATATACCAGGACATTGCAATGATACTTCCTAGGCGGCTTTTGCGGCTGCATAAAGTCGGATAAGAACAGAGAGAAGCTTCTCTGTCACCGAAATAGAACTGATTGAGGAGCGACACGTGGGAGTTTTCGAATAGAAACGACGCGACGGGGTGACCTCAGACGGCGAGGAATGGCCGAGCTTGAGCTGAAACAAAACCTTGGATCGAATGGAAATGATAAACAGAGAGATAGTTTCAAAAGTCAGACGATTTTTATTACTTTAGACGCGTATGCACTCGAAATTGTGACTGAGCGCTAGCTACAACGGTGCGAGCGGGATGAAGATTTAGGTCTTGTCGGAATTTTGGAGGGGCACCGAGCTGAATCTCAAATTCAAAGTCATAACAACATCTGGGCTGCATCGAATGCGACTCGAAAATATGGCAATGCTTCGGTGTAGAGTCAAGATTTCTACGAGGACCGAGATGTGTGGGCGTGCGCAGGGCAACGCGACGTGACTGACTTGCAAGAGTCGGATTTTTAGATCAAGCCCCGAAACACAGAGGCCATTTGTATCAATTTCCTTTCCACGGTCGCCGTCCTGACACAAAAGGTGTCAGACACGAAACAGACACGCACCGAGCCAGTCAGTCAGATGGTCAGAGCGGGAGAGAAAGTCAGGAACTAAAATGGTCCATGCACATGTTGACATCGAAGACAAATGATGTTTTCTGGCTGTTGTGAAGACCTTAACATCATCCATCGCAATGAATTCTCCCACTTGCTCCTTGCGCTGAGCTATTCCGCTCCCTCCACACCAAGTTTGGCGCTGAAATCACGCTCAGACGTCGCTCTGAATGTTCTAAGAGATTATTCGTCTCCATTCATCGATCTAATGCGAATTCATCAATCTCGGAGAATGGAACATTGGGAATAGAGGAGGGCCCTTCTTGATTCCCCGATGAACCGCGGCGTCCGCAAAGTCAACGAATGACGGCCGTGCCGGGGAGACCAACACAATTTCAAGCTTTCAGATCCTCTGAGTCTCCGGATCCGTGGGCAGCAGTGAGAAACGAATGAACAAATAAAAGGAGGCCATCCTAGGGCCATTAAAGGTGTCACGGTGAGCGAGTTGGATTCACGCGACGATGCCCTGCGAGCTCCGACTCCTAACGCGAACGGGAAAGGAAACGAGAATTCAGATCTCAGAGAAGGAAATCGACGCTTGACTCGAGGGCTGCGCTTGCACAGTGGGGAGGACGGGAAAGATCCTAAAGTTTTCGAAACGGAACAAGCGGCATCCGTATGCTGTTGATCGATTTATCGAAAAGCGATGCCCAGCCATAACAAGCGCATATTTCCCCGTGGAAACTTTGAATATCGTTTCCTGTTCTCCGAGACAATGAGTTTGTTTCAACTCTGCGGCTTGACCTGCATCAAGCAGAAACTGAGCTTGGATAAGACTGTTTCGATTCCTGTTTCGATGGAAAAGGTGTTCCGTGAAAAAAGTATCCTCTTGGAATGGATGACTCAATCGACTAACTCTTTCATCTGTATTTGCCGTCTCATTCCGTTCGAGCTATGGATGGTCGAGTGGAACCGATGTTCTTGCTGCCATCGAGAACAACGGCATCATATCATGATTCTAAGGACCCATTTGTTTCCTCATTCGTTTCAGCTTATCCCGCTTCTAATCCCTCCACATCGGATCCGAGAAAGTTTGGAATCATCTGCCTTTGCGTCGATTCGGATTTCCGGGTTTTGGCATTTCGATCAACAGATTAGGACCCCCAAGTTGTCGATTTCAGATAAGAATCCATAACATATCGGGACCCGCTGTTCAATGAAGTTATTGTTCATCGGAAACTTGCTGTAATACGCATGCCGTTTTGGTTTGTTTCGTCATGGTAACGACTCGTGCGAGAAAACAAGCCACACGGCAATGCTTTCACGAATCTGAACTGTTCGACAATCCTTCCAGAAGGGTCCACGAACTGCGTGAACCGGTCGAGAACGAGTCAGCACGGAATCGATCCAAATTTTCTCTGAAAAGAGTGGCGCAATTTCATTACGCGATGAGATTCGTTCTGTAACCGACAGCAGATATAGCTTCATTCCATTCCGACTCCGTGTGCGTCATCCGGAATTCACACCCAGTTTTCGAGGCTGTGGACCGTCATGGGGAACACGATCGATTCGAGTTTCCACAGATGAAACCTTATCGATTGATCGAGATCATCAGAGAGTATGCGGTACATAGTTCTCGTGCCCCAGCTCTCACTTTCAATGAGTACACTTTTGCTTTTGATTTTCCTCCGAGTTCTTCGATCCACCTGTCGTTTCTCTCCCGTCCTGGTCGACGAACCGTTTCCTCGAGTTGCTGTCAGAGGGCCGCGGGCGCTGCTTTCCTCAGGGAGTTTTCTCATCCAGAGCATCTAACCAGATTACAAAAGCCACGTTGGTTTGATATGCTCGCGCAAAGTGCGATTACTTTTTGCCCCACAGACGTACGGCCCGGTGGATGTGGTTGTGCTCCTTACCCGCTTACCTGTTCGCCTTCGTACCGATCCGCCTAAGCAACTCACATTTTGGAACAAGCCCATGATACATAACAACTTCACTTACGCTGTCCAACTGAATCCCTGGTTTTTCTCCTCTGCCGGCGGAGCGCTTTCCTGCTCCTACCTTGTTGGCTCCTCAAGAGGCAGACAAATCTCGCGAATCACTTCTCAGCTCCAGGAGCTCGAGTTGAAAAATCTGTGATCGTGTGTCCCTTTCTTCCTTCCAAGGACACCGAAACGCGATTGTCCTCCGATTCCCCGCAGAGCCCACAGAAAAGAACAAAATTATTTTCGTTTATCATTCTCTCCGCTCCTCCATGCGCAAGTTTTTTTCCGCCTTTGTTCTCCCGTCATATTATACATGCATATGATTCGTTAAAGTGTGAACTTCTTCACAATCTACTGAGAGACAAGGTTGTAAGAACGATTCTTCGAGGTAGATTTCATTTCAGCGAGACCGGACTTCTGTTAGTCAAGCGTACAAGAAGAAGGTTACAAGCTTTTCGAGGACGTTCGTCGAGCAAACTACAGAACGTGGAGGATATTGACAAATCGATCACAGCGTAAAGATATCGTTATCGGAAGATTCCTTCTAAAGATTGGAAAGTGGAAGACGTCAGATTACGAGACTCTCACGCCATCTTTATCGAGTTCCATGATTAACGTTCGCTTACCCGGCAAGAACTCTATGGGGCGACGAAGATTTGACGCGTTACCACGAAATCTCTGAGGATACTGTTCCAGGAAAACTCGGGCCGTAACTCGCGGCAGAGTTTGCTTCTTGCATGATCGATTCGAAAAATTGTTTTTGAAATTCGTGCAAGTTTCGAGGTCGTTACGATGTTCGCCAAAGCGTCTCAACCCGCTCTGCGACGAGCCTGTCTCCTTCTAGAATTTTCTTTTCCTTTAATTGGAATCGCTGGAAAACCTGCATTCATTGAGCGAAGCGAGACTGGTTTCCCCACACACCTTTCTGGAACTCTCTAACAATGAGATGATCGGCGGAAGTGGCTCTTATTAGAGTGTTTTCCTGCCATTCGGACCATTTCAATCCGACGAAGCGAGGTATTCGATGAAGCGAAGTGTGGAAAAGCGTCGTGACAACCGCAGACTTTTCGATCGTGATAGCAAAGTGTGCAAGATGAGATGAACTTTACAGTTATGATATTCTCATTATCTCGTGTCTGTTCATATGCGCAACCTGAATATCGAGGCCGTTGCTGACCTCGCCAATTATGAGCCAAGGCCACATTTGCCATAGAGACCCTTTGCGGATAGTTTTTCTAGGAATCGCGGAAGCGGAACCTGAGAGCTCATTTCAGATCAGAGGATCGGAGACCGGACCCATTTCACCTCAGTTGCTAGATTCGGTCATGGAACTCGGAGTTGGTCCCATGTTCCTACTTTGACGACTTGCGTGAGCTTGATCGTGACTTCCTTATGGGTGCTTCACTTCGTAGGTATTGGCCATTTTAGACATAACGAGCGAGTCTGCTTCCCCGATGGAAAACTCGCCTGGCCTGATAATATTGCCACCAAGGTTGCGAGTATCGAGTCGCTTCCCGCATTCCTAACAAAACCAAGGGTCAGCAGATGAGATTCTCGGTGGGTCGCATGGATCCTCTGACGATGAGTCGTCGGCGAGCCCGCGGGCAGCCTGTGGTCGGTCGACTCTCGCCATTTTCTCTCGTCAAACGGAACACGATACCCTCTTGTATGAATATCCATCACCCAAACTGGGGGAAGTTCTATGTTCACTTGGGAAGTATACAGTTTGAATTCAATTTTCACATTGGAACAGTATCAGATAAAATCTTGAGAGATTAGGCGAAACATCAGAAATCTTTCGCGGGCCGAACAATGCCCGACGAGCTATGATCTGTTTGTCCCTCCAGGGGGCGTATAGTGAGAAGAAGACTGAGCTTCCAGGTCTCATAGGTCAATTGCATCTGAAAGCGTTCAACAGGGACGTCTCTCAGAGAAAACTGAGCAGATTCGCGCAGATTTGCGCGGAATTCGATCACCGATCACAAGAACTCAACTTTAATTCTTCAGGTGCCTCGGGAACATCGGAATACCAATATTTGCTGGAAATTCTGCGACCTCATTACATGCAGAATATCAAACCAACGATGAGAAGCTTGCTTGTAACGATCCTCCGAGTGATCCATCTCTAGGGCACGGTTTCTCAAGGTGGGGCCCGGCGGATTTTCGGTGGGCCTGGAGATTGGGACTGGTCTATACTGTCTATTCCGTCCATCGATCCCTCCAAAGGCTCTGTTTGAACCTTCTGGGTATCTGTGAAAATCGGCAGATCCCATTCTGCCATTCATTCTGATCGGATACTTCTTCGGATGTCTACTCTCGCAAGATTGTTGCGACACTTCCGAACCGGGTGTCTACGAACCGTGGAAACCCCAGAAACCGACGAAGCTAGTTTCATAGAGTGCTGAGTTCGATGAAGTTCTAGCTTCAACCAAAAAAAGTGGGTCCCGGCATCATCTCGCTTGAGAAACACTGCTATATGAATTACCCGGATAGCACCTTGTCACAACCTCAAAAAAACCTCATTTTTACAGCTCACGATTCTGGTCAAGTTTCATACCGATGGGGAAACATACGAGTTCTTCTGCGGATTCGAAGTTGCACCGCCTCATAATAATCACACTCAACGCTGAGGTCGGGACGGAGGCAGACATGATTTGAGAGAGCTTTCTCCTACACGGAATGCACGACAGCGGCTCGCCCTTTGCGACCCGCTCGATAGATCTTTTCCTAGCCACGGAATTTCGCTGAATCGTGACTTTTACGAATGAAATGTCCGCGCTCCCGAATTTGATCAAAGAGAAAGAGTCACAGACATTTCGATTCGTGGATTTCCAGAGCGGTGGTCTTGCACATTGTTAATCAGATATCATTATAATAGAGGCGCGAGTTCATAGAGGAGAAACCTCTCATTATAACTTCCGAACTCGGTGCGTTCCTCTCATTCCTCGAAGGCGAAGACACGATCGCTTCCCTTCCCTTCCCTGGTACAGTAAAGTGCCGCTAACTTATAATTTTTGGGAGTAACATTCTGAAAAAAAGTCTAAGTTATAAGTTATGGGGAAATGTTCAAAAACCTCGAAATTCGACCTGAAATATTGCCGAACTTTGATAATTAGAGTGAAGGGAACTGCTAGTTTGACAACCTGTCAAAAGAACATTTATTTCACAAATTTTAAGAGTATTTCCGAGGACTCAAGCCATTCTCGGAAAGAACGCACGTATATCCACCTGTCTTTTCTTGGCTAGATAATCGCTGATGACAATATCGCGATATCTGCGGAAGGCCTCACAAGCGCCGGGCGCAATGTCGGCTCTTTGCAAGCAATGGTTGATGAGCGTACTGAGGGATTGGAGAGCCTCTTCATCCGATACAACTGCGCAATTGAGATCTTCTTCAGCATCTGGCTCCTCTGGAACATCGTTCTGCTGCTCGTTGGACGTCTTGTCTTCGGAATCGGACTCATGTACTGTCACCAAATTTTGATCGGCTCTACAGAAATCTTCGAATGTGAGGTTGTCGGAGAAGACGTATTGGACATCGGCAAAGCGGGATTCCGTTTTCGGGCCTCATTGAAAGCTTTGTAAAGAGTTTTTTCAATCGTGTCGTACTTAACTTGCCGGATTCTCTTACACCGTACCGTCCGCCTTCGGGCAAATTGAGCCCGGAGCTTTTCCGCATCCCGTTTAATGTTGTACACTGTAGGCTGCGAAATCTTCCATTTTATCATCACATCCCGCACGCCACTCGTCCCCTCGAGATCTTCAAGGACTTGAATTTTCTCCTTCAAACTGAGATTCGTTTGCTGTTTCTTCATGTTGTTGTCTGAGAACACGACAAACACGCTGACGACGTTGAAGCCACCTGATGTGATCCAAAGCCTGTGATCGCACGACGTGTTCTCTTCAGCACGCTTACATTTGAGCGTGCATGTCCACGCTGACGTGCTCATTTTACGAAGCAGTCTCGATTTCATTCTAATCGAGTTGACGGCGCAACAGATGACCTCTGATCATGGTTGTGCGCCTCGAGTTGATGGGGAATCGCTATAAGTTATGAGTAATCGGAGGTTTTATAAGTTATGAGAGAGCACCAACATTAACTCTATGCTCTAAGTTACAAAAACATCACTGATTCGAGCTCTAAGTTATAAGTTATGGGAGTTTTTTAAGTTATAGGGTTCTAAGTTAGCGGCACTTTACTGTATTCCGAAGCTCGCGATTGAACCTTATTGGTTTTAGCTTGCTGGACGATCTTCAACCGGATACGGGCATCTGGGCAAAGAGCCCATCGAACGGATCGGCAGCTGAGCTTATGGAAATATGGGGCAAACTGTAGATGGGCTAGAACGCCTCGACTCCGACTGCATAACCGAATATTGACCCCTCGGGCCTTGACCACAGTTTGAATCCTTTCAGCTTGTACTCGACCTAGAATCATTCTTTTTCGTTAAGTGTGATGCGAGAATATCAGGTCGACTCCAGATATGAAAAACAACGTTTATTCAGCCTCTCGCACTTGATGAACGCTGATATCCTCGAATCGTCAGTTGCCAAAAGCTATTGACGTCATTATTCAGGAAGAAATTCTGCTCGAACAATGAGTGGATGTCTACTGGAAAAAAACCGTGATGTTAAACTCTGAACAGATCCAAAATGCAACCAGTCATCACGTCGGTTCAAACCTCATCTGTGTGCTTCGTCTACCTGCGTGCTCTTGTCGCGGGAGTCGCGTTGGAATGTCTTTTTCGCAGGGATCCTGTGGATACAGTGTACTCCGCAAACCTCATCATTGCCGATGGAAGAAACTGTCTATTGTTATTTGATGCCTCTCTGCCATTGCAATTCTATGAACGAAATTCGCGCACTCATTCAATCTGGGGCGCCATTCGTTGTTCTCTTGCATGCAAAAGAGTTGCAGACGGCTGATGCAATGAGACGCTTCCTGAACGCTGACAGGTTCTAGAACTTCTTCTTCGCCTTCTGAACATTGTTCGACGAGGTCGTCGTCCTGTTTCAACGCATCCACAATCTGATCTTCATAAAATTCGCCCTTATCGGAATCTTGCTCTGATCTATCGGGAGGAGCGGTCTCCGATTCCGTTCGAGGATTGCCGATCTGATTATTCGAGGGATTTCCAATTGAACTCGGGGATTCAGATCCGGTCCGATCAAGCGGTCGGTCCGATTAATCAATGGTTTAATTAGGCGTAGTCCACTGTACCCGAAAGTTATAATCCCTTTAATGAATCGAAAAAAAAAGAGATCTATGATAGCGATGAAGCCACGGAATGCGTATTCAGACTTTATCACTCTTCAAATGGTCACCTTCCTCATGAATCTTTGTCGCAAACAGCCAATAGACTCATTACATTTTATGATCGATATCCTGTCGGACGGCTTCGTAAGTGCTCTCCTGCCCAGATTTGAATGTTGCTTCTACTCGTTATGGTGACGGGAAATTTCAGCTGGGAGCCCTCCTGACTGCACGTTACAGATATTGTTCAGGAGAGGCAGAGAGTCTGCGTCGCGTGCGTCAACATCCTAGTTACCGATTTAAAGCTCTGCATCGTTTTTCATTTTTCACCCATTGCAACGGCTTTTTTTACAACTGCACCAAACTTGCCAGATTCACTAAAAATTAGTTTTTTCTTCCATTAGTATCGAGGAAAACAGAGGTTATTGGGACCCTATTGGGTTACTTGGACTATGAAATCAGGTTTTTGGAATAAATTCTATCGAAAACAAGAAATATGAGCCGTCGCAAGAAATGCCGTTGCAGCGGCAAACGGCAACGGCTCTAGATTATGTTGGAAAGCAGATTTTCCGGAGATTTCACGGAAAAATAAGACCATGGCGTGAAGAATTTCTGTGAGAACGTCCGTGTTCAACGTCCGCAGCTAGGACGAAGGTTCCACGAAGTCGCGGCGGCTAAGTTTTATGGTCGACCGAAATCAAAATCCAGAATAGCCGTTATCGAGGGGCTCCGTCGGCATCGTCAGATTGTCAATGACAGGAGTCAGGACTCGGACCCGTCCGCAGCTTTTCGAAAATTCGCGGCAGATCCAATCGCCTGTCAACTTGACACTTGACAGCCTGACCGTGAGAAATCGCCTCAGAGTCGCTCTGAGAATTTGTAGAGCGCGGTGATAGGTTGCGTTTTTCCGATATCTTCATTCCAATCTTCTTGTGCCGGTTTCGCCATTTGACTTCCCTCACTTCGAAAGCCTCAGATGAACGTCCGGAAGGGTGAACTATTTTTGAATGAATTCGGCAAGTTTGGTGCCGTCGTAAAAAAAGCCATTGCAACGGGTGCATGCACCAGGGAACATGTGACGGGCACAACCGAAATAGACCTCATTTGCTGTACCTCTCCTAGCACTCTGAGACACTGACGCCCATCCAAACTTCCTAAGTGATCGCCATCTAGGGACAGTTAGCTCCGCGGATTCTCGGTCGGGTTTAATTCCGCTGCAGATTGCACGACACCGGGGGCAAATGGCTGGAACTTCGTGTCTGGAATCCATCACATCGCAAAAATGTGCAAGATGCATATAAGAGGATCCGGGGAGAAGGAAGGTCAAAGCCCATTCCGAAACAAAAATCAAGTCGCAGCAAAGTGGAGTAACCACGGTTCAAGACTCGTGGATATGGCTGATTTTCGGGAAAACAGAAGAATACTCCACCTTTCGAATTTCGATACCAGAAGGTCTCAAGGAAAATGAGTTCGCTGTAAAGAGGGATCCGTAATCAAAACTTGTTCCGTTACAATGTTTAGAATTCGTCGCTGACTACTACTGGCGCCAAATCTCCAGTAAGCTTTGGACGTCGCTTTTAATGCTCTCTCCACCTCCTGAGCGTTTTTTCCCGCCGAATCAGAATTGGTTCCCGACTCCGCAACACCAGATGACATATGACTCATCTCGTAACAGAAATATGCGAGGGGAATTTTCTCCACCTAAAATGCCGTTTTGGCGCATTTTGCGGTGCCCGAGAGTGATCGGCCAGGATACACCACAGTCAATTTTGCCCCGATCCCAACTAACTCACTAACTGCGGCTGTTTCCGAAGAAGACTCGCGTGATTCATTTTAGGACTGTGTGAGGTTCTGCGCAGGTCAGGATTCAGACTCTCGTCACCATATTGTATCATGAAGCCAATTCGTCGTCGATTTCATGTCTCTCCTAACACGAAGTGATCCTCAGTCATTATTAATATCTCAACCCATAAAACAGACTGTGCTTAACTCCACTGCTACTCATGAGCTCGCTGACGAAAAGGTGGTTAATGGCCAAACTCCACTGAGTGTCCACGACCTAGGGTACCTACTGACATCCAGAGTTTACCTCCTACGTCATTGCGTCGTACGCGATACTGGAAAATTGCGTATCCCTGTGCACTTCGTTGTCGTGTAGTCACACGGGGAATGGTGGAGTAGCCTTGCTCGACTTCGAAAACCAAGTTCAATCAGCAAGGTTTTTTCAGTTCGAAAATCAAATATCCACGACGATGAGAACACGACGAGGTCTAGAGGCGGATGAGCAACGGGAACTTAAACTGGAGGATGACCGGGTCCGAAGGGCCAGGGAGACGGAAGGGGTGCTGGAAGCGAGGCTTGAGGCCGATCGACAACGCCATACTGCTGCGGTCGCGTCAGAAACACCAGAGCAGCGAAAGTGCAGACTGCAGGCTGCAGTCGGACCCGACATAATCAGGCGAGTCAGCTGAACAGCGAACAAGACGACTGGGATCGAATAGAGGACGCATGAGACAAATAGTCCCTATGAGACTACACACATTTTTTCTTCGACGTTCTTCCCAAGAATCGTCGGGATTCGCACCGCACGAAGTGCTACCTCACGACGTGGACTTCGTTATCGAAGTCGAAAAATCTCACCCTTTCTCCATAGGTCACTTAACAACGAAGTTGCCCTTTTTATCGTGATCCACGACATTTCGGTGATTCGTACCGAGAACGAGCGCGGTAGCTTCGAAAATACGTGAAGTAGAATTCCGACGATGAGCCCCAAGACTTCGCCGAATTCCAGCTTTATCGACTTCTCCGGCTTCTAAATTGTCGTCCCTTCCTCTGACTTGCACCTGCGGTGGACTTGAAGGCGCTTTCGCCAAAACGCATGGCGCGCCTGAGTGAGTGAATGGAGGACTAGATTGATCTTCAACTCGATCTCTCGGCGATCACAGAAGAGTTCTCTGATTAGCAAACCGCAAAATCCGAATGCCTTATCTCTGGCTCGGACTCGTTGATACAGGGTAAGAATAGCAATCAAATTCTGAAAATCCAACGAAATATAAAGAGCTCTCCTATATTCAATCGTGTAACGGAAGCGCACAAACCTTTTGTCGGAAGAGAAATGCACTCCACTTCTGATCTCGTGAAAGCGAGAAAGCTAGATAGCCAGTCATTTGATATATCATGATATATTTTCATCATGTGATTCAACTTTATGTTGGAAAAATTGCTCGGAATTGGATCTTGCTCTCACTATGCACGAAACATTGGGAGGCGCGCATGAAGTTCGAGGTTCGAGTTCGTTGCCGCCGCGGCTGTCGCTTCGACCGACTGGCATAGCACCGATGCGCAAACGAAAAACCCGAGTCTCAGTATTGAGGTTGTGATGTTTCTCTCTCAACCGGATAGTCCTACGAAGTTGTTGTTCTATCCTGTAGAAATTCACGCGGCATATTTCTTGCTTGCTGAGCAAAAAGCAGCGGAACCCGTGAATACAGGACTTCGGCGAATAGCGGCCAGTCTCCCATTTCGTCACCGGTCGAGTACCTGTATTTCCGTCGGACAATTTTTGTCTGGCCTTTCGCCCCGAGTGAAAATTCATTTTTTCTGCCGAACCGCGGAACTTGAATGCGAATCGTAAGCAGGCACGCCCCTGTTGGGCAACGCTCTAAGATCTCCGAACAGGGCCTCGACAATAATCACCATCATCCCCCACAGTAGCAGAACCATCAATAGCCACAGCAATAACAACAACTGCAGTCACAACGAGATCGTACTGCAAGCAGGGAAAACTTGAACTGATAAAGAAGAGCACCTGCCGATCCAAGGGTTAGACTCTCTGAGGCCGAACAAGAAACTGAAAAATCATCATCAGCTACTGCATCAACAACAAACAGCAGCAGCAGGTCCAACAACAACTGCAACGACAGCACGCAAGTAGTCATTCGAAAAGCAAAAAATACGAAGAAGTGCCGGCAACATGATGTTTGACGGGGAAGACACGATATTCGATGGAGATCAACAACCTGATCTGAGCGCTCTCATCGATATAGAGCAGAAAGAGCTAAACCTTCGTGAATGCGGTACCAGTACCGACACCGAGGAAGAACAGGCGCGCAGAGTTCGCTCAGAGGTGAGTGCCAAAATCATAACTCCACTCTTGTCCATTGTCTTCTTCGTGTCGTCGTCTGGTGTCGCTTTCTTCAAACGTGACCCGTCCATCTGTCCTAGTCCTTCGAGAGCTCAGAGGTGATCGATTCGATGCACTCCAGCCGAATATCGGAGGCTTGTGGAACGCGTTCCTTTAAGGTAATATTCCGCCGTTATTTGCATGTATGTATAGGTGTCCCGATACTTGAATTCATTCCCTCCTTGAGCCTTCTTGTTCACTAATCCTGTCACGTAATACATCATAACCGACGAGATAGCCGAGTGGTCTACCAGAGGCCTACCGACCCCCGGTACCTAACCTCTGCAACACAGGAGCTGAGCGCCGCCAGCAGAGTGCCGGGGCGAGGGATAGAGCAAAAAAAAAAGAAAAAAGGCGGCGCGGCTCGCACACAAGCGAAAGCGTGAAGAGATGGAATCCCTTCGTGCCGCAAATAAAGATCTCACTGCCAAGCTAGCCGTGGCAGAGGCAAAGATTAAGCTTTTGGTGAGGTTCTATTTCCATATGCTACGATCTAATTGTTCACTTTTCATGTATGTATCTACAAATCCAGCGTTCTTCATCTTTCGTTACGCGAAAGGCTCTCAAATATGAGTGATTGTGATTTCTCATGTTTATGAAACATCCTTTACTCCCGTAGGAGTAAGAAACAGCTCGAAATCAGGAGCCGCCGCCCAGTTCTACCGCGGCGCACAGCTCTGGTAGTCACCTCCACAGAAACCATTGGATCCAGCCGAATCATTAGCATCCGATTGACGATTATTAACGGGAGAGAAAGAGCGAGGGTCTTTGCGTCAGTTGTGAAGTTCATTATTATGTCCAAAAGCAGCTGTTCCCAATTTTTTTTTAGCGCCCACAGTGTTCGAAGCGTGCAAATGTCGTCAGAAAAAATCTGGAAATTCTCGGCGTCTCCCATACCCAGCCTATTCGAAACACATTGTTTTCCACCGCAGATCGCGCTAAAGTTTATCGGAGCGAAGGCCTCAGGTAAGGAAATCTGTGCAGTGCACAGAGGACAAAATCTTAATTCTCGAGGAATTTTTCGCGTAGCCAAACAACCAGCATCCGAACTCTCATTTTCCCAAGAATTTCGACTCCTTTGTCTTCACCCAGATCGATCTGCATCCATCATCACGGGCCCGTCCTTTTTAACCTTTTTGAAGCACATTCGGATCAGATAGTATGACAACGAACTCAGGTCACCAAAACATACATCGGTGGCGGAAACATACATCCTTCTTGTGACAATGTTTCCCACAAGCTTCTCACAGACGTTGTCAGGCTCCAAACTCATATGAATCTACTTTGCGGATAAGAAGCAGTTTTCCTGTCGACCTGTTATTTTAATCGTACATCTTCCTCCCACGAAACCCTGCTTCAGCGAACGCATTCCTATGGGCCATTGAGTCGGTCAAAAAGTGGTTCCGCGTGGATTTGTCTCTAGAGCTCATAGACGATTCCAGTTACCTTCATCCCCTTAGAATTAGACTGCGGTAATGTCGACGGGCCCTGTGACGTCAACAATTTTGTGCACGATGCAGAAAGCCCTAAGACTCAACTTACTATCCAAATTCTGAACGGATCGCACACAAACTTGGCGAAATTTCGCGTCAGGAAAATTTGCAATCCGCTTCGAATGCTAGTAATGACGTCCCGTTTTAGGTTTGGTGAGCACTGGGGAGTCTATGAACATATAATTGGCCGAGCGGTGATGGCGCAAGTTTCTCACCGCCAACCCGATGACGGCCGGGATTAGGGTAATAACTACAAGGCGCAGAGCAGACAGTGAGAGAGGGACAGTTGTCGGATAGCAAATGATGTGACGATTGAAGAGACTTCTGCGACTTCCGTCGATCTCAAAATCGTCAAAAGTCATTCCAACACCCGATTAACTTCGGTCCGGACGGCTGTTTTCACGGTCTGGGTTTTCTGTGATGGAACTCTCGTGACAATCTTCCAGGACTCGTGCATTAGCTGTGCTGGAACCAGTGGCCGCTGGAATCCCGTTTCTCATGTTCCAGACAATATTCCGGAAGCAATTTTTCTTCTCAATTTTGAGCCTCAATTCGAGATTTCAACGACGCCAGTGCTTGAAGGGCGCGACCGTCGGCCGACCGAATCATTGACAAACAATTTCCCCCTCATCTCACATAGGAAGTCGGTGAGAATCCCGCTTGGGTGTTTCGTGTTGGATATCATCGCAGTTTTGTTGGATTCGCCTAACATATCTCTGATCTCGCTTCAAGTCCGGAGCTTCGAAACTCAAACATGGAGTGGTGGAATATGGTCGCATTAGCTGCCTTGATCGACTACGTGTATTTCAAAATCAAATATGTGAGACCTAAAAGCCCTCCGGCCTATTATGGTCTTCCTTTCATCGGATTTTCGTTCATTCGGCTCCTGCCTGCATCCTGGTTCCAGAAGTTCTTCAAAATGTATCTGAGAGACGCCCCCGATGTTCTTATCGCACGGCTCCCTTCAGTGTGCGCAGTCCTGAAGAATGATGCGAACAAAGAAATGCAACAGAATCCTGACTGCTTACCTCGTCCCCGACTCAACTGCGCGGACGCTCTCTCATGGGTTGCCACAGGCACTCGAGACTGGACGTTTTTCGATGGGGTGCGAACCTCGAAAGTCGATCAATGGCAGATATCTCGGAAGATCGGCATCGCCTCTCTTTACGCAGGACCTAAAAGCAAGATGGCGGCGAAAATGTCCGACACAGCCGATGTGTTTCTGAAAGAAGTTGAGGAGCACGAGGGACAAAATTGGAATCCAGAGAGAACGCTGATGCGATCAAAGTTCCATGAGATCATCTATCTGTTTTTTGGAGCCGTTTTCAAGAACGAAGATATGGAAACCTACATCACTGGTCTCATCCACGGCGCATCTTCATTCAACTCCCTTATCATAGTCTTCAAAGTGATTCCTCTGGTTCTATTCCGTGTTCTCTGCAAAGTTTTATATCCCATAGCCAGATTCAATTACTGGGGTAATGTTTACAAGAATTTCATTTGGAGAATGTATCAAGATATATCCGCCAGTCACACGGGAGCCGATTCCCGCGATTTCTTTGAAGCCATTGCCGCCAGCAGAAAAGACAGTCCTGACCTGTTCTATTACCTGCGCGAAGTCACATTCACGTCGTTCCATGTCGCTACGCACACAACGTGGCAGACCATTCTGTCGGTTCTCTCATACTTTGCCGTCAATCCGGAAGCTCAGCAGCGAGTCTATGAGGAAGTCCTGAAAGAAGCCGGCCACGGTGAAATTACAACCGACATTTTGGACAAGATGCATTACATGAAGGCGGCCATCACGGAAGCACTGCGACTGAATCCAGCCGTTCCGTTCCCCTTCAGAGAAGCGAAAAACGCGACTTCCATCGGCGGTTATCGATTGCCCAAAGGAATCATCATGCTTCCCGTCGTACACTCCGAGAACCTGAATCCAGCGAATTTCCCAGATCCTGAAAAATTCCAACTGGAGAGGTTCATCGACGCCAAGGGCCATTTCTTCAACGATCCGAATCTAGGTACATTTTCGAGAGGCAAACGAGCATGTCCCGGAAAAAATTTCAGTTACATGAGCGCGTCGATCTACATTGCTAAGATTTTGCAGAGGTACTCCCTCGAACCCGGCATCAAAGACGCGAAAATCAGCGAATTTCTTGGAGAATTTTTCACGATCGCGGGGTGGTTAGAAGAAATTCGTTTCATTCGGAGAGAGGGGGCACCTCCAACTAGGGATGTGAAGCTAAGCACAAAACTTTCTGAGGTCGTGAGGGAGATCATGGCCGCGGAAGACAAGAAAAGATAATAGGTCCGATGTAAATGGTGGACGCAAGATGTTATTCATTTGTACAATTCCTGACGAGGACAAAAACTGCTCGTTCTTGATGAGTGGACATCGTTAATAAAGGTTCTGGAAAATTTTGCGGACAGCGACATCTGTTTGCCCAATTATTCCTCGCGTCCGCGTCCTGTATCCGCAGTAGAGACATGTGCTGCCGGACATATTTTCGGCTACCTGAGCTCAATATGAGCCACGAATCGATCGGAGGAAATAACCTTACCTTACCATTTCGTAACAGCTGGAGAGCTGGAAGAAACTCTGCGAATGCCGGTCGCCATTCCAGAACGATTGTGGAAGATTGATAGGAGTTCGTCTACGATAACGAAATTTCTAATAACTTGGTCACGAGTGCGCGCTCAACGAGCTTTTGCTCCTGAAGCTGACGTCAACAGAAACGGTTTCCGGTGTTACTATATTCCCAAAGCTCCTATGCTACAGCTGATCAGACCGTAGCAGGTTGTTGCCACGACACGAGTTGGAAACGTCCATAGGTTGTGAGAGGCTGAAACGTGCCGAGCAACTCATTTGCTGCTCCAGCTGTATTTTTGTCCACATCGAGGTTTAACCATTCGTGCCTGAAACTCTGATGAACCTTGGATCCTTCCTCCTTTGGAATATAATTCCTTTTTTGCGAAAGTGATTAAAGGGGACTGATCTCCTGGCACATTGTTATCATGATGTTTTGGCTGGACATAATTACGGACTTTAACATCATTGAACTGACAATGCTAGATGGAATGGGAGACAAAGCCTATGAGTTCAGTCTCTTTTCCATTCAGAGGCGATTCTGCTCCACGATGGGGAAACTTCTGTAGATCGGACATCAGACCCCAACCGGAGCAGAAATTGAAGCCCTCATAGGGGCCGAGTTACTTACTACTACGGCCCGTAAAGCGACTCGACCACTCGCATTCCAAACCGTCGTCTGATTGAGTCGAGCAATCAATCTATCAAGAACTTCGGTACTAGTGCTCGAGGAAATTGACGAGAAAATGGCGGCCTCTCGCCGTGTCAGAAGAGATCACAGGCGCCAAAGGCACGGGTGTCTGGTTTACCTGGACGGAGGCGCCGGAAGAAATTTCGAGTCAAACTGAGCCGAGAGCGTAGCGAGCGGCACCCGCCAGCAGATGCCTGGAATCGCGGTCTTTAAGTTATCTCGCACCGCCATCGCCGCTGCGGTTTCCCTATTCCGGCGTCGCTTGTGCATGCTCGCTGCCTGTGCCAAACGTGCTTTCCCGGCCTCATGTCGCGGAAACTCTCGCGACGGTTGCCCGAAGCACTAGTGCCAGAATTTCAGTGACGTGAATCATATCTCAAAAAAACGTGAGCGGCCGTCCAGCGGAGGATTTACAGAACGCATTTGATTACAGAGACTGTTGACGATTCGAGTCACGCCATTAATTCTTCGCCCCGGATTTCAGACTCTTCTCAATGCATTCAGAACTTCCACGAGGGAGCCTGGTTATTGATCTGTCACGAATATGTATCATCCGAGCACCCGAGGTTCTCTGGGACGTTTCATCATGATGGGGATATATCGGCACTGTGAAGCGATAGATGCTGACGAAGGAACGAACGTTTCTGCCGAGCATTAAAGAATTAGATGGATCGGCAGCCTCGAAAATGTGATTCGCCCCTTCCTGCCGACGCAGAACATGATCTCAGTTTCACGGATTGGAGATCAAAGCGATGGCATGATTTCATTCGTCGGTCATAGCGACGACGGTTCACGGATTTCCAAGCTCATTCTGAAAGGTCCTCGTGACTTCGACCCTCCCAGTCAATGCGTGCCAATTTGACAGGGACACAACGTGTCCTTCTATGTTCAAAAAAAAGAAACTTGAGAATGACGAAATCTCATCTTTTAGACCTTCTAAAATCACAAAGGAGCAGTGGTCACATGAAAACTCAGTATATTATTCGAAAAGTCTCGAGAGACTCATGGGATCAATCTTTCCATATCATATCGGAACGCTGTCCTTTATTTTTTAGAATCTTGAGATTGTTGAATGTTTCAGACAAGCTGTCACCAGATGCCAGAGCCGATTAAGGGCCCTTGGAATCATTTTTTCGTTCAATTCGACTTCGGGTAACCATATTTCCCTTGAGGAAATGCTCTCGCCGTCTGGGAATTCCACGGAGCTTTTATTGCATTGATTTGTAGCGATTCAACTCGCGAGGAGCTCTCCAGGGGATCACAAAATTCTAGTGTAGTAGTCTACAATTCGACGATAACACCTGACTTGGTCACTCCACACATATCGCCTTTTTGGGATATCATGATATATCCTTGGTTTCCCCAGTATGTTGACCAAGAGTTCTTTACCAACCAGTAAGGCTTTCCTTTCAAATTACCGTAGCCGATAATCAGGACTGCGTGGTTCAGATCGGTGGAGTTGCACTTCGGCTCGTCGTAGACACCATGTGAGTAGAAACTGAAAGAACGCTGAGAAGAATCTACTCCCACAGCGACTGGGCCAATGAACGCGAGGGCCTGCCGGAGCTCATCAGCCGACGTCACATTATGGTAGGTTTTGAGTGTTTTCAGTGTCATGGTGACGTTCCTATCTCTGCATCTTCCGTCCTGTTGGGTTAAAAGGGCGAAACGTCAAAATCTCTCTAATACTTCATATCTTGAGCAGAATCCGAGCATTCAATCATGAAACGACAGCCATGAGGAGGAATGAAAATCAAATGAGAAGGTCGGAAAACTGCGTCGGCGAATCATCGCTCGGGGATAACCTGGAGAGTTTGGAACTTACGGCGCTGCGATAGAGACCGTAAGCATCGTCTGTGGATAGTCCATATTTCTTGATGTAGTGGTAAGCTTGATGTTCTCTGCCGCCGTCACAGCCATCGTTTCCCTCGTTCCACGAGCAATCGATCAGCTGTTGTTCCGAGAATCGAAGCAGCTTTCCGTGCTGGAAGCCAAACTCAGCTCAGACTCTCTTCTACCCTTGTTCGTTTTCCTCGCAAACTTTGAAGCGAAGCCAATCGAAGAGGAATTCTCGAGTTGGATGGAATAGCATAGAGTTACGATACCTTGCGAAAATATTGAGCCTCGATGGTTCCGACAGTTGCGAAACTCCAACAAGAACCGCAGAGAGCTTGATCTTTCACCGGTGTAACGGCTCCATCGGAGCGCCAATCGACATGTTCAGGTAGTGAACGATTCGCGTAGGCCGACCTCGGGAAAACTTCGGCTTGAGACGATTCCGCAGGGAAATTCAGACGACCCCTGAGCATTCTGAAGTCGTCGGGACCCCAATCGGCTCGGTGGTTCAATTTGAGAGCGTATGTCAAGTTACGTCGGTTCATTGAATTCACGAAGCGGGTATTTTGCACGAAATTAGAGCGCCGCTTTTGCTCCTCCGCCGGACTCGAGGAGTTCTTTCGATGCTTCTCTCTGAACTTTGCGTAAGGGTCGTCCATATGGGAGTCGTTGCGTCCCGTAAACTCGCTTATCGGAGTCAAGTGCCAGAAGTGATCTTCGGTGGGGGACGGGAAGTCGGTGCAGTTTTTCTCTAAAGCGGAAAAATTCGTTTGTTGACGATCTCGAAATGTCTGGCAACAAGTTTGGTTGATTTTTGAGTAGGCCACTCACTGGTGAGGCGTTGTATGTCAAAAACTCTTTCATCGACAGCCCCAGGAATCACGAGCGTGTAGACGAGTTCGTACTTGTCGAAGTGGCCTCCGAAAAGATTATCGTATCCAAGCATCATGTAACGCACCGGAATTTCCATGCCTCGTTTGTTTCTGCAAAGTTGTGGAATCGGAAAAAATGTCTTCATTTGTATGGATATCAGACGAGGAACACATCTGCGTCAAAGTGTACGGCTCTGGTACATAGCTTCCAGCTTCGTCCTCGACGACTGCCTCCATTGCTAATTGATGATTTGTCGCTTAAACTACAGAGGCCGAAAATCAGGTCTTACAAAACTCACCTATGTGTCCATATTATGAATCTAGTGACGCGTGTGAGGTTTTCCACGACTTCTTCGAAACGATTGCAAAGCTTTTTTCCCCGGATGTAAGGCTGGATCAAAGCCGTGGTGTCTGTATCACACTTTTCAGTGCGGACGAACATGAACTTCGACGTGTCGGGAAAAATTCCCTGAGTTGGAGTGGAATCTGAGATGTAACAGTGTTCCTCAGGAGCGTGAGTCTCATTGTTCGGCGTCCAGACCACTTGATAAGTGCCGCTCTCATTCTGGAATGTCTTCATCTCGCCGTCATAATAATCGATGCGAGATTTGTTGGACTTCCCATTGTAGTAAATGGTGAAAGGTTCGCGGAGCTCGCAGTAGGGCATGAGAATGAAGCCCTTAGCGAAGTAGACTTTGGGTATGACAGGCGGTCCCTTAGGAGTCCCTCGCCTTTGAGCTAAAATTAGTAGAAACTTCGTGACTTTTATTTCAAGATGAAGAGAACGCAGTTTTCTTCACCAACGAAATCTTATATCGACTCACCCTGTGATAACAGCACGATTACAGAGATTAAAACGACAACATGACGCATTTTCCTCGTTGCCGACTCGAAACTCTCGAGTTAAGCTCCTTAAGCTTGAGAGCGTTGTGCGCACGAGCGAAGTTATCATGGCTAGAAAAAATCGTGTTGACTCAGTCAAACTAGCGGCTGATATCGCTTAGAGACTGTTCAGTCTCAGGCGAGTTATGAGAATCTGTTTTATCGCTTCCACTTGAAAAGCGTGTCAAAAATATAGAACTTGACTTCTGTGGCACCGGAGGGACAAATCTGAATGAATCATTCGGCTTGGAACTTCATAAGTAGGGCCCGGATTCATAAGCATTTTTTGATAATTATCCCATTTTGCGATGGGTTTGATGAAAAATATTGTACATATATGAAGCCCCTTTCATCAATCTCTCGATGAAGCATCTTCTTAGCCGATAGTGGAACGGCAATTTCTTCCCGAGATATTCTGATTCCGATTTCGACACAAATTCACCGAGTGCATGTAGGTTAACATTCCGATTCATCGCTCATCAGAAACCACAGAAGTGAAGTGGTAATTGAGCCCTATATCACCGCGCTTCAAGCTATTCCTGTAGAAAATTCTATCCGCCTGTTCTCAGAGGTGTGCACCCGCAATTCCCCAAAACCCAACATCTAGGGCTGGAAATTCACAAATCTCGCGGTTTCTGCGATTCTTTCCGGACCTTTCAAAAAAAGATCTCAGTGGACTGCAATGTTTTTCTCCGGAAAATTATCCCAAGTGTATTGAAGCTGTTCTCATCGGTGTCTACGCGAGTTCCGCAAAATTCCAGAGAGCGCCTTCTCCTGATCAATTGCTACTTGCAGCCCACGGACACCGCGGCGCTTCGGAAGGAAGGTGAACATTGTTGGTGAGCATCACCGCTCTGCGCGCACTCGAAACGTGATAGCACTGTCGCTTTGATTCAAAATCTGCTAACAGACTCCGCGAGGGGGCCATTCGATTACTTCAACATCGATTTGAGAAAGAAAGAGGCGCATACCATTGAATTTCAAGCTGAAACGGTCTCTGGCGGAATCCGCCGAAATTCGCGGCATCTGGGTTCCAGAATGATTCGCGGATTTCGTTGCAACCGCAACGACTGCAGCCGATGTCCGGCCCTACCGATATCCCTAATGCCGGGTGTCCCTGAAAAATCTCTCTCTCGAAAACTGGAATCCTTAACCTGCTGTGCCCAATGCCCGACATTCTTAAGAAAATACTCTCCCCTAGTATCGAGTCTTCTTTTCGGATTGAGGAGCACGGGGGGAGCTCCAGGTGAATTGCCCGGGGAAAAAATCGGGAATCGCATCCAGAGATCGCATAAAATGGCCATTGAGCGCATTCATGCGATTCCCTATTCATATTCCCTCAACGAGTACCATGATTCAGGAGTTCATGTCTCCCCTTACCCCCGAGATTCCGGTCAGACCCCGAGAGCTGCATGTTCATCATAATCGTTTATTTTCCCCTTCCCGAGATAGTGCCCGGGAATGGTCTTGCCCCCCTCCCCTCTCAAGATGAAATCGTGGAAAACGGAGACCAGTGGTGAGAACATCCGGCGGAAAACCGTTTTGAGAAAACGGCCGGAAGAAAAGTACCTCAGCCAGATTTCATGGTCGTATGAGATGGCGCTCAATCCAGAATCGATCCCATCATCTTCAGTTGGCCCTCCAGTAGTCGTCAAACCACTCAGCTGGCCACTTAGTGACGATGTTTTCTGCTCATGGTCTCTGGTCGCCATCGAGCACTTCCGTTCACAAGATGGGTTCTACTCCATCGCAGCACGATGTTGTTCCCATAAAACCGAGCCGGACGAGCCCGCCGTTGACCGTAAGGATTGTTCGGATGAATGCATGTTAGCGAGATTGTGCGGGCGGTCCTGAATAGGAAAACAGAGGCAAATTCAAGACAGCAAATACCGCGAAGTTCGTTGCAAGAATGCCTGATTCCGCCATCGATCCACGCAGCGAAGTTGAAATCTATATTTATTACCGATCTTGATCGTCACAGGACAACTCCTTCCCGCTACATCTTCGATTGTCAACAAAAAAGGAAAACAAGCGTTCTCCCAACCATATTTCGAAAACTGTTCGTGGAGGAGGAAACGGAGTGAGGGCCAGAATTGATGAGCTCCTCGAGCTCTCCAAGTACTTCATCCGTCGAGCTGTAGAACCACGAGGCCCTTTGACTACTACGCGAGCCGCCAATGATTCGAGCTTCGTCCATTTGATATCCCGCTCTTCTTATTCGTGGTGAAAAACGATGACTTCGAGGAAAAAGCGAAAGTCGCGTCGATCGCGGAAAGCCGAAAAGTAGGTTGGGCATCTCGATTCGGGATACTAGCCGCCAAGTTTTCATGGTAAATCCTGGAAACAATGAAGAACAGTACATAACAGATCTGTGAATCGCACGTAACATCCGTATTTTGCTACGATTCAGGCGTTCCAAAATTCTCAGTAGTTGACTCATGACATCCAGCGAAAGCCGTCAATGGTATAGAGGCGGCGGCGTAATTGACTCAGTAATAACGAGCATATTTGGCAGAAAGTCGTCGAAGAAGGAACATTCTCGTCATCGATCGAAAAAAAAACGTTCAAGCCAGTCCGACGAAAGTTCCTCGAGTGAGCCATCTCAGAAATTATCGGACCAAACAAAGCATTTGGTCTCCGCCATCCAGGATCATGTATTGCCTCTATTGGAATCCAAGTGTAGGAAATCAGAGGATTTAATCTGCAAGAATCGGGTTCTATTCGCTCTGAATCGAGCTGCGCAGAGAGCTCTGAAACGCGACGACGTTTTCGGAACTTTGCATCAGCTGAAAGTTGAAGCAAACGAGGCTGAGACGATCGTCGCTGAATTCCTCGATCGAGAGCTAGGCAGGGACTCCTGCAGAGCTCAAATGTCCCTGATCGCCCCAAAGTGTGCGCTCTGTGGGGCACCTTGTTCCAAGTGTGTAGGTTCCAATAGTCATGTTCCTATTCCCCGTTCCAAGTTAGTTGGATGATGACGGCAGCGTTGATGAATGCCGATAATTGAACCGATTTCAAATGTTCAGGCTGGGATGTCCGCGAAAAGGAGATGCAAGCGGAGAACCGGGACGCGCAGTTCAGTCTCGTGGGGTGAAGCCGAAATCATGGACTTCGAGACTTCTGATACAGACAAGCCCGGGGCAGGATTTTATCCTGATCCGGATTCGGACTCGGACGACGATGACGAAGAGGAAAAGAAAGATTCTGAGCGTGCGTATCATCAATTGTGATTACCGTCATTTTCACTCTATTTGAATGATTCAAACTTGATTTCGTATCGTTGACTCCGGTAATTTCTGAGGAATAATTATTCTTTCAATTTTAGGTAAGGAAGTGGCCTTCGATATCGAGGATTTCAAAGATAATAGGAGAACTTCGAAAAAAGAAGATTCCAAAGCAAGTAAAACAACGTAGTTGTAGACATGGAATCTCAGGAGTAGAGGCGGTAATCTCCTTCCAGGCCGAAATTTCTCGGAAAAACGACCCCTAGCAGCTCATCGATTTCGGAGTTTATCTCTTCAAATTGCGCTATCGTGGTCATTTCCTTCTTTAAAGCCTCTGAATAGAAATAAAATAGAGCGTATCAAATTGTCGCAACGCTAAATTTGGACAGTAATCGAGCCGCTGTCATCGTGAGTAGAACACAAGTCTGCCGAATAGATATCGGTAGCCACATTCCTCCCTCAATTAGAAATCACGTCTCTCACGTACTGCATTGATCCACAGAGTTTCGTTGAGCTTTGTTCACAACCGACGACTTCCTTGAGAGCATCAACATGAGGAGCACTTTTCAGCTGCTCAGAGAGATTGGATGCAAGTGAGAGATCGCTGCCCCCGGGCGTTCCTTCCTCAACTGAGAATTCAGCTTCGGGATTCGTTCTTGGCTTCGAATCGCTCTAACGGAGACTGATCTAACGATTCTTCTGCAACTCGCGCGAGATTCAGGACAGAGAGGAGACATTTGACGGATTCGAAATACAAAGATTTACGTACCGTACCTGTCATCGAATCGGATTTCGATGCTCTGATAACGGGACATTTCTCGATGCAAATGAAACTGGTTCAACTAGCATCGACAAATAGCAGCAGTTTATTCGGCCTTTCAGCATATACAAATTCGGATCAGAATTTTCATCTGACCGTCAGTTTCAAGTGAAATTATTCCTAGATTTCTAGATAGTCAGATGCGCGATGCGGTGTCATCTGATTTCATGTTCCTAAAAGCACAATCAACAAGCTAACAGTGGCTCCGAGCAACAATTTCTTTCCTTCTTCTAGTTTTCCCCATTCTGCCGTCGTCGCCACCATAATCGTCATCGTCTCCGAATGAACGGAGGTTCGAGAGCGGGGTTCGAAGTCGGTGGCCTACCAGATGGCACCATCCCACGGGGTAAAGGTCAGAGCTCGATATGGGGAAGAATTGGTCTTCTTTTGAATCAAAACCCTCGAAGTGAACGAGAACCAAATGCCCCACGACCTTCACAATTCGAGCAACATATATTCGATCAGTTCCCAAGGCGCCAACAGCTTCGAGAAACTGGTTTCTCTTGAAATGGTGCTGGGGAATCACTTTCTGGAAAATTCTTCTAGGCACAAGTGTCGTTCCCTCGTAGCTGGAAGAAGTGATCGAGATTTAGGAGGCCCCGAAAAGCAATCATCGCCTTAACGACCGGACGAAATACTTGATTCATTCGATATTGGTACTAGATGATGATCACCTGAAGTCTGGTCTTGGAGGCTGGAAGTATGCTCTGAGGTTGTTTTCAGCCGCGAATCCAGCGGGGAGCAGATACGGGGAGCTCGCGTGGAGGCAGACCTGATGTTCACTGCCATCGGCAGCGTACATGCCATCGATCCTAATCACCAGATACTGATTTTTCAGCACTTCCGAAACGGTGCCGACTTTGATGCTCTGTGGCTCTGAAGGGTCTATCACCTCCAATTTCGAACCCTTTCCAAAGCGATAATTTCTTAGAACTCTTGCGACCGGCTCCGGAATGAGAAGCGGCTTGAAGTGGAAGATCGAGGCGTTTTCATCCAATGGGTTTTCGAGCAACTTTTCCATCTTAGATTCATCCGAATACTCGCGTGTCGAGATCAGTTCTCGGCCATGCAGGCGAGCCCATCCACAAGGCATGAACATCTCACTAAACTCGTTGAACCAACAAAATCGTGGTATCCCCGAATTATCGAGGTACCGGAACATGATCCGTCGACCGACGTCCCCTTCGACAACAGCGCGTTCCATTGCGCTCATTTTGTCGATTGCTGTCGCTTCCACCCTCATGCCTGTGAAGATGAATCGCGTTTGTGAACCAGAGGTTTGTAGGAGATATCTCTCCTGCTTGGAGCTTTTCTTAGCGGTTATTCTTCAATGGCATTCACCGGCCTCCGTTGTTCGGAGACCGTGAATCCTCGCGGATTCTATGACCGCGATGAACGGCTCTACGCATCGTGTATCAAAGATGTGCTTCGGAGAAGGCGATAATCCTATAGGGGCTTCACGACACAGAGATATTTTGAGAAGACTAATGAAGATACTAGAGTTTTCACCTTTCTCAAAGCAGCTCTTGTTATCTTCTCTCACTTTCTCATGGAAAGCTTCGGGAAGAACGTGTCTCCCCCGGAGTTCGATGTCAACAAAGTTTGCCCAGTTCAGTCGGGAATCACGAATGGTGCGCGGGGGTTCGAGCCGCTTGTTTTGCGCCTTGGCCCGACCCAACGGGAACACGCGAGTGTCCAAACCGTTCTTCAAACGTTCCTCGTAAACGGCAATATGTCTCCAAAAGTATTTGTTGGGGTCAGATTCATCGTCTGAAATAGGTGATAAATTGAGTAGATTACGAGACTCCCAACCTAGTCATAATTTCTTGCTTCTTCATGATCAACTTGCCTCCAAGCCATCGGAGTTGAACCAGGTAGCTCACTTTGCGCACAATGACGGCAAACCAACTCGCAGTGGCTCCGGGAGGCTCTTCCGTCAGGTAGGGTACTTCAAGGATCAGGCCTTCGACGATATTTCGATCGAAATCCCAGGAAAGGGGAGCATGTGGGAAAGCCGAAACTGGCGCCGTCTCAAAGTTTTCGTTCGATGCCAACTCCACATAGAATTCGAGCCCCGACATCCTCCCACAAATCACAATCCAATGGCTCCCTTGATCTTGATCGTCGTGCAGCTGTGGAGACGAGACACATTCACTTGAGAATTCATAGTAGAGTACTCGAAACCAAAGAAGATGGAGATTCGAAATGCATCCCTAAGAAGTGTACCCATGGAGTCGTTAGCGCTCAGCAGAATACATCTGATCAGACGACCTACGATGCTTCAAACTAGCATACAAATTCATGACAGCATCAGCCTCTACGTTGGGAGTGAGTGCTTCGGAATCCGATGAAGGGACAGGTTCCCGGAGCAATGCAGTCGCAGAAAGAACGAAGGAGAACACATTTTTCCCATCTCCACACCTTTCTGACAGCAGGCACATGGATTCGTCTCAGAGCTGCATGCAATCAATAGGATTTTATACAGCAAAACAGACCGCGGAACATATGTGTGCCATTGAAGAACACATGCAGCACTACTGGCATGTCCCCTGTACTAAATGAAAATGAACCACGACGTTTGTCGGGTAACCTGCTCAAGAAGCATCTCGCCAATCTTGAGCGAAACTCATTTCAAGGGGCTTGATGTTAGATTGGGAGTTCCATCGATTTTGATTTGGGAACGACAACATTTCGACAACATTTTGATCATTCCTCGACGTTTGAAGCAAAAATTCATCGCATACTCAGGCGTTCGGGAACCTCGTTTCGATTTCTCGAGGAATGTTCCTTGAGTTGAAGAACTAAGCTTTCCGTTGCCCTCACCGGCCTATTAATCAAGATGGCTGACAGTTCGAGTTGGTAAATGAGCTCGAAACTGCTACAACAACAGAAAAATTTGCTGAAGGCAGGCTGGGGAAAACTAAATGCTCGAACTCCAAACATCACTTACTGTTTATTTCAGATTCTGGTGATCCTGATTGTTCCGGGTCGCCGACGAGCTACTAGAGAGATTGAAGTTCACTTCAAATGGGTCGACGCTCAACTGCGCAACGCGGACCTGTTTCGTCATCAGGTGCACGTTGCGGCTGATGATCTCACGAGACATCTGGCGTCAAGACCTTCAACTACTGGACAGTCGACGGAAGCGGTTTTCCACCGTGAATCCTCAGCCTCATTGGTCGGTTCAACAACGATCCCCAGGGGCTTATAAACTACAGAGTTTTTTCCTCAAGTGAAACACAGGGAAGATTCTTCATCACCGCTGAGGATCATGCCCGGCGCGCTGAGAGGACTGAGATTGCTTCCTTCTTCAGTAAAACAGCTAAATAAGAATCTACTCCAAGATTCCCTTCGTTCAACCCCATGCTAAGATCGTCTTCTCAACTCATTTGCAGCTTATCATAATGAAGATCTGGGGATAATCTGAATGAAAACAAATCAAAGTCCTGATTGAATCATTATATTATTTTATGCAATTATTGTAAGTGAATCCCATATGATCTATACATGCAAACTTTCACACGAAAGGCGGAGTTGGCAACATTCACGACCTTCGCGAATATCATTGGACGAATGTGATGATAAACACAAAAAACAAAGTGCACAAAAAGTGTTACATTTGACACCAGATGTCCACCGGTCTGGCAAACAGCGTTGAGGATGATCTGTAAATTCAATACTTTGACCAGCTGCTTCGAGACAATTCCTAGCTATTCCAACAGGCTTCCCGAATACAATTGAGACTTCAATTCCACTTTCGAGAAGCATCGAATGCTGCCTCTTTTTCCACTTCTCTCTCGGAGGAAGATGCATCTGTAGGTGTAGCGATCTTTATAATACTGCGTTTGCCATCGCTGCCTTTCGTACCGAATGTGAGTCTATGGGAGATATGTGTCGACTGAGAGCAGGGGACGAGTAGTCCTCTCAATTTTCCGAACTCTCGGTGATATAATTCACGCCATTCAATCCGGAACGACAGAGTATGCGGTGAGTCACCCGAACGGTGGGTGCAGGGACCGAAAGTTACTTGACACCACTTCGATACGAGTCATCCATATTCTATTTATTTTCCGGACCGGAAATACAATAGATATCGTATTTTATGTATACAATCGCGAGACCTACAACTGGCGGCCGCACAGGCTACTCATTGACTATCCGACGTACTGTACAGGGGAAAAGGAATGTATAGTATGGAATGGTCTCGGAACGACCGGTTTCAACCGCTTCTGAGGTGAAATTCCGGCTCTTTAGCAGTGGAATCGAGGCCGTTCCGGAGACATTGTTCATCGTGCCTTCTGTTTTGAAGTCCGACGCTCATCTGCTCGCCCATTCACTCGATCGTTTGCAGGCTCGCTCGCTCGCTCGCTCAAGTGACGACTTTCCTCTAACCTCACGGTTAGAGCAGATAGCGGTGCATAAACATTTGCAACCCATTGTACAGGCTCTACCTAAGGCGCTCAAATAGAACTTGATAAATATCGAGGACACGGGCAGCGAACATAGAGGGACTCGGTTCTGGGAGCCCGAGAGGAATGTTCATGTGTATGTGTTAATGGATGACTTTTTGATGATTTCATGACCTCACGCATCGAGCATGCAGGCGTGACGTGAAGAGATTCATTCAGTGGCTCGCGTCACCGGTCCAAGCGCACCCAATCGTAACTAATTTACATGTCTTCAAATGACGGCAGTGACGAAGACGGTGACATTCATGAAGTTTCGCAATGGGTAAAATAAATATAACATTGGTCTTCGGATCTAAGACGATTCCTCCGGTGGCTGTTGCGGGTCAGAAGGTCGTCATGGTTTAGGCAACAAATGCCCACGTATGATTTTTCTCACTTCGTTGCTCTTGGCCGGAGCAACTCGCTGAAAAATTTTACGACTCATTAGACGTCTGGCAGCCTACGATTCCCACGGAGATTTATTATATGAGTTGATAGTCGGAAAATGGATTGTTTTAATCGAAACTCGATAATTCTCCTACGTATGTGCTAACTCACCAAGAAGTTTGTGCAGTTTTTTGAATGTATTTTGTGCTTCTTGTGGTTTCTCCACGGAACGGGTTTTCCGTCCTCATCGAAACTGAGAAACCGTCTCGGACCTTTGAACGACACGTAACGCACGAACTTGCCGTCAAGGTGCTTCTCGATGAATTGGCATTCACGGGGAATCGAGTTCGGGCGCAGTTTCTGTAACGAGAGAATCGAAAGTCAGCATCGCAGTTTGCCTACATGGTAGGGTTGAACAGCGGTAGGGGAGTCGAAGAGAACAAACGAGAAGAACAGAACGACTGAAATGATGAGGTGCGGGCTGTGAGCAGCTGAATCTGTCAGAGCCCTCATGTCTGAGGGTGGTCCCCATCAGCGGACGTGAAGACGTGAATTACTCTGTCAACGCGAACGGCTCTTGTCGGCTACTGGCAACTACCACATTTGTACAGGAGATTTCTACCGTACAGGTATCCGTCAAGTCCTCAGAGTTTTGATCACTTCCATGTATGAGGCCGAGAAAGTGCTCTAAGATACAGAATCCTCAAAGAAGCATCCCGAAACAAAAGTTTCCAACTTTGAAATTTCTCCGCGATATCCGAGGGCCAGGGAAAATGGAGCCATGAACAACCAGGAACACGAGCAAGCGAATACTGCCGCAGGGAAACCGGAGATCGTGCTGCAGTTTCGCGGATGCTTGAACCATCAGCGCAAATGTCGTATTCCGAGGCATATTCATTCGGGCACGGTGGTCTATTGCTCGCCAGTCCTTGTGAGGTCTCCCGCATGAGGCTGTTGAGTCACGGAAGTTCGTCATTCTAAACGCAGGAATTTATGGCTCACTTCAGCAAATTAGGTCAGCTAATGTAATCCACAACACAAGCGAAAACAAACAGCTCGAGAAGGATGCAAAAACTGATACCTGCCATGATGTAACAATTTAACGGGGCTCCAAGTTCGCCGTTGCGTGCGGTTTGAAACTCAACCGGCATACGGAATCCAGAGCCCTCGCTAGCTTCGGTAATATGTGCCACCTTGCGGTGAGAGAAAGCGGTGGGTTTCTAATTGAATAAGTATCGCCCCGAGCAACTCTCGGCTAAAAACGGTAACGCAAGGTGGTATTCTCTCTGCTCCCCGGTCAGTTACTCACTCATTGAGTACATTCGCGGAAGTGAGGTTGTGTATTCGGAATTCTGTATCGAGAGTTCCTCTTCTGAACTTCGAAACCCCGTTTTATTTTGGTTTATGTTACCTTTTCCACAATCTGACTCGGTCGGCGTCACTGGAGAAGCTCAGCTGTCTTTGGCGACATAGGACACCACGAAGACAAGACGAAAAATCTGATGAGGCTTAGGCGGTCAATGGGATGAATGAGATTTGTCGATAATCAACAACGACGACCCTCAAGAGAATGAGTACCGCCGAATCCAATATCAATCAGGATGGGCGGTCCTCACCTGTCTTCCGCGGGTCTGTCCGATTGTGAGTCAGTCGAGTCTGCCTCGTTGTCACCGACTCTCTAGCATTGACATTAGGGGAACCCGCTTGTAATGTCGCGAAGCGTCGACTAGAGGGGAATTCTTCCGCGAATCATTGCGTCCTACGTTCGAAATTAGAAGAGCTAGGATAACTTCAAGGTGAATCGTGAACTGATCTTCCGAATTATCATCGGAAATGCAGAGTTCTAGAGCCGCACTCAACGAGCCCTACGAGGCTGAATCATTGCAGGGCGTAAAACTCGACCGCCGCATCGGTGATTCCCCCCGTTCATCGGTTACTATCATCTCCAAGTCGGGTCTGTCCGTCAATCTATGTTTTACTGCTTCAGTTATCTTCAGGAAGTGAGTTTGGCTTGACGTCCATGTAGGTAGTCGCGAGTGAGTCAGTCAGCCGATCCGCCGAACGAACGCTGTCTTCTTATCAACTCTGCCAGCCTTAAAGCTCGAATGCAAACGTGTACGAACTCGTTGCTTCCCTTCGGAGGCCGCGATCGTCCGACGGTGTTCTCGGTAAACGAGTCAAACTATCTTTGATTGAGTAATTGGGCGACAAGCGTCGTCAGCCCGTGAACGCCGAGCTCTTCATCGGGACGGGAAAGCCCTTTGTTTCTTTTTTTCGGAGTGAGTGAGTGACTGTCTGCTCTAGCCACCGACAACTGACTACTTTGATAGACCGCTCGCGTAATAAAGGTATAAATCTTATGCAAATAGAAGCAACTTGTCTCTGAAGGAGGTCGGGCGAAAGAGACCTCACACATCGGTCTGGCAGCACCTCATGCGTTCAAAGTCGTTGAAAGCCCCTAAACAGCGTCTTCAGGCTCTCTGTGACGCGGACGACTCAAACACACAGTTATTCATACGGGACGCTCGACCGCGATGATGACGAGACGACTGTTCAATGAAGACAACGAATCCGTGCCCCAACGAATCGGATGACACGCTCACCGCTACAAGACCCACGACGTGTAGCAGAGAGAAGTGGGAGCACTTCGATTACCGAAGATAATAAGACAGAAGCAGGTCGCCTATTCGCGGAGCCGAGGGTTCTCAGCGCGATCGAGCTCGAGCAAATCGAGAAGAGTTTGTGGAAACCCTGGAGACCCAGCGCTTCGAACCCAATCGTTGAGTTTCCTTCATGACTAGAAATTGAGAGATCCAGGATTTGGAAAACATGAACGACGCATGACATCTGATTCGATCGCTGTCTCAACTATAGAGCTTTCACAGGTTTCACCAGCTGAGAATTTATTTCCATCGGATGAGAGACATGAAAGAGTGCGAGACTTGGTGCATAGAAAACTTCCCCGGACGAGCGTTGAAGACGACACTGAAAGCGACGGCTCGAGGATCGTCTTGTTCGAACGCTTCGTCCGCCATTGTACGGTGTGTATCTTGCTCGTATACATAATTTTCACTGTTATCTACAGTATCGCTCAGTTTTTTGTGTACGTCGCGTCTGTCGACGATTCACCGGAAATGGGGGGTAACGCTACTCCGGACGCACGATGAAAGTTGGGGAATGTCTTCCTCGTTTTCGAGAGCGTAGTGTCACGTTGAATATCGTTGGTGACAGATCGGAAATGAAACAGTTGTGCTAAACATGGGAGGTGTACTTACTCTGGACACGAATCCCTTCTCCTTTTCCAAGCATAGATAATGGCCCGATTTGTCTCCACGCAAAGCCACAATAGTTTTGTTCTTATTCGTCGAGTTGAGCGAAATTATCTCCAGGAATGCTGTAAATTAAAGAAGACCGTTGTCAAAAGATGTCAAAGACCGTAAGGATGTCAAAATGTGGAAAATGTTCCTAAACGTTTCGTCAGTCAAAGCATAGCAAATCTTCGGCCGATATCGAGAAATAAGTTTGAAATATCCAAATCGGGCGAGCGTTCAAAACGACAAGTTCGAGCCAGAACGAGGACTCATGACCCTGAATGAGGAGCTTCATGTGTTATTGTAGGCGTTCGCATACTCTGAGCTACTGACTAAAATCATGGTCATCAGGTTGAGATTAACTGAGAGATTATGGTTTTGTCACTTCAATAACATGCGAAATGCTGGATCGAAACTGACCGGGTAGGCGATTTAGGCGGATTAAGAGACACTGCTCGGACAACCGGTGATCCAAGTCGAGCTCCTTGCCGCCCGCTCTGTTTCTCGCCTACCCACCAGCTAAGCGAAAAGAAGTCGGCGACGAAGCCAGCCGTGAATGTGTCGCATCTCCATTGTCCTCGACGATCCAGACCGCAACGGTGGTCATCAGTCAGACTTAACATGCGCTCACACATTTGTATACACACGCTCACTCACACCCAAACACCCTGTCTAGGGTCGCTGTATCGCCCGGCGTCGAAGTCTATTCAAAGGACCCGAATTTCCGCCGAGCAAAGTGCAAAAGCATACATTAGAGGTAAGAAAAAGAGAAATCTAGAAACTCCGCCAAAAAGGATCCCGCAGAGTTTGTTTGAGTAGACAATATATTGTAGCTTTGACATGCCACACAGATGACGTACAGAATGACAATTTATGAAGTGAATTCCACTTCGAATGCTTCGCCGAGGACACCGGTGGAACTCGGTCTGGTCCATTGCCCCGTCCCGCCACATCTTTCTCGAGAAAACAACTCAGAATAAGTGGCCGAATAAGATTCGCGACTCGAGATCTTCTTCGGCAACCACCCCAGCCCCGAATCGCATCACCACCCCAACAGCAGTGGAGCGCTCCTCACCCACTTGGTCGTATTCGACGTCGTCGTCGTTCTGTGGTTGACAACGAAAGGTACCACTCGAAGCACGAAACCCGCCCTGCCCACCGACCGACGAGCAGAGCAGACCGACAGCCAGACAGCCCCTTCTTAATCCGAAAAGCCCCCGGCCATCACCTTCGTGTCATCCTCGAAGCCAGTTGTAGCAAATACATCTCTTGGGAGCTGAATTTCTTCTAAATTGTCCTCTTTTGTTCCCTGCCAGCTTCATTTTCACGGAGTTAGGGCGCTCGTTCGTAGACACTTTTCAGGGAGATCTGCAGTGAAGCAAGTCGACGACTCGAGCACTTCCTACAGACACAGCGATAGACTGAAAGACGCTCGGCGATGCGAATGTATCCACAAAGAGAGACGGTCACCGCGACCTGGACCAGAAGCACGAAACCCGTGAAGTCTGATGGATGGTCCAATTACTGATGAACAACAGTGCTGCCAACGAAACGAACGCGAAACCAGAGCTTCGAGAATCGAACCTCGGCTGAAGACCTCCGCGAAGCGGCGGCCGCAAACTGAGTCAAGAAGTCAAATCCAAAAGTCAGAAACTCTGTTAATTGACCAAATTTATCTGAACCCATCATTTAGGCTTACATGTCGCCAGATGTCACCAGAGAAGCACCGTAATTGATATTGTCTATCGAACGAAGAGGAGGAGATTTCAATGGGCAACCGCGGGAATTCCGAACATCCGAGCAAACTTCGACGTCTGATCTGAGGTCTTTCCTCCTTTTTTCTTTTTACTTCGTTCCGGCGTCGAACTTTGAGGAAACTCCGAGCGATGACGCGGGCGAATCGGTTCAAAACCTCCTGTTTCACTTCCTCGATGATGCTCCCGTCTCCTCTCAGGAGAACCGAAGGCTTGTCATTAGTGAATGATTTTGGAACTGAAAGCCTGTACGGTCCCCTTCTTACATCACGTACAACGTAACAGCTGCCGCAAACGATTCTGATGGGAAACCTCGGAAGAGAGACTCAATTCAAAGTTTGATTCCCTTACGTCGACAAAAGATGAAACGTCGTGGCGCAGTCGTAGTGTGACCGAATCGCCACGGTTGTCGTCGACGCCGATGTTTGTAGGATCGGAATTTGCGATGTCGAAGCTCGACACAGGAGGGTTAGTTCGCTAGTTGAAAGCAAGTCAGCTCTGCCTGACTCAAAGTACTTCCACGAAGCGATCGTAGGGGGCCGCGTTATCGCACATGCTCTGACGTCTCTATCTCTAAAGAGACCGACCGACGGCTCTGGCCGACTGCGCTCGCTACCGCCGCCACCACCATCAGCACTTCGGAAGGTGTCACCTCAGCTCGTCGACACAATGAACACAATTTTATGCTCCTTCAAGTCGGCAGTCAAGCCGAGCCAAGGTCCTCCCTAAATGTCACACGAAAAAGTTCACAGAACCGTGGAGCATCAATCCTATGGGACGCCGTATCGATCGCAAGTTCCCCATTTCTCTCGTTTTCAAATTTTCAGAGGACGAGACTCAAAATTCGAACTGTATTCAATATGATTTTCCATAAACTTTCAACGCGCGAAGACAAACGAGAGCGCAAGTCATGCGAAAACCGAGTCGAGCAGACTCGGGTCGACTTGCACCGTGGAATACGGGATCGATAATCCGAGGAAACAAAGAATGAAAACGAAAGAAATCTCAATCGATGGCTGTTCCAACACCGACGCCTGCTGTGTGTCATTACTCTGATTGTCGTCAGTCCGGCGAAACAGCAACAGCTTTCCGTCATTAAAAATATCTGTCTGCCGATCGCAAATGGAAACAGCACATGACTCCTCGAAAGTTTTCGTTTTTGTTGCGACTCCTGTCGGAGATTCTCAAAGTCTCCTCCTTCTTTCAGACTCGTTCTCTTTTCCGTCGAAAGAGTGATGTTCCCTCAGACCAGCGTTCGCGGGCTTCACGTTTCGCCAAAGCTGAATCGTCCGATTGGAAGATGAAACGGAGAGGAAATTGAGAAAACGGGAGAATGTTTTGAGAAACGTAATCGAAACTCACCTTCAGCTTCTGTGTTCTTGTCGAACTCTCTCGAGGCGACTTCCGTTGTCCCGATGGTGACATAGCCGGGGAAGCATTTGCTTCTGAGTTTTATTAAATTTCGCTTTGAGTGATTTAGTCGGTTTCGTCTCGATGCTCGAGCGTGGCCCAATATCGGGAGATTTCGTCGTCGCGACGGCGGTCGTGGTGGATTTGTTGTCGTCGTCGTCGTGCTTGTTGTTGTTGTTGTTGACGATGGAACTCCGAACGATATTGTAGGCGTCGTCGATGCCGTTGTAGATGATATTGTAGGTAATAGTGTTGTCATCGTCGCCGTCGTTGACACTGTTGGACTCGCCGTTGAGGTTGGTGTCGTGAAGGATGTCAAAGACGACGGCGTTCTTGACTCGTGTCTGTTTTTCTTGATGCGCCTCGGGAGTTTTTTTGATTTTCTCTGCGCGGGCTTCGTCGGTGGTTCCAACGCCACGCGATGCTGTACCGGTTGTGTCGACGGCATGAGGAGACCTTCTCGAGGATTCAAACTTTCCAGATCTTGTTTCACGTCCATGGAGGGCCAGTCTTTGGAGAGGAGACTTTGAAACTCAGAAGCCGTCTCGTGTTTAACCTGGTTCACTGGTACTCCGTAAATGACCTGTAAAAAGGAAGCAGAGTCATTCATTGCAATGAAGGAATGCATAAGCTCGAAAAAAGCATTTTCTTGAAAGAACAATATATCTAATGAGAACGAGAACCGACGCACTGGGATCGATCGATCGAAAGTTCGAGACAGCGTACCGCGGCTTACAGTCAGGAATGTGCTCTAGAAATCACCCTTGGCGCGGGAAATACTCGCACGCGTTACACTCATCGTAAAAGTGTGGGAATTTTCCATTTCATGTCTATTCACGTTGCCGTTAAACTCAATGACCTTCTTCGTGGCCTTGCGGTAAAAGCGTCAGATCCACTCTTCGGAGATCAGATGCCTTGAGATCGGGAAGAGAGTCGCTACAACGTGCAACCGAATCTTCCCTCAAAGAATCGAACGCTGATGTGAGTTTTTCGAGGAATCCGATCGGCGTTGGAACCAAGCACTTCATAAGCTCATCAGAGCCTTTCAACGACCTGGTGGCTCCTAATCGATCTTTCCCCGCTTGACCACTTTCAGCGATATCTTCTCATCGATGAGGGAGGTGATTGACTGATCGCTCCTTTGATTGAGACCGTTAGGAGGTTTCTGGGCTTATGTAATGAACACTTGAATGAGTGACTACGCTTACTGGATCAGGTTGGGAAATCCCAAGCTTTACTCCTACTTAGTTCGTCACAGAAAGACCAAAGGCAGCGCATTCAACGATGTCAAACACATTTGACGGAACCTTTTCGAAATTTTTGAATGCGGAGACGGGTTTGCTTAGTAGAAGAGAATCGATAAGATATCGATCACAAAGGGATACTCGATGTATCAGTTTTGGACGAGGACTTTGAGATTTCTCGGTTCGCACTTGACGTCCAGCCGCGATTTCCGTTTGAATAGGCGTGTCCCGTGTCTTTGAAGATCAACGAACAATTTACAGCTTCACAGATGCAATGACGCCGCATAAAAAACTTGATCCCAGCTCTGACCATGGGAAACTCTCAAGAAAGAGCGAGACAATGGGTTTGCTGAAATTCGCGAGATCTAATTCGATCAGCCTTGGACATTTGATAAATTTTCATACGAGGGAATCGACTAATCAACCTGACCTTCAAATCAAAATCAGAGAGATATGTACGGTGATTACGACTGTTCTTTCCTAAAGAGTGGAAAGAGTCCGAGGTCACCCGAACGATGAACTCAATTACTGCTCGTGAATGACGTCTCCTCAACCTGACCTCTTGAATGCCAAACTAATTCGGCTTCCTAGTTATCTATCACCTGCCAGGAATTGATCGTATTAAGAGGAAAAACCTCGGAAGACTCACCGGGATAAGAGCATTACAGCACGTTGCGACCAAAATCACAAGAGTCAACCTGGAACGAAAAACTCAAGTTTATTCACGAGCTCCTTCTGCGCTGAAGGAAACTTACGTCGTCGAGGGATCGTACAGTCGTTACAATCGATCGATGTCATGGAGTTTTCATGCACGGAACTCATAAGCAGGGAGGAATCAGCTGCGAGCCACACACAGAGAAAATGCTTTCCAAGACAAAGCGAAGAAATAAGAGAGAACACAACTTTGATGCTCACGCCTCGCACTTGAATCGGCGATTCGCGTTTCTAAAGCACACCAGCTCGTGGACTATTGTTTCTCGCGTTCGATATTCGACTCGGGACTAATTCGCAAGCTTGACCCGCTGTCAAGGTCTTTGGGCTCGTGCCAAAGTTTCCTACTGAGGCTCCACCGAAGCTACAACTTCAATGAGCTTTTCCGAAAGGAATTGATGGACCATGTCTTGATCGGAGATGCCGTACGCTCCGTAAAGCCGTCGTACATGATAACTACGTCGTTAATCTGATACAGTGTTCAATCACGTGAGTCGTGAAATGAGTTCGAGAGAATATTTCGTATGTCAGTAAACGAACCCGTCAGAGAAAGTCATCGCATCGATGAAGACGTTCTTTTCGTGACTCTGAGGTACCAAAACATCACCACGCGTCGCTGCTGTCGAACTGGCGACCGTATAGCCACTTTGAATGGCGTGGCTCGAGTTTTTCACTCGATGAAAGCCTTTCATCCACTCGGGAACGCAACTTGAGTCGTTTACCAACAAATTGTTTTGTTCCGACTCGAGTCGATGCTCTCAGCTGTCGATGAACTGACCACCGTTGACATCCTCTCCCCGTGTTTTGAGCTCTCGTAATAGTGCCGAGAGAGCGCTAAAAAGTTACGGCTCTGTGACATCAACTTCTGAAACTATGACGCTCTTTGCTGCTGCTGGACTATTTGTCAACACGGGGAACGTCCCTAGATGATGTTACACTCTCCCTTGCGTCTAGCTTCGAGAGCGACTAGCTGAATGAATCGTTAACACGATGGTCAGAAACGTAGGTTCACAGATTTGGGTTATAAAAATTGGCGTCTATTCTTGGCTTCGTCGCCAATCGTAGCGGATGAACCTCCGCATCGGATCGCGACCCACTGAAGCCACCAAACCAACTCCAGAGTTCGCAACACCGCTCGAGTTTTTCCAAATTAGTTTCGAGTGAGGTTCGGCACTTGAGAAACTTCGGATTTTCCCTCCGTACCTGGAAACCATATAGCATTTGGAGAGGAACGTCGACAACAAGCACCATAGAGTAGGCCGGTCCCTTCAGCACTGTATGTCGATGATGATACACGAGACGAGCACTTGGAAGAGTTCGGAGGAACCAGTTCTCACACCGAAACGAAACGATCCGTTCGACATTAGGACATGTTGATACTAATAACTTGAGAGCGATGCGCTTCCACCGTCCAGTCGAACTTCTCTGTAGAGTTAGGGCAGAGGGGCTGCTCGTAACACAATCTGAGAAAGGGTTTCTGTTTGGGAGAGACCGTAAATCCGCAGCAAACGCTAATCCTTCTGCAGAACAATGAATTCGAGTGGTGCCACCTGTTCCTGATATCTGAATCGGATTGTGATGGTACGTGAGGCAACGAGATCGTAACAAGTTTCACTCGCGAACGTGAAAAGCATCCGAATGTGTGACACGGAAAAAAACATAATTGGCTGTGAAATGTCGCCTCTTATCGACCGCTTTATAAGGCATAGGGCACTCGTCTTATACCTAGTTAAACTTTGGCTCTACCGCTTCAGTTGTCGAGCGATCTCCTCAAAGAGATGAACCTTTCGAGCTCAAGTCGGAAACTTTTCCGGATGAAAGCCCTGGAAAAGGGTCCTCGGACAGATCCGAATCTCTCCGCACTTCGATTGCCGCCTCGGAGTCCTTGATGCTCGCGCGCGCATCTGATCTCCCTGGCCGGTGCTCATTCGATGGCCCAGTGCGCGCCCGTGGTCCATGACCGATGCGTAGAAGCGAGAGCGACCCTTGAACTATGACCGATATTATCGATTCGCGGCAAAATACTTGCAGGTTGGCATCGATTCTATCCCAACGGGAGCACTGCGAACGATAACGTTATCATTTCCGCCATGCTCCATTCAAGGTCGTGCATGTTTGGGGATCACCCGGATTCCCGTGATGCGAACTCTGCTCGGACCAACGAACTGAGACAGAGATAACTCGGAAAGCGAAAACAACGCGTCGGCCAAGGTGGAAACGCCCCCTACCCGGCGGTCTACCTGCTCGCCTGCCGCGATCAGGTTAGGTCGCAGAAAAGAATTCCGCCCGAATGAGCATTGGCACGCACCGACGTTCCTTTGGCGGAAAAAAAAACGAGAAAGTAATCAGGCTCGTCAGACTCGTTTATTGCGGTCTCGAATATGAGTCGGAATTCTTTCAAGACCACTTCGGAGGGAGATTCTACTCGAGAGGAACTCGTTTCCTCAACTCCAAAACATCCGAGTGTGTGCTCCACGACATCTGACTACTGTTTAACAAACAAACTGCTTTGGGAGGGTTCAAGCAGAGCGTGAATCTGGGCCAGGCTTCCGCTTCATCGCGAGCCATCGATTTTGTTTTTGCATTCTTCCAATCGAGAAGATAAGAAGCTCAAGAGACCACTTGCGTGGCCATCGCCGCCGCCGCCGCGTCCGCTACCTCCTCTTGGTGGCAGCGAAGCAACCACAAAAGAGTTAAACCCCGATGAACTCTGCGGGATTGGAAAGCGGGGCAAAGGGTGGGTTCGCCAGTGGCGTCGATTATTCCTCCCACCGTTCGTTGGGCAATCAAGAGCACCCCATATTTTTTGGGCTTCCATTCGGCCGGGAACCATCAACTTGAAAGGAATACGGTGGAAGATGAACAAAAAAGAGTGCACAAACGAAAAATAGCCTCGGTGTAAGACAAACCGCCGCTTCGAATCCGGAACCATTTCCACCCGCTGCCGTGGCTTGTCGAGAGCAGTAAATGTGTTCGACGCACCCTTGGCTGACAAGAAAATTCAAACTTTTTTTGGCTTTGAGGTAAGTTCGCGACGCGAACGGGCAAGCGGGATGGGTGGCAAGTAAGTTGGGTGTTACAAGGCGCTAATGAAAAATTGAGCTATATGTCCTGAGCAGATATGGCAGGATTTGACGCGTTTGTTCCGCTGACGAAATTAGGCCGCAAATCCCCGGCTGCGCTTCCTCGCTCTTATTCGGTTTGCCTCGCAGCTTGCCGTTCGTTCGTTCGTCCGTCCGTCCGCATCCTGACTCAAGGCGACCTGACACGAGTTCCTGAGTTTCAGGACTGTCGGAAACGCTGTAGTGCGTCCATTTCCGGGTGTGGGAGTGACCAAGAGACATCTGACTGGCCACCCCTGAGTAAGCCGCCTGCCGATGGCTCCTACTGCTGCTCGTACCCGTTAAGAGAGCAGCCGTCGTAAGTGTTCTCGGAAAGTAAACTGACGTCTTGCCGGAAAGGGCGGAAAAAAAGAGAAAGCACTCGTCGACTCCCCCAGAGCGTCCGAAAAAGTGTAATCAACGCTCGCGTTTCATCTACACAAGGAACTATTACGACCAAAGTCATTTCCACTCTTCCGACTTCCTTCGAATGTCAACATCACTCGAGGAATTATCTGTCTGACTTCAGTGCGCAGAGGGTACCTTCAGGGGACTTTCTGCCACTCAACGACCTCTCCGTCGCGCCGAAAATTAGAGAAGGCTGCTCTCGCTAGAGGCGCGGAAAAACGGAAATCGAGGACACGCGCAACAAATACAGAGGAGTCCTTTCGATCAATGAAGTCCGGAAAATAATCAGGCTCCGTCAAACCGACGAGAATCTTTGGTCTGTAGAAGAGCTATCTCGTCCTCTCGAGCTCGAATCGATGTCGAGCTAGCGAACAAAATTTGATTCACGAAGGTCGTCTGCATATCGACCGCACAGAACCATTAGCCTAGCTCACAACGTAATGAACGGACGTACCTCAATGTAACTCAGGGAGTAATAACCCTCCGTGGGCAAGTGGGTCGTTGTGTGTTTATAATTATAGAGGTTATTCCTCTTCTTTTCAAACAGCAAATGAAGCTCGTCGTCTCAAGCGGTAATGTAGGAACGGAAGCTCGGAGCTGCAGCGCAGAGACCTCCATCCGGGTCAGGTGTGGAGCCGGTAAACGATATTCACGCGGGGATTTCCTTTTTCGAACAAAAACGCAATAATTCCATCGCAAATGTACCTTTCCAGCATCCTGGACGGAACTCGGAATTGCTTCGCCTTTACGATTATTACGTCAATTGGAAGGGTCGTTAGGGGATCCCACGATCTCGAATAGCTCCGATCCCTTGCCGTGACCGGATATATTCAGTTCAGGACACTGCCCTAAACCGGGTTTCTTCGTTTCGTTCTTAGTTGAGGGAAGTCACTCACTAAGTTTTGCCACCAGGGGACAAAAGATATTTTGCAAGTGTCTGCATATTCTGGACACGGTTCACTCGGCAGATCATTCATTCCAGAAGTCTGCCTTATTATTCATTAGAAATTCAATCAAAGTCTCTGCGTGCAGAATTTTCCGAACGATGGCCCGGAAAAGAATTCTCAGAGAGTGCTTTTGAATCTTATGAGATACCGGGCTGCTCGATGCACTGCTTCCAAGCGGCTCAGTTCACTCGGTGCGATTGCATCAAAAATAGAAACAGAACAATCCTCTCACAGTAGCACTCGGGTTGGGCGTGAGAGCCAAATTCTCAAGGTACGAGCGTTCTCGTAGATCGAGATGTAGACTCGATAATGAAGTCAACAGCTCGATCATTTGATGTAACACGTTATCTGCTTCAGCCGTGATGAGACCTCTTCAAATCGAGATCAAGTGGTCTCTGTAACAAACTAGTGCTCTTTGCGTCGACAAGAGATCGAGCGAACCCTTGAATAAAGAAGATTAGGCGAGGCATGGAGGCAAATATTTACCAAGATCTTCACAATATCTTCTCGGAAACAGTTAAATGAAAGCAGCGTGATCATTAAAAGCGCATCAGCAAGCCATGTTGTTAGGTAATCCACCAAGAGAGCTGCACGCCACCTGAGTGGTCGCTTGTAGCATTGGAACAAACGGACAGCTCAGACTGCGCTGAGAGCAAGTCTGAGCAGTGGTTGTGTGTTCACAAACTCGACGTGTGGTGTCAGTTGCGTTAAGTCCAGCGAATTTACAGGGTTGCCGTAAATGCCCCGTTTCTTTAAAGGCCGGCAGGCAGGCAGGTAGCTTGCTTGCCTTGCTGACTGTGTGATCCCTTCAGAAGCGCATCACACTAAACAGAGCACTTTATGGACACTCGTTTGTGTAAAAGAATGCATGGGAATTGCCCGAGACCAAGTTCAGCGCTTCTGAATCGCTGTTATGCAGTCAAAGTTAACCGATCCACCAACCAGGCGGGCGGGCGGCCAACCAACCAACCGACTGTCTACCTGTTGAACTGAGCTGGACTCGGATTTCTTTTTGTAGTTCTTTGGACTCCGAAACAACCAAAACTAAACAGAACCGACACCTAAACGGCACACAAACACCCCGACGCGCTCTGGGTGAAGCGGGTCTAGTTGAGACGTCGGCCGCTTGAGCAACCAGTGGAAATCCAAAGTCCATTCTCTCTCTGAGAATACCTGGTCGCTCTTCTAACGGTCAGACCGCCGCGCCGCGCACCGCTTGAAGCCGCCATTGACGCCGAGCCAACGTTCTGTCGGCACAGCCGTGCTTGCCGCCTGAGAATCACCTTTTCGTTCACACTGTTTAGAATAAATGAAAACAAGAAGAACAAGAAACAGTCGACCCGAGGATTACATTCATTACCAGAAGGTGTTCTGTCAGCGGTAACCATGTACTTCGTGGGAAACCTTTGACGGAATTTGGGAGATAGGTTTCAGGAGAATCTTTCGTGAGCTCACTGTGTGAACGAACCCGACTGGTCGTATGATGTGTCCGGGACAACAGAACCAAAGCAGTTGTTTGTGGACAAACCTTATAGGGAACGAACGCAAGTATTCGTTGAAAACTTTTGCTCGGGACCCCTAGAAAAGGGAGAATTGCTTCTTTTTTTTGTGTGCAACGTCCTCGCCCACGGGCTCTTCGAGTTCCCCGGTTCCGGTCTCTCGAGGAAGCACAGCGAAGAGAGGAATAGAGAAGAACCTCACGCTGATTTATTTGGATTGAGTCCTGACCGATGCAACAAGCCATGACCCTTGGACACAGCAAGGATAGCGCCAACACGGGGCGAGGCCCACGATGCCCAGGTCGACAGACAAGCGAGCAAGTAGGAAGGAAGCATAATCAAAATCGCATTTGTCCTTTCGGCTGGGAACGAGCGAACGAACGGGCGTTTGGACGAGCGACGTTCCGAAGCCTAAAAGCTCACCGCTCTCGGTAGTCTTGACTGGATGGCCTAGCGACGATGGAGCGGGACACGACGCGAGATCCTAGTTCAGCGTTTTTGCATTCTGACCTACGCTGCTCGCTGATTCGGAGGCAACGAGCCTGAAGCGATCGGTAAGCACTCGGAGCAGCACAAGACGGCTTTTCTGATAGTAAGAAATATTGGAGCCGTTCAAGGAAGCTAAGCTAAGTACCCTCGACAACGTCCTCGATCAGCAGCTCACGACGACCTGGCTCAACAACGGCCGGAACATCGAAGGAGGAACGAACGCACTCCTGAAAACGAAAGGAATATACAGCCAGTTTGTCCATCGTCGGTGATCCCGGGAGTCGGAACTCCTGCCGGAACTCGGAACAACTTTCCCATATCTATGGAGATGGTGCGCGATCAATTATTTTACGCCACGGTGAGCCTATTCTCGAGGAGAGCAATGATTCGGCCTTGAAAAAACGCATTCGAGGACCCTGCTCCTGGATCCGTCCTGCGAAGACCTTCCTCGACTATTGATCGCACAGCGAACGAGCTTCGGATACGCTATTTTCAAATACCGAATCTCAACAAAATCGGTCGAAATCTCGAAGTCTCCCAATGCAGTGAGGAAACGATTGCGCGCGTTCTGAGATGCAATCCGATTGCCGTTGGCATCTATTAGAACCACGCTATCGATCTACCGGAATAACGTCGAAGATTCTTGACAGGATCACATGGAACTCTGGAAGCCGACCTGAAAGCTGAAGCGCACAGAGCAACGCGTTCTCGAACGAGGAAAGAGGAAGCAATTCCAGCAGGCAAATACGGCTCGCGTCGATGCAATTCTGGGAAGAAGACAGCTAGCGGAGATTTCAGGCAGAAGTATCTGGACAGGCAGCAGGCAGGCGGGCGGGCGACAGAGAGAGAGAGAGAGAAGTCGGAGAATAATGCGAAGAGTCAAAGTTCGACTGAAGTTTGGACGACGAATCGAACTGAATCCTTACCAAAGGAGGGCTCTCCTCGCGCTCCAGGAACGAGTGGGCCGTGAAATTTCAGCTTCGTCATCTACTTGAACGGTAATCTGCGCTTGTGTTGAAGTCACGCTGCAGCTGGGTACTGGAGTGAGCTCCATTTAGCCATTTCCGAACACAAAGGCCAATACGAAAGCGCCCTGCGAAGGCTACAATACAAGCTGTAGTTTCACCGATGCCTCAATTTTAATCATGCCCTCGTTCTTTTCGGTACCAAAAGGGTACAACAAGTTGCATCGTCTGTGGCTGTTGTTGTTGCTGATGAAGATGCTGCTGCTGTTGGTGACGATGATTTGGTTGTTCACGGTGCTCGCTTTAATTCAGCCAGCGCACTGCCACTTAATGCTAGCACAGACCACAGATAACACAGAACACGGGCTTCACATAGTTGTTCGTTCCGAACCGAGGCTTACCTGGAAGAAGAGTGAAATCCGTTAAAGTCGCTGAATTCATTCGAACGAGCCAAGACCGATCGACATGCATCCAGATAAAGAAGACTGCATGTTCTGATCGACGAGCCGGAAGGCAGCTCCAGAACGCAAAACAACCTCCCACAGATGCATGATATGATAAGCCTTCGATGGACATTCTATTTGCGTCTTTGAAACGCGTTCACCGACTGGCAATGAGCTTCATCTCTCGATAAATATATGAATGGCTTCACTTTCCGTCTTGGAGGACTAATTTGCACGAGATATCCCGCGACGAACATTTCGAAGGAACCCAATCGCCCCTGCTTGGGGAATTGTAACTAAAAACCTTTGTGTCATTCGAAGTCCACCTTGATATCGGGCAGCATCAATCCCATTTTTCCAATCTCCGCATGCATGCTACGACAACTAGCAGATGAGGCGAACGATCCGAATCGTGTGATAGAAGTCCATGATCAGGATTAGTGCTGTTGTTGTGATTAATTTAGATAACATTTAATTCTTTCAAGGCTGCGCTCTCTCAACGAATCGCAGTACTGCCAACTACTTGACCGAATTTCAGTATCAGTAGCACATTCCTCGTACGAATCTTAGGTGCCTCCGTGGGGCGCCTTCGCACATGCCGCTTCATTAATAGGTTTTGATAGTCATTTCCTAGTCCAATATTCTTCGTCTTCTTTGAGAAGGCTCCGAACTAAATTAGCGAGCTTACAAAGTAAATTGCATCTTGCTCGATTCCTTTCCTAGACTAGTACTGACGAATAGGTGTGCTCCCTCGCAGCCGCATCACAAAGCACACATGACGGTGCGTGGATCGACCTGACCAACCAAGTAACCGAGCCAGCGACAGAATAATCGGTCGAGTATATCATATATGCATGCAGAATGGAGGCGCTCTCAATCTGCTCGATCCGGCGAAAGGAAAGAAGATCTTTGATAGAATCCGAAATCGAGCGTTCGCTTGCAGCTGCTAGCTCACGTTTGTAGTAGCCAGATGTAGTAGCCGGAACGGTTTGATGGACGTCTCCTCCGATTGGCACCTCCTCTCGCTGTTGTTGCACCACAACAACCACAGTAGCGAACGGTCCAGAGAAGAAGCCTGCCTTCAATGGGCTTGATCTAAGGATGCGAGCGAAGACTCACCCGCAAGCGCCTCAGTGGCGGAGACCATCATTGGGTGACACGAATTGCTGTTGCCAGAATCTCAACGACATCGATCACCAGGTGGGGTTGGTTGGTTGCTTCCCCGCCCTTTCACTCAATGAAGTTGTAAACTAGTTTTGGCAGCCACCACTGAAGAGCTGCTTTCCCTCCAGCGCGTCAGTCTTCTCCCGTCGTCGTTTACCCCTCCCTACCCTCCTCGTAGCCAGCCAGCCAGCCTTTGACGCGTCACTTTCACGGCTCCTTACGCTGCATGCGCGGTAACAGTCGTCACAATAATCCAGATGTGTGAAGTGTACGAAACCTAACCTTTATCCAGGTTCGTTGCTTGAACCCCGGGTTGCTGCCGCCGCTGCCGCTGCTGCCAGCTTGCCCGCCTGGCCCGCCTAAGCGGTCGCTCTCTTTTCGAACACCATATGGAGCAATTAGGCACGTGGCTCAAAACGAAAGCAGAGTTTTGATTGTATTCTTCTGTTGCTGCCCGGCAGACTGGCACAGCGCGACGCGGCGGTAACCAGCCGGAGAATCACCGGGTCGAGTGGTTATCTGGAGAACAACATTGCATTGATGACTGGTTGTACCCGTTCGTCGATGTTCCAATGTTGTCGTTCAATGTGCCGGTGTGGTACTTAAGAGTCACTCAGTCAGTCACTACAACCGGCGAACAGGCGGCGGCGGCAGATGTGAAAAAGACGACAAGCAAGACGACGAGATCGGATCTCAACTTGACTTTCCCCAACAATTGGCATGCTTGCTGATCAACCGAAATTCAAGAGTTTAGAGAGATCCATCTTTTGGCTCGGCGACATCGGATACGCGCGTCTCCGCTCCGATCCACTCCACTACTCTGCTCCACTCCAGCTCGATTCAGTTCAGCTCTGTCCTGGACGGCGGCTAGCAGGCGTAGAAAGATCTTGAAACGATAGGGTTGCCATGAGGAGTCGCTTGATATTCGGTTTCTCGGCGCTCTCGTGCAGCTTGATACCCGGTTCACGTTTGTGATCAACTGTTGCAAAGCACACCCGAACTTCGGGACAGCCATCCTGCTGGTCGGCCGGTCAAACAGACGGCCCGGCATTGAGGGAAGAAGAGGAGAGCTCGAAAAAGGAAGATCAGGAGGAAGAGGGGGTTCGGAGTCGGATGAGGAGAGAGAGAAATGGGGAGGGGGGTACGGTGGAACCAAGGAATCGATTCTGAAACAGTTTTGTGCGTGCTCAAAAGTCGCAACTAACCGAGCGCTTGAACGAAATACATCTACTACCCCCCCTTCCCCCCCCCACCACCTTCCTCCTTGGTTTGAGATGCCCAAAGCAGCCAGCTCGCCCGACCGCCCGTTTGCCCAGCTGCCTGAGCTGCTCGCCACGAGCACGATCCCCGATTGACAGTAAATGACGTCAGTGCAATCCCCGATGCATTCCCATGGGCGAAGAATTACCACAAACCAAACGATTCAGACGGAGCCAACATATCGAAGATGCGAGGGGGAGCTGCTCGGTACTGCGGCTGCTTACCTTCATTCGTTCCTCCCTAACTCGCTGTTCAAGTCACTGACTCATTCGAAACAAGACGGTGGCAAACCTCGCCACACGAGCCAGGCAAGTGAACGACCGATTGGGGTAGAAGCGAACGCAGACAGGTGGCTCCTAAAAAGCCGAATCGGTCGGAGGAGCTTCGAAATTTCATCGCGCGTCGAGCTCTGGTCCGCTAAAATCGAAGGGAAGGAAGCCTACGCGATTCGGAGCAGCATGAATCGAAACCGCCGGACCATCTACTGACATCCGGAGTTTCTCTACTGTGTCGCGCGCTTCTTCGCCAATTTTCCTCGCCGGTTGCAAAGCAAATATTTGCTCTCTTTTTAATTACCAACCCCACCTTTCGTGAAGATGGCTTCTTCTTATGGAGCTAGAGCAGGGTTGTGCTCTTCCATGGCGTCTCTCCAAAAACCAAGACACGAGTAGGCGAGCTAAAAGTGGTCGACACCGTTGGGGACCGTAATCTTAGGAGATGCTACCAAGTTCCTCGACTGAATCCTCAGAGCCGTTTTCGCGCAAACTATGATTTTTCTCGAAATCATTTTTTGTGAATAGACTGAAGAGTTGCCACAAGCCGAATGTGGGATCGTTGCCCGCATCTCATCGTCGTGATGGGCAACCGACCGGTTTTGTTGTTCGGGGACGCGTATGTATTCAGGATGGAAGAATGTAGGTCGACCATCGTTCGTCCTGCTACGGAACATGGATGGCGACATCCACGAGCTATTCAGGGCCAAGGACAACGAGCAGCTATTCTCGAACACTTGTTCGTTAGCGAACGAAGAGTGCATCTCTTCAACGTTACGATTAGCCACAGAGGCACAAACAGAGCTTTCTTTTGCATTTCCGTTGTGGTGGAACAGGTTGTCTGGCGCCCGTTCCGCTTCCAGTGGCAAAGGTCCTCCGTTGTTGTCGTCGTCGTTCTTCAAGTGGACAACTCAGCTCGGCTCTCTGACTCGACCGCTCGCTCCGTCCACTTGCCGCTACCTAGTTGAACTCTCGAAACGTTCGGCTCCAACCAAACTTACAACAAGAGAGCTACCTACCAGCAATCGGAACTGACGTGAGTTTTGAGCAGAGCAGTGGATAGAAACTCGAAATGCTTTCGGCCTGATCGGGGAATTCAAGTGCGAAAATTGATCTTTCCACAGAGTTCGGAATGTTGGCGCTTACGAACGGCCACGAGTCGATTTTCAGTTGAAAACGCCGTTGTTCCTTCTAGACGTGATTTGTCGGACGTGCTCGCGTTCAGGTCGACCCGACCAAACCTACACTAGGCAGCAAGTAGACAATCCTAGTCCGAGTTGGCTAGGCCGCCAGTCATGGAGTCGACCGGTTGGTTGTTCGGCTAGCTACTCAGCGATCAGCAGCAGCATCGTTCGCTTTTGGCGGAACAACAGTCACTCGTGGTGTGAGGTCTTTTTCAACAATACGAAAACTGCGATTCGTCAATTTCTCCCTCGATGCTTCCATTGCTCGTTGTCCAACGTTTCTACTCTCAGAGCCACTCGGCCGCTTAGCTAACCCGCGTTGAAACGGAATCCGTGCAACCATATGCTATGGCCGGTGGCAATCCGCGCAGTTGACTTGGAACGTTAGTTTGGCTTTTGGCTTAAAGTGTATTGTCATCACCGGTGCGAAGAGAAGACTTCCATGACACCAACTCGAAAGATCCTCTAAGATGCAGAGGAGCACTCCGCGTGAAATCCCTCGGAGGTCGACGAGTGTGCCTGTACGATATGAACCAAGCTTCTCTATGGGACGTTCTCTGTCCTACGAAGTCAGACGACGCCGGAATCGATCGGAGGAAATTTGTTTCTGTATTCCTTCTTCAGTTTCTGTACATTAGGCTGGCCCAACAAAAGTTGACGGAGGGCAACCAACTTGATCGAGAGCGGATACAAAGGACTAGAACGAGCCGATTCTCAGAAACTCTTACCCCACGGAGCAGTGTGAGTGCAGGGAGGTCTCCGAGAGCACAATAGAGCCATCGCAGGGTTCGTACATGAAGACATTTATGTAACTCAATGTGAGTCTGAGGCGTGTAATGTGCTTTGTGTTGAGACTCAAAGCCGCGTAGTGCAATGTTGGAATCGAGCGTTTCAGTTCTCAATGCTCCCTCACATCTCTAATGGATGTCAGAATAGGTAGCTTGTTCAGCTATCCGAAAGGAAACGAGGGAAGAAAAGCTTGTGTGGCCACCGAAACGAATTCCTCGAGCGGGAACAGCCGACTTGGCGATCGTGAACATTTCACGCCTCGTAAAAGTTCCTCATTCAAGCTACCATTACATGCATGCACGGACTTCCACACAGCACATGTGTGCGGTCGATGAGTCCAACAAATGCGCGGACATTGAAGCCAACATACGGGAGCTTGATATAAGATCTCGTTAGTGGTTCGGTGCCTCCACCTCCAACCCCGCGACCGAATGGGCTTGAATTGCTGAATGACAGTCGACACCGACAAAATCGATCCACAACCAACGAAGGCAAAGTTGCGCGCATATTTATCTCGCGTGTGTTTGCCATAAATCAGAGTATCATCATTTCTCTCGACGGACCCGACTAGATACAACAAGTGAAGCAATATTTTGATGGCCGACGATAAAAAAGGATCATGCAGCTAGGGGCACCGCTGGTATGGATCTCTCCCCGATGGCTTCTCCGCTTCCCGTGCGGGCCATGAATGCGTTCAGGAAGTCCTGAATCCTCAAGGAAGGCAGTCAGTCAGTCAGTCAGTCTGTCTGTCTGTCTGTCTGTCTGTCTGTCTGTCAGGAAGGGAACAAACGACCAGGATGGCGTTTGTTTCCGATTCACATATAAGCATTCCAAAAGGTCTCACGGCTCACCTCAGAATAAATTGAGAACTGATCTCCGTTTCGCTGGAGCCATGAGTGGGGCAGATGGATGAGCGAACAGTATGGGATGCAGACTCAATATTTACCCTCATGCAAGAGCATCCGGAACTGCGATGCTCCCGGGCGTCAGTAGAAGGAGGAGGAACTCAACTCCTCGGATTCTTGCCTGCCTGACTGGCTTTCCGAACGAACGGTGAAAGCAATCAAGGAGCTTTCGGCGATTCAATGGAACTGTCATTCGAGTATCAACATCGAGTCATTCAGAAGGCTTCGAACAATTGGGAGCTAGAGGCGCGTGACTCCTTGAAGCCGCGCGAACGCCGCGGGTTATGAATTCAGGCTACAAAGCCCTAATCCACACATTGTACTCTGAGAGCTAACATTTCAATATCAACACAATGCTCGACAACTCCACATGCCTTCACTTATAGATTCAGACGAACTCACTCGTTCGTTCATTCATTCGTCCACTCGCTCACTCGCTCACTTGCACATTGTACGAATCCACCAAGTAGCTTGATAGGAAGGACAACTTCTGAGGTACACCGTCACCAGGCTAATTCGATCTCGGTCAGATGATTGACTGATTGTCGGGCAAGGCAGACGGATTCTGAATGAGACACTACTCACCGATTTCTCGAAGCGAATGACATGGGAGTGTGCGCATTCGGTGCGCTAGCTCGTGCTCACTCACTCTGTCGCACATTGACCGGTGTGAAGCGTTCACATGATCGATAACCAGCTAAACCACACACGGAATGTGGCAGATTGCTTCGAGTTCACCTACGTAGGTTGGGCCCGAGCAAAGAGGTCTAGTTAGGCCCAGCTTTGAATAGGTTCGGTGTTGTCAGTTAGCGTAGCGCTGGCGCAGAGTAAGCATACGTTGTTGTTGTGGTGGTTGATGTTGTTGTTGTAATAATGGGGCCCCTTCCCCAAGAACCCGACGTAGGTAAAGCTGTAAAGCTGTTGCCAGATAACATTGACAATGGTTGACCCACGTGGGGTTGTTCCAGTGGGAAGCGTTGCTTCGGTGATCGGCCGCTCGTTTGGTCAAAGAACTCGAAAGATGAGACTGAAGGAGGAAATACAGGATGAGTGTCCGGTCCTCCACCTCTCTCTCTCCTTTGGAGGAGCAAATACGCTGCAATGGATGGACGAACGATGACTGATATTGCGAGAAAGAAATTGCGTGCCACAATAACTAGTCTCGCTACTATTCCTTCGTCGCCGACGCTGTTGCCATTACTAACAGCACTATTACGAGACGGAGCGAGGGCCAACCAGGAAGAAATGACCGATTCAGCATCATTGGAGAAGATTATTATCGTTCCATTTGTTGACCGAGATAATACTGTCGGTGGCTAAACTTGTTCTGTTAGGTTGCATGGATCGTAGTAAGACGGACGGACGGGCGGGCGGGTTCCACCTGAGCCTCGAGCAGAAGCTTCTGTTTCAGAGGCTTTTCCTTTTTTTTTTCACTCTCTCCCTCTTTCTTTATCAAATCAATGATCTCTTGATCAAGTCGATAGAAAGCAGCAAAGACGAAACACCGCGCGGGCTTGGTTACCTGCGGCGCGGCCGTTGACGAGCGGACCAGACCGACTACCGACATCTTTTTCGAACATTTGTACTTTGGTACTTGTGTACTTCTCCTCAACACCCGCACAATGGGAACTCAGAAGAACACGGCCGAGCAAGCAAGCAAGCAACCAATGTTAACTGTGTACACAAAGTTAGTCACGGTGAGCGCGCTTTGTTACTTCCTCAGCGCGCGCTGCTGTGCATACCGATACTCGAGGAAGACAACTTTCTCTTCGGGCCGACCCAACTCGTTGTCGATGCTCGCCGTTCGAGAGAGATTTGCCGCAGAACTTCGCGTCAATTAACCCTCTTTGCGCCATTCAGGCGGAAGATGGCTCTTACTCGACGGATTTCTCGCTCGAATAGTCCACTCACTGTCCACAGTGAGCATCTCGCAACTTGATGCATGCGCCATGAAACCATAACATGCGACCGCGACGAGGTGTTTCTTTCTGGTTAGCCATAACGAAGGTGAAAAGGTTTTCGGGGAAAAAGCTTCCGGTCGACCCACACACCTCGCTCGGCTCTGTCTGAGACACCGAAATAACTTCGATGATGCTCGAGTCAGGAGACGATGCGCCACCCAAGGCCGACACGTCATGACTGCTGTCCAGCGAAGACAGAAACGAAAATAAATCGCGATCGATAAATATATCCTGGCATCTCGAATGACGGATCTCGGAGGAATGCATGGTGACCTTTAGGAGTCCTCGGAGTTCAACCTCCTGCTGCATGTGACATCGAGCCTAAAACTCGAAACGAATCTTCAGCTGGGATCCTCGAAAGAAGTCGCAAGCCGTCTCTAGACTCATCGCAACGAGATTGCCACATCTTCACGTAACCACTACCTGATTCAAATGCGACTTACGTAGAGTCGAGAAACTCGATCCTTCGAGACTTCCGAAGGTCCAAACGTTTTTGAGTATCTCGCCAGACGCAAAAAAAAGATTGATCCTGTTCTCTCGACTTCAGAAGGGAAGAGAGGGAGGGGAGGAGGAGGTGGTGGCTAAGACGACTTCGACGCCGCAGATGTCCCCGATGAGCATCAGATAAGGCGCTGTGCGTAAATGTGTTAATTTCTTAAAATCATTAAGGCTCGCGCGCCGAAAGGGAAGGCGGACTGATGGCCGACCGACCGACCGACCGAGCAAGCAAGCAAGCGACCGAACCCCAGATAAGATCTCTGTACTTCTTCGAATGGCACTAAACAAGTCGCGATATAATAAAGCGACGACTATGAAACCAGCTCGCGGCTCGTGCAGCTGGGCACAAACGTCAGCGCATTATCTCGGAATGAATTCCGCAACTTCAAACGATTTCGTTCACACCTCGCGAACCATCGATGGCGTTGGACTGCCGTACGTCTTTGAGAACTTCACAGGGTTTCGAGTCAGCTCGAGAGGTCTTGCACCAGAGAGACACGCACTCTCCCAAATCAGCTGCAGCGGTCGATCGCGAAAGATTTTTAAAGAAAACAGCGAATTTTATGCTCTCTGATCGTTTCCGCCTCCGGGCATCTTGTACAACGGCAGCCGTGGCGGCACTCACAGCAGCAGCAGCGGCGGCGGCGGCGGCAATAACGAGAAGAACTTCACGAAAATGCCCCAGCAGTTCCAAGTGTTGAGAATAAAAACTCATAGGGAGCACGAAGATGAACAAGAACCACAGGAACAGGCGGCGATTGAAACTTCTCGCTCAAACCACAACCGAGTCGACGGAGAAGTTTTGATGCAACCGAGGTCTCTTGTTACGCACTCGAAGTCCGGAGTCAGCGACCTCAGTCGAGCACACTGATTCGATGCTCGTTTCCCTGAGAGTTGGGAGGAATGAAGATGAGTCGATTCCGCCACGTCAGAACTGACCATCGAACTCTATGGTCGTCGACGAGGATCGGCGTGTCCCACGCAGCTGGCCCGGAGCCGCGAATTTCGTAATTTCCTGTTTTTTATCGCTGCAAGATCTTTGGGCGTGGATGGAGCCGTTGATAACTTTTGGTCTCTTTTCAGGTGGGCAGTGAAGGCTTCCTCGGCGTTAACCTCGCGGCTATTTTCTTGCCCAGGTGAATCGGTTAACCGGCCAGCCATTCACTAACTGAGTGAGTGAGTGAGTGACTGAAGCCACCGGCCGAGGTGGTTCGGTTTATAGCCGACAAACCAATAAAAGCCGAGGCTCCAGTAGGACGTTCGAGAAACGGCATTCATTGATGGCGGAGACCGGGGGTAACTGACCAAATTAAGATTGACCGACGTCGGATAGGCTTCGAAATGATTCGTGAATTGTCATAGCCCGACTGCAAACATCAAAGTCAGAGCATGTTTCGATGACTTTGTGCGCGAAAACACGGTGACGACAGCCGTTCGGTCGTTCGTACGGTGCCGGCCGGCCCACTTCGTCTAGTGTTAGTTCGCTGCTGAGCTAAAAGGGGATACGTTTCTCGCGGGACGGAAAGATCGATCAGACGACTTGACGACCGAAGCAGCCACAGCAACAGCGAGTATGTATGTTCGATGCTGTGCTAACTGAAGTGATGCATGAACGGCTTTCGAGCAAATCCATCATGCCTGATCATCGACCCAGCCGAAGTTCTGTAAATATCTACAAACCGAGAGTACGCTATCCAAATATTGAACAAACTCGAGATACGAGCAACACACGCACGCACGCACGCACGCCTGCTCATTCGTTCATTCAGTCAGTCGACGAGAGCAGCCAGTATGTGTGTCGGTCATATTTTTCTGTCACTCGACGCGCTTATCAGCAGCTGCCGCAATTGATCACAACTGTTGTTTCACCGCGGCTCGTTTCGTCAGTTTGGGGTGAAATTTTCAAAATGTGGACAATGTTTAGTCAGATCTCGAAGGGATGGCCGAGGTGCTACCCGGTCATCTCCGTAACTACTGTCGGCCGGTGCTGTGAACACCACGACGACTACAACTATCGCCGCTAGCCCGAGAGAAAGGTGTTTACGAATGTCGTGATGTGTATCGTGATAATAGCTACACTAACAAAAAACCAAGCTCACGCCATCATAGTCTCGAAGAGCGGAGGCAGGCAAGTGTTGCGCCTGCTCATTGAAGGGCGTAGTCCCGTACGGAAGCTGCTTGATGATGATGGTGTTCTTCTCTCGTTGTTCCAACAGCTTCAAGTTAAGCAGATGTTTCATAATTTTATGAACGCCTCTGAGCTTCGAAACAAAGTAGGTTCAACCGAAGATTCTGAAGGAACACAAAACGATAACGAGAAGACGGAGACGTAAAAAAATTGCAGCTGATTCTGTTAACCCCACGAAGGGTCAAGCACTCGGTTTATGGAAGAATCAAATCTATCGTTCAAACTCGGGATCCCCGAAGTTCTGCCTCGATTCTCGCAAACCGAGTGTGGGCAATGGAAACACCCATTTACGAGGGAAAGCACCCGCTAGTTTCCCCAGCTCCCGTTTTTGTCACAATTGCCATCGGTCCCAATGGGGAAGGGAGAGGCATTGAGCTGAGAGCAAGAAAAGCGAGCGCGGGAAGAGACAGTCGCTCCCAAAGATTTGAGAAAAGTTTGACAGACGACTTTGAATGGGGTGGTAAGCGGATTTTGGGGTAAAAGGTATCAGACGCTGACCACGCCATGTTGCCTTCACCCAAGAATTGAGTGTTCGTTCGACAGCAGCCTCCCCGGATGTATGTGATCCGGGGCTTTCGAGTTCGTTTGAAAAAAAAGAAAACACTTCCTCCACCTCCATCATTTCCGGGGAAATTCCCCCTTCCCTCGACGGAACTGAAGTTCTTGGAGATTCCTTCGAAGGGCCAATCCTGAATTTGTTTGTGTTCGTTCCATCAATGTTGTGATATCTATGCGTTGTGCACTAATCTTCGTCTGAATACTCGAGCACACATAAGCTCTCAAAACGCCCGGATTTCAGGAAGAATTCTGCCTCTCTTCTTTCTTCGTCGAGAAACCAACTCCGATACTGAATCAATACTCTGTAGCCGCTCTCTAACCTCGAGCCGCTGCTCCGTTACTCGGTGAGCTAAGACCGACGACCATTGAGCAAATAACTGGCTGAGGTAGCAGAGTAGAAAAAAAACGGAGTAGCGAACAAAACGCCGCATGGTGGATCTCAATGGACTCCAGAATGCTTCATGAAGAGCCCACGCGGCTAGCCTACATTTCGGTTGGCTTATTTGTAGGAGAGGTTGTTGGACGGACGGACAGGCGGGCGGTCAAGCGGATAAGATATATGTCCGATTGTTGAATTGAATTTTCTGCTTTTGACATCTGTTATTATGAGGAATGTTTTCGACCTAATCCACTACTTGTTATGGAGTCGGAGAGTCTTTTTTTGTCGTTTCTGAAGACGAGCCCGGACATGGCGCTCTCCATTCAAACGAGATGCTCTCTAAAAGATCGCCAGACCCTTCGGAAACAATCTCTACGAGAACCGTCTGCGTCAACGGCGGTTGCTCCCGAGCCGATTCGTTCCGCACTGCTCAGTCAATCGATGCGGCAATCCGTTCGTTCTCGTTTGCATTGTTTAGTTCGCTGAGAGCCAGTGTTCGTGCGCGAAATTAGAATTCACTTTCTGGCAAGGAGTTCAAGCTCGCAGCGAGGCTATCGTGAAAAGCTGTTTCGCCTCCTTCCATCGGTGCCACCAGCACCGCGTAGCGAATCCTCTGGGGAGATGTGCCGGTTGAAGACGGATTATGACGGTGGCTTTTCGATGAATTTCAGAACCTCGCTCAATTCTAGAGAAACGAGCCTCAACGAAACCCTGATTCATCTGGCTCTCTCGTTCGGCGGTCGTACTCGTCACTCCGAAAGTGAGCTTCCAGGCGCCTGTTTCAGAACATACGGCTGTTGGCATCAATCCTAATGTTTCCTCAGCGACAAGTGCTCTCTCAAAGGCGCTGTGATTCTCATGATTCCGAACTCTCTCGCTCTTCAACGTGAAGGCATCGAGCACGAGGCCCTCGAATGGTCCCGAGTCACTTCTCTCACACAGACTCCACAATGATACTCTCGTCTGCTGTTGATTAATGGAAGCTCCTGCCTAACCTGCATCACTCTGCGAAAGCAAGCATTGCTGCCTTTTAAATGAAGTGTAGATCCATTTCTGAATGACTGCCGCACGGGAATCCGAGTACGAGGGACGTCTGTCCAACCAGCTCCCTACGAGAAGCTCTGCCGAATTGGTCTGATAACGACGACCGATCCATCAAGCTCACACGACAGGGTTGACGACACTATATGTCACATTGTCGAGCGGCTGTGGGAAACGAGCTCGCGGCGATCGAATCACCCCGTTGATAAAAAATTCAAAATTTCCAAATTATCAAAAGTCGCAGGCACAGGCCGCTCAAGTGAGAACGCTGAGAGCACAGTAAGTCCGTATCACTCCCCGCTTCGCTCGTTCTGTCTGTCTCGTGAAGAAAAATCGGTTCTCCACGGTTTTGATATTGCCTTCGGATATGAGAGAAGAGCAAAAAAGAGAGAAAACGTCGAGAAGTGGCACGAAAAATCTGGTGACATTTAATATCTCCCGCTCGCTGCGAGCGCTCCCGCATTACCGGTGCTGCTCGGATACCAAACTTGGAGAAAATACCTTCCAGCATTTTTTTTTTTGTGGCAACGAAACGCAACCACGTCCGTCCGGATTCGAGTTTTGTAGATCGTCCTCGAAGATATCGCGTTCACAACACATTGCCGACCTTCTCATTAAAACACTTGCCTTCACTTCTGGGGTCTGGAAACCGAGGGATCCTTGAGGGATTCCGAACGCTCAAAACCGAACACTCGAGAGCTTTTCCAACAAAAGAGGAAGCATTTGATTCATTTCAAAAGCAAAGCCATCAGGAGCGGCGGCAGCAAGAACATGAAGGCAACAATAATAACAATAAGACAAGCGTCAAATGAGTTTCGCTTATCTCATCGACGGCCCGCCCGCTGGTCCGGCTAATTCTATAGATTGCTCTGTGGTTGGTTTGCCACCTGACTGGTCGACCGACCAACTGGTTCAGTGCCTCTTAGTGTCAGAAGGAGCGCTTTGGTGATAAACGGCGGAAATATATCATCTGCGCGACGAAGGCTTCGGCGACGGAGAAGGGGATGGCAACGGCAAGCACAACAACAACAACAACAACAGCAACCGCGACGAAGACCACCACCTACACTAAGCGAGCGAGGGAGCAAAGGAGCTACGAGGCCGCCATGGTAAGCGCGGTAACACTCATTGGTTCGCCCTCATTGCTTGGTCAGCGGGGCTTTCATTTCCGCCCACCAAAACCGAGCGGGAGCCGCAGCTTCAATCTCGATAACACGTTTTTCTGTCCATCCGTCTGTTAAGATCGCCCCCTTTGGTCTCCGTCTGAACGCGCGCGTCCCGTCGTATCTTTTCGTTGCTGGTGCTGACGGTGGTGTCCATTTGACTGACTGAGTAACACCTAGAGATGCCCGTCGGTCGGCCAGCGTAGCATCCAGATAACCGCGTTATTATCATCGGCCAACATCCACTGCCATTACGCCCGCAGAAGACTTGTAGCTTGACTGGCATTAACCTCATAAGGATTTCGAAAATGACCGAGAGGGGGAGTAGAGTAAGGGATCCACACGCGTGGGTGGCTGACTCGAGAGGAAACAGTCAGAGTCACAATGGAAAGGACATGTTTTACATCGGTCTGTCTCCCGTGGCCCATTGATCACTCGTTCATTCACAAGTCACGTGACACACACAACCAGACTTAATTTCCACGTGCCTAATCTCAGTCTGACTCTCTCTCTCTCTCTCGTCGTTCCTTTGGAGTTCCTCACTCTCGCTTCGCGGTCTCGTTCATTCAGAGACCTCGACGAAACGAGAAACCATTTGAAAATTGCCTCCGGTTATCCACATGCCGTTCGTTATGGCATTCGAAAAGCCAGAAATGCTCGAGAGGCACGAATTCTCGGTCTTCGATTGCCAGCCAATCTCAAGAGGGTCCTCACGGTCCTACGAGAGTTTTTTGGAGCAAAATGACGACAACGAAAAGAGAGAACAATAAACACAACAACAGGCTGTGTGTCGAAGCCCTTCAATGGAAACCGATTTTGATCGTAGACCCGTCAACGTTGTCGTGTGGTGTGGTCAGCGAGGGCCACCGGGACTCCCGCGAGATGTCCACCGCGTTACTACTCGCTTGGAGCAGAGCCGTCGACAACATATTGATGGAGACAAACTTCTCTTGAGGTTCTTTTTCGTCGGATGCACGCGTTTCTCCTTTCCGCTTCGCTAAAAACAACGAGAAACCGAAGAGTTAACACCCTACTTTCCACGCGATTTGTCGACAAATACGATAACGTAACTGGTGAGAATACTTGCGCCGTTCGCGAGTCAATTTCGTCAATTTATGACATTCGAGTCGGGCCGGCGCCCAGAACGAAAGGTATCGACTGTCACGCGGATTCTGGGAAAAGCGTGCCGTCAGGTTCGCATCGAATGACATGATTTACATGAGGGAAACAATGTGCATGAAACCCGACGCCTGATTACCAACTCGGGGTAACTAGCTAAGAGCTACCTGCCGCCTGTTTATCCGCAGCTCGTCGGAGGGCAACGTCGAACTTTGTAAAGTGTTCGATCTCGACAGAATATTCCAAAGCTACTTTCGGGTATTCCCGCGAAAAGCTTCGACTGGTAGACACTAGAGTTAAGACGCATAAGCGACCGATTCCGAAAGCATATCCTCGGAACCGGAATGTTTCAAAGTCCACGGCGTCGGAGAGTGGCGTTGCCTTCAGTTTGTACTAGAAGATGATCGGGTGTTCTCGGAAGCGTCTCCGAATTCAACACTTTGAATTCAAAACAAAGGATGATTCGTCTCGAAGGAATTCGCGCGGAATCGTAAGTTTTGATGAAGTACGCGAAGACACAACTCGGCTGTTGAGAAGAGCGCGTCAGCTCGCTATCCGAAGAAGACGACGACTGTAACATCGAAGTTTTTGAAACAGGGGCAACAACCGAACAACATTTGATACGTCGACGAGGAGAGACCAAGGTCGTGTGCAAGTGCGAGACGTCGATGACGTATCGATGTAGCAAAGAGACTGCGACCCACAGGCAGACGAACCGGCGAACAAGCAAGTAGACAGGCAAACTGGCGAGAAACCTTCACTTAAGAGTTCGTAGCAGCAGCGGCAGCTACGTCAAGAGGCGCTGCTGAAAACTTGGCCTCTTCAGTCAAGCCGAAAGCAAATACGGGGCAAAACAAGCATTCGTTCCTTTTCTTTGGGTTCTTTTTTCACTTCCATCTTTCTCACATTTGTGCTTTTCCTTTTTCTCCGATTTCTCTCGACTAAATCTCATTCCGTTATCTTTTGCAAAAGCAAAACTCGCTCCCACGACAAGGGCGACTCCGGAACGCCGCCGAGAATCATCGGAGCCTCGAACTTGTTTCCACCGAAATCCCACAAACAGTCTTATCGAACCAGAGCTCGAGCACGTGACACCTGCAGATGTTGGGTGTGCTTGAACAGGAAACTTGTTGTAGCAGCACTCTAAGCACTGCAACAGTTCTCCTAATCGACTGAAACTCCCGAGCGAACACCAAAAAATCTACCCAAAACAATCACAGTTGTACAATGAGGAAGACCATTTGAAACAGTAGCTGACTTGCTTGGTTTGTAGGTCGGTTTCCCCACTGGGTGGTCGGTTGGCCTAATTTCTACCAATTAACCTTGAAAATAGTTAAACGCACTTCGAGGATCATTGACACCCGAAACCAGCGACTGCTTTCAATTGCCAGACTGTTGCTAAATTGCTCGCGTCATTAGGATAGTTCTCGCTACGCAGCGTAGTTGTAGTAAACTACGAGTAGTCGTAGTAATAGCTACAGAGGTGCTAGTTGGGGCAGTGGTGGGGATGGTATGTCGATGCATCGCATCAGGACACGACGGAAAGCAATGGGTCTGCTGTGACAACACGCTTTTCATATGGACTCATATGGAGCGGAAAACTCGTGCCGTAAATGACTGGGTCACGACTCGAGTTGAGTCGGAGCCGACTGGAGTCACCCAGAAGTGTTCAAGAGAGAAGACAAAGGACACCCCATTTCTTTTGAGAACAAACACATGCCGAGTGGCTGGCTGGCTGCTTACCGAGCTATCTGACTATTGCTCTGGCTGACTAGATCTGGTGTCGCTAGCGTAATGACAGAGTTCTACACCGACTTCCCTTCGCCTGCCTCCGGCTCGCTTGTACACGTACGCGACACTTCCGTTTCGGTTAGCACCTACCCGAAGTGGGAACAGACCTCACATCAGAAGAAGACTTTGTCCGATTCAGCAAGCATACATACTTCTGAATGAATCGGACCCGTGTACAGAACAAGGCGAGAACCGAGTTTCGTGTCGCATTGCGAACTTCCTTCAACTTGTTGTTGTCGAATGTCCCAGATGAAGAAATAACGATTTTCGTCACCGGGACCGGCTTGTCAAATATCGTAAGACCAGCGGCGAGCGAAAATTCGACCACGAAAGATGTGCTTGACATCCAAATCCTCGACTCATAGAGAAATCTCCACTCCCCTGTTCGCCCTGAACGCCTCACATTCATTCTTTCACCGCCCCGAGAGCGACGGGAGCCCCCGGTCACACACGTCAAGCGAATGTCGACCACCCATGACCGATGGACAGATCGAAAATTAATTTTTCAATGTTATTTCATGTTTGCAGCGTCATTTTCGAGTGGGACGCTTCGCCAGAAGGTTAGTCACCGATTTGAATACAATCGCGCTAATGGAAATGAAGAGCTATCACCCCACCGACACTCTGACAGATTCAAGGCAAGAAAATCAATCATCGCTAGCTCGATGTTACATACTGGCTGTATATTGCGGACTGTAAAGTCATGAAGACCAGAAGCAATCGCCTCCTTCACAGGAGAACAAGCCGCCTGCTTGTATTCTGATATTTCTAAATGCGGAAAGTGTTGAGTTTACAGTCATTGCCGTGACCGATTGCGGGACTGCATCACTGATTGCTTCAGCTTGCGAACGCTATAAATTCCTAAACATCTCCACACTCGAACCATGTTGGCAGCCATTATCATGACACGACGATTCCACATTCCTTAGTGTCGAAACCGCCCTTTGAATTTTATAACAAGAAGACTAAATTACCCCCACCTAGCCTATGAATCTCTTTTCCTCTTCATGCGTTCTCCAACTCAGCCGCAAGTTGTGTACTCTGTGACCACAAGCAGCAGAGATTAGAAGAGTACGTTCGCCTGACGGCATTCCCACGGACATTCTGCTTTGAATGAGAATGGATATCCGGGTAGGATATCTTGATTTCCTGTTCGAGGTCCGAGTATCAAACGAGTGAGGGCTCTTCGAAAATGAAGCGGCGGCCGACCGGCGGAGCCGAAGACATCGGTCTATGCAAGGTCTGTACGGTGGCTCCTCATTCTGAGCGCGACTCACTCACACGGTCAGTCAGCCAGAAGCCACCGTGGCGAGGAGTGTAGGCTGAATGCCGGGCGTCAACATTTTCCAAGAAAACGCGAGCGAGCCCAGAGGATACTGCAGAAAAGAAGCCAGCCAGCCGAACAGCCGAGCAAGAAAGCAGTCATCCCGTATCATTGCCTACACTTGGCCAACCTGAACGAGCCACAGGTTGGCTTCCGTTCCGGTCACTCTGCGGAGTTCAGGAACGAAGCGCAGTCGTTTCTTGCTTCACATTCTGTTTGGAAGATGGTACGCGAGCCACATCGCTCACCAATTATGAACAATGCCTCCATCTCTGACGAGTGCATGTCTTTATCGATCTCGAACTGACGGCTCGAATATTGCGGCTCATCACAGCTCAGTGCGAAGCCACAACCAAAGGAGCTGCTCCGCAGCCTTGAGAGAGTTTTGCTTCAATTTTTCTCAGTACTTGTTTGAGGTAAACCTAATCCTTTCTCGGTTGTTCGGTCGGTCGATCAGGCTGCCCGAAGTGAAGCGTTCCCAAGGTGCAAATATTTTCACGGAAATCCAGCCACCGTTCGCTGGTTGCTCGCTCGCTCGATCGATCGACCGACCGATGGGTAGCACTACGCCTCAAATCATTTGCGGTTACTACTTCTGTACTCTCGCAGTTTCGATACAAACAACACTCAAACATCCAGTGAGAAGCTGCTCAACTCGTTTAGTGACTACCGACCAAGCGAACTCGCCATCTTCAAAACCAAAGAGTTAGAACTCGGTGGTTTCGGTCGCTGGGTGCAGTTCTCAAAACGTCTGCTGTTTTCTCCATTGAGTTGACAGTCTATTGATTGATCCAAAGCTGATCACGAACTCCGTCGAGAATGTCCATTGACCTCAAAACTTCTCTAGACCGAACGCGGATCGTAAGGATTTTCCGATACAGATTTTCGAGACGGACGACAGAATCCTCTCGCTGTGTCGCTCCTTTTCATTTTGTTTTCGAAAAAGAGGAGCACTGCAACCGCACGGGAAGTTCGACGTCAGATACTCGAGAGTTTTGTAATTCGACTGTTTTGCTCTGATTTCAACTCGGTCGCAATTGTGGCGTGGATCGCAGCAGCAGCAGCAGCAGAATGTCGTTGGTGGTTAAGGCGCGCGCAACAAGCTGGCCGTCACAACGGATACCGAGCGGTGAAAAAGAGTTTCGAATTCTGCGCGCGCCGCCGTTATTCGAACGAGTTCACATTTCTCCACCGCGCTTCCAACTCAACGCTATGAGTAAAGTCGACGAAGTTAATGGCGGTTTTGATGGCATTAGCGCAGCGGTGTTAGGAGAGCCGGTCGGCGGACCGGTCCGCCTGACTGACTGACTGACTGACTAGTAAAGGTTACCACGATCGCGATTTCCGTACTTCTGGAGGAAGCTGACATTATCCTCTTCGTCCACCGATCTAAATCAATTCCTGGCTCGACTCCGAATACGAAATGAGCGCTGTCCACCTTCAGAACGGAAGACAACTCGACCATCTCGAGCCAGTCCTTTGAAATTTCTTAAGGATGTCTCGCCAACTTTTCACTTCCATCAAGTTGATGGGATAATTTCGACTTGTAGAGAAAGTCCCACCTTCTCTGAACCACGGAAAACGCTCATTCGAGCGCATGGTCTGAAACGGGGTTTCCCTGTTGTTCAATTGTTAACAGAGGCTTCGCGAACTTACGGGTTCAACTTTGTGTATGAACCGCGCGGCACTGCTCGTAGGTAGTTCACAAAAATTCCTCTTCGTCCAATGCTTCGCTGCGTGGATCGGTTCCGTTAGTGACTAGCGGGACCGCGAGAGAGACTGTTCGAAACTGGATCTTGACTCAGCATAGCGCGGAAGCTGAGCTGTTTGAGATGGTCACAAACTTTCTTGGGAAAAATCACGTGCGTGTTCCTCGCCTACTTCGAGCAGCGAGCACATGAGAACGAAGAAGAAAACGGAACTCAGAGCAGAAGACCGCCAAGTTATCCGTGATGCTGCCGGGAAACTTGAAATTTCGAAAAACAGAAAAGTCTAAAATGTTTACCTGATGATTAACATGAGGATGGTCATCGGAGAACTTCGGGCCACATCGCCCTAACACTTGTTCCAGCAATTATTTGTCGAGTTATTTATGTCGGCACAGTAGCACTCGATGATTTAACGCTCAACACAAAATTTCCAGTTGACGGATAGATGCAATGGATCCTTGACAAAAATCGATAGGTAAGTCGGTGGACGGTACAGACACTGAAGTTGAGACAGAGTGGCTTCCGAGCGGCCACTTCTACCGCGACTCGTACAGTTTGCTTCTACTAGCAAGAGTGTCTTGAGGCTCGCGCCAAGTGAGGGCTCTCGCGAGGGTGAGGGATAGTCGAGCTACCAATCACACTTCACCGAACGACGTCATAGTTTTGAAATTTTGGCGCCAACAGATCTCACAATCCACTTGCTCTCTTGAATTGAAGTTGCTTGAAAAGTGCACACTCGTCATTCATTTCTGTTTTGTAGCGTCATCCACGTAGAACTTTTGTAAACGGATTCGGTGCACACCGTTGCAGACGACGCTGAATGCGCAGCGGTTCGAATGGAACCGCGAGCTCCGATCCGCCGGATTCCCACGGCGCGCAATCCGACAACGGCTTTATGGAAACGGGAGCCTCTTGAAAGGATTCAAATTAGCCGCCAACGGTGTGCGGCGAGAACCTACTGTTTGATTCTTTTGCGTTGTCGACCGGCTCGAGGATGAGCTTGTTGGCTGCCGGTATGCATGGATCTTGGAGAAGTTTTCCTCCCTTTCTCAATGCGCTCGACGTTCCACCGCTTTCATCGTTAACGAGCAAAAGCTAGAATCACCGAACGTGGGTAGCCACCTCGACTACCTGCCTGCCGACCAGTTCAGAACTCGTTCACAGCGAACTCTGTCCTTGAATATGTTTGTAATCTATTTCTTCGTAATCGATTTGTGTTACGATGTATCATCCTACCTTCAACCTCCTCAGGCAATTTCCGATCGATCGTCATCCTATGCTCAGAGCCTCGAATTTCGAAACCACCTACGCCCCGTATCATCCCGTACTCGATGAGTTTTTTTGCTTTCTTTAACTTTGGCAATAATTTCGTCGGTCGGTCGTCGTTTCAGAGGATGAATCCGGGGAAATGTTCTCCAAGCCATCGATGGCCTCAGCGACAAAGAAAGCTCTCCCTCACAAAAACGGTGGTCTGAGCCTGTACTTCACCGACGGTTTCTCGATCATTCGCTTGATTCGCGTATTTTCGGTGGTTGTTTTCAGTCAGGGTTCTCATGACGTCGCCTCGTGGTGCGAAACTAAATCGAGTCCCTCCCCCTGCACCCCGTCCATTTGTATTTTATTTCAGCCTCCTTTAGACCAGTTCCTGACCTTTCTGGCAGTGGTCGGCGAGGGGCATTCCGCGATCACGACCTCCCGACGTCCGCAACCCTCAAACGGACACACCGACGGATCAACCGAAAAGCCAATGACGGTTCAACGAGTGTTCGACTGAGGTTGATAAGTTACAAATATTTATTATTTGCCTGAATTCTCACCCGCTCGCCGTCGAGAGAACTCTCGCCATGCGTTCGGACTTGGTTTGTGTGCGTTTGGCACCCCCGTCCAGAACGAAAAGAGACCTTCGGTCACGACGACGGCTGCCAGTAGATGCACTGCTCTGATCGAGACTGTTCTCTGACCAAAAAAAACAACAACGGTTGAGACTGACTAACGTGTCTTGCAGCTACAATTCTCTTGTCAAGAGCCGTTCATCGCCGTGCACGCGTTTTCTCCAGCTTTCTGTTTTCACTTCGTTTCCTTGGCTGACTTTTTCGGGCGTTGAGCACCTGTTTGGCAACGCCAAACTGTTCTTCTTTTGATGCTCATCGTCTTTCGCGTAAGCGAATACTTCACTCTCGGTGGCCATCTGAGTCGTCTAGTTCAGCAACCGGATGTTAACGTACGCTCGGTAATCTGGCGATTTCAAACAAGCAGTGTTGCCGATGTCTTCAGTTCATGTTGAGACGTAGGACCTTATTCGCGCAGAGGAGAAGACAACCCTTTGATTCTAATCGGTTATCGATTTGGCTCCGAATGTGTCAACATTCCGGCTTTCGACTTTATTTGTTGATCGCTCATCTGATATCAAAGTCATCAGAAACACTCACGCGTACGTTCAAAGACAGCGATTTTCGGTGGAAACGAAATCTACGATCTGGGTTATCTACAATTCGGCGACTTGGTCAATTAGGGAATCATTGATTCAATTAGCGATGCCAAATAAATGCTCTTTTCAGTTGAGCGCCGCCATTTCAAGCCAAACGGAAATGTCAGCGTGGCGCTTCTCGAGCCAAAAGAATTTACATCGTGATCACTTAATCTTCGAGCCTACCGAGAACAGAGACATCGATAGCCCCTGAACAATGTGTCGGGATTTGTTCGTGCGTCTCGCGCAAGCCTTCCTATTTTTCCCATGATTACGAGCTGGACTTTCCTGTGTAATTCAATGTTATCCATTCATCGGCTATCGTTATCTGCTGACGTTGAGCGGTCGGGGGACAAAAACCGCTTCGCCCCGATATCTGTCTTAATTGATCTCGAGCCTTTCGGTAGGATGACGGTGAATTCACTACGACGCAGACGCATGCCCGAGAGCGGCAGAGGTGTAAACCTCCACCTGTCGCGGCTGTTTGTTGGGATAGACTGAGACTGCCTTGAATCGAACGAGAAATGCGACCAGAAGAGCGTAATCGTGATCCTTTTGCCAAAGGTCTCGATCTCGCGTCACCTGTTAGATACTGGCGTTGTCAACTCGAGGAGCTATTGACGGGCCCGTCGCTTTGTGTCTCCATTTTCTCGGGGAAATGTCTTTCTGGCGGCATCGCTTGCATTTTGATTGATTTCGATTTCTCATCCGGTTGGTCGGATCTCATTCTTCTCCGCTCCCAGGCCGCAAAAGCACCTACTCCTCATAATTTCTCATGAGAGATGAGGACTAAGTTGATTTCATCAACAATAGGGAAGATTTGCAGTTTTTCGGCAGGCAGCTTCCTCGGAGAGAACGGCTTTCTCTTTGGCTGCAAGGTTCGTCATTGGCTCGTTATGGCAGCCATCCTTCCCGCCGCCCAACCATCTATCCAAGCACAAACATCGCCAACGAGGACGCGGCAGTGATGTAGTGATGTTTAATTAGTTGTTCGGCCTTATCACCGAGACATTTGATATACTTAAGTGCTCGCTGAAGTGCCGTGAGTCTTGTGAGACTTATCTTCTATGTCGCCTGCGCTATTACGGCCATAGATATGTAGATAACGTCATCGGAATGTATGGCAGTCAAACAGTCGGGCGGTTCACTGACTGACTCTACTTAAATGTCATTGCAGTTTTACAAGAAGCATTTCCTCTCTCCTCCATCCGAAACTGAAGAAGAAAATGTGCAACTGCGTTTCCTTCTCGCGCGCAGTAGCCGTCAGTTCGTTTGGAACATTCCCCAAACCCTTATCGTGGGATGACCGCAAAGAACAATATCTCAGGAATTCCGATTCTTACCGAGAAAATCGTCCCACTTTGACAACCAATCAGTCAACCGAGAGCACTCCGACGCCGACAGCAGGAGCGGCGAGGATTTCTTCCCTGACCCGATCGCCAGATCAAATTCCATTTGACGATTCTTCGGAGGCAGCGCCAGCACGGACGCTGAACAGAATAGTTCCGGAGGAAATTTTCCGAGAAAATCAGCTGATAACCGCGAGAATTCCAATTCTATCGGGCCGGCAAGTATGGGATCGGTTGGAATTCCCTTTGCGCGGAGTCGGTACAATAGATCGAGTAGAAACAATAACTCGAATTCCTGTTGCTTCTGGAGCACTCGAGGAAACCGCCCATTTTCGGTTTCCAACGCAAAAGACGCGAGCCGTGACGGGATTCTTGTCTCACTCACTCAGTAAGTGCTGCGATAGCTCGCTGTCATTAAAGGATTCGACTTGGCACGTGGAGCTGTTCAGCGCAGGCTCCTTTGGGACATTTTCAGCTTCAACTCGGAGGTGGAAAATTTCCGAATCGCGTGAGATATGAGAGATTCTTTCTAGCCTGTGGCGCGAAAGTTGTATACCGGAGGTTCAGAACCGAACAGCTTGAAAAATCGACTTCGAGGGTAGATCCTCAAGCGATCCGAAGGGTTTGTCATAGCCAAGACTTCATAGTGATCCAAACTGAGCATTTCCTGAAGCTCCCAAGCGCCGTTTCCTCCACTCCTGTAAGCATTTGAAGTCTCGGATCTGTCTCCGAAATCCACACGCTGATGGGCTCCATTTCTCACATTTGTCCGCGTCCTCCACCGAAAAGCGACGGCAATAACAATCAATTCTAGCAGTTCTAGCCGCGCACTCCGGATCCGGCACGGCCTCACTCGTTGAAATGAAGTACGCCGGAGGAGCCCACTTGCGTAAGAAATGATTGATTCGAAGGCCCGCTAAGGAAGGAATAAATGGAGACATTTCGATCACGCGCCGTAGAATTACACCATCTGACACGGCGCCGATATTTTCGTTGTCGTCCCCCCCTTCTCTGGATCGCCGCCTTTGAAGTCCAGCAGGCACTTACGACGATCGGAGATGCTTCTAGGGAGACCGAGATCGCTTCCGCGTGGGCTCGTTGCTCTGCCGGACTGCAATTTGTACTGATAAGTGTTGTTTCGATAATGTCACAAATCAACTGTCCCTCTGCGAAGCTGCTGCAGCTCTTCGGATTCGTTACGCAAGCATTTGTACTTTTCTATTACACAGTTGATGGATCATAAGATACGCGGCGGCAAATCGATCGCGATCCGACTCTTTTCACAGAAACTCAGATTCTCCTCGATGTTCGCTGATTTGAGTTCTGTGATTTTCATTTGCTGGACTCCTTCCTCTGTGAGGTGAGACATTTTCGATTTCGTTTACTTCGATTTCAATCTGTTCTCCCTTTAAAGCTCCGCAGATAATTGACTCGAGATTTTATCGTTTGTGATATCGAAATTCGAGAAATCGTTCCTGTGACGTAGAGGCTCAAAACTCGCCATGACCTCGAAAGCCAGGGTTTGACAGACGGTCAGAGGTTAGATACCGAGTTGCGAGCTTTGGAATGTGTTTCGTGGAGATCCATGATAAATGCGCGCATTTGTGCGGGTGGAGAGGTGTAAACGCCAACGCTGTATCTCAGTCAGTCCACTGTCAACTCTATCATAAAGTCCGAGCGCGCGTTTACGTAACAAAGCCCCGTTTACGATGAAACTTGAGTGTGGCCCATAATCAGCCATTCACTCGGGCGGACTGTTCCTCCTCTGCAGATTCAAGGCTCAAAGATACTGAAACAGGCTCGGTTGTGGCTGTTCGTGAAGATTTTTGGTTCGTCGCAGAATTTTCGGATCTATGTATCTTGAATGCTCACCAGAAGTGTTCAGATTTCCTCGAATCCGCTCTTATCTCAGATTCTATTCGTTCAAACATCATCGACGATCGCGACTTTGAAAACCCTTCCGGGAAGCTGAATCAGATTTTGTTGAAAATCTTCGTGAGCTCACTTTTACGAGTGCTCAAAAATTTTCGGAAACCGAATCTCTCAACGGTGTTTCCAGAGAAGAAGCCGCTAGAAGATGGATCAGACGCCGACGTAGCCGGAAACCTGACTCACTGTTAAACAAGGCCTCAGCGATTAGCGTTTCGGAGTCATATTTGCATGGGGTCAACAATAAGTCATTCAATGACGTGATCTTTCTTCGTGTGGGGAAACTTCCCATTCCGGAATTCGCTCTCTTCATACAAGCAGGCGTCCTCCCAACCTTTCGATAAGCATCGTGCTTCTCTACCGCAATTCCCGTGAAGTGAGATCTCAAGGCAAACTCATACTTCTAGATCGAAATGAGAATTTCCCTTTCAAATTTGAAAATGTCGGAAAGTTACATTCGGCGGTCATGTCATGAGGAGGATACCTATTAACTCCCTGGAAACGATTTTGCTTTTTTCAGGATTCTGAAATGACTCCGACGGAGCGCATCGGCTCCGGAACGCACCGAACAACAGCCCAGAGTTCCGAAGCTGCGAATCGGTGGGAGCAGCGACAAGACATCGAGCGATGTCAACTCCTAAGACGAGTCAGTCGATCGACCAATGATCACGGCAATTTGCGCACATGTCGCCTCGTAGTCGACGCCAATCTGTCATTCGCACAGAAATTGATAATACACTGCTGTGCGTATAAAAGAAAGTATTTTGCGCGGGCGGTCATCACATGCGCTGGAAGCGTAGCCGGAGGAAGAAAAGAGGAGAGAAAAAAAAACGAAAAGAATAATGATTTTGCCGAGTTTTTCCGGCGTTCGTCAAACTCCGCTCAGAATCCACACATTGCAGAATTCTACGGCGCCGTGAGCGCAAGCCAACAAAGCCCAAACGAAAGTTTGCAATTTGCGAGCATTGTGTGCATGGACTGACTACCCTCTGCCGTCAGAGCCGACCGATTTGGTCGCCGTCGGGAGGTTGTCGGCACTTTCATTCGTTTCCATCCGGCCTTGCACTAAACAGCGATCCGTCAGATCCTCTGAGCTTGATGACACATTACATAATAGAAAAGCGTCGCAGCTCATCGCTGTATGCCGACTGTGTCTGTCGATCCGGCCAGCTGGTTCTTTCTCCGCAAGCCCGCCGTCGAACGCCAGCTAGGAGGACGAGTTTGGGGCGTGGGAGTTGGCGCCAGATTTCCAAACGGATCCAATGCTCGACGTCGCCAGTCTGACGCCGATCGAAGGAAGCGGTTCACCGTCGCTAGAAAAACGCGAAAAAAAAAGACACCACGAGAAAAGGAGACGCAATCGCAGCAAACACTTGGAAAGTCGTCGGGCTGACTTTACAATAATAATCCAGACAAATAGAGAAACTCACGAACTCGCTCACTCGGCGGCTCTTGGAACCCAGTTCCGCGCACAGAAAAAGATTCCCTGCCACGTCCATCTGTCGACCACACGAAGGCTTGGCAGAGGTTCACCAAACACTTGCAAAGATCTTTCCGATTCCATCCGACAGTTTTGTTCCGGTGCGTTGTTTTGTTTACTAGAAAAGCATATGGTCGCTTGAATATTTGCTGAAATGCACGTTACGCGTCAAAATGAGGCTCTGCGCCACCACAGAAGGCTATTTGTTGGCATACGTCACTCGAAACATGGAATTCCGGGGTTCATGCATTGCGTTGATTTGATCGAAAAGGATTTCTCCGAGTTTCCAGCAATTCTGGCTATTCGTCATGCTTTTCGTAGAACAGCCCGTGAGCTTGAGACAAGTTTTCTGGAAGCCTCGTAAAACAAGGATACGAAGGCGATATTCGTTTCGTCGTACTGCGTTGTGGAAGCTCATGTTTGTACTGGGCTTTTGCTCGAGAACCGAAGTCGTCGGTAGAGCTTGTTCTCCGAAACCAACGTCGGTCAGTGAGGATGAGCTGCAGCGAGGGCCAGTCGAGCATTCCCGAGTTGAGCCACCGGTAGCGCAGCAGTGGAAACTCCTGAGATTTGGAAAAGTTTTCTCAACGCCAACTTCCAGGTAGATGGGTGTCGCTCAAGCGAAACAAACCACTGGATGTGCTGAAAAAGCCAATTACTCCCGAGGGACAAAGCCGTCGACCCCTCCTTTCCAGGCTCAGTTTGAAAAAGTGATCGAAGGCTGATTCTTTTGTATACAGTGAGTTCTCGGACATGACCTCAAACTTACTCCCAGAAGAATTTCCGTGTCGGCAAAGAGCCTTTCTCCGACTTAGGACGTGGTTCTCCTTAGACCCTGAACCTCGATTTTTGACCGCGAAAAATGCTGATGTGGGAAAATTCAATCTCATCTCCGACACAAAACTCGAGAAAAAGCATAGACGAGCACGGAGTGCCTTCGTGGCGATAAGCATCAGCGCGCAGAAGCATTTAATGTCGTTAATAATGTGATACCGTAGAAGAAAATCATGTTTTGCCCTTCTCGTGCAGGTTCTCGAGCGGTGGCTGCGGTGTAGGAGGAGGAGGAGGAGACGAAGACGCGGGGAAGGACGACGAATAGAAGATTCACTGACTGACTGACTGACTGCTCACGAGAATCCCGTCGGGAAAACTCAAAAGATAAAAGGCGCCCCTCGATCACGAAGTGGCGCTGATTTCAAGGGTTGTGGGTGATTCTAACCCAAATCCAGCCGAAAGTTGTGCATTGACTTGAACAGCTCACGGCTTTGTTGAAGAGCTAATCGGCGAGACCGAGTAACTTTCTGTTTTACCGTTCGCGGTCCTGTCTATCTGTTTGCTTGTTTGCGAACGATGTGTTCGGTCTCGGGATTCGGATTGATGGAACGAGTGTCTCGAATCCGAAGATTTTTCCCGAATTTCTGAAGTCCGTCTCGAGAGCTTTCGAGAAATTTTGGCAATAAAGCAGATTCCACAGATTCGTTAGATGAGAAAACTCTGATACAATGTTTATTATTCGTTTTCGTTGCCACTGCAAGTGGCCGTTTCGTCGAGCCATCAGCGGCCACGTGGGTTGGCGCGTTCGTCACACGACCACCATCATGATGATGATGGCACACGAAATTCTTCCGCTAGTTCCGATTGCATAACGGAATATTCAATCAGAAATGACGACAGTAAACCAGCGTTTTCGGTGAGAGGGGTGGCGTCCGTGTTTGCTTACCACGCGCTTCTCAGACAGAGGATAGCGCGCGACAGAAATCTCAGGACAAAGTTGTCCACTCTTCGAGTTCTTCGATCTTCAAGTCCACTTCGCAGTTGGAAGTCCGATCAGTTTTGAGAGCACCGCGGTCTACAGCGACACTTGCGCTGCAGTTTCTCTCGCGGAACACTCACACGCGGTCACAGAAGAGAATAGAATCTGATCTCCGAACAAAGCAGGGAAAGGAAGCAAGTGCAGAAAACAATTGAGCCCATTCTCATGCGGCGAGCGGAATTTTTCTTCATTCCGCTAATTTTCGCCATCAGAGTGGGCTGCGCGTCCGTTAGACGGTGTACTGAACAGGGATTATGGTTTAAGAAACCAAATTTAGAATGATTGTCCGTTGTGACTCTGAAAGTTGTTTCTGCCAGTGCTGCTTCCCTCGATCATTCTTCCTCCGTTCCTCTTTTTCGCGGCGAAAGCCGAACGATGTGGGCATCGTACGACGAACTCGAAGCCCACTAACCCCATTGAGGCCTTAGCGCGGCTCACCCTTTGTCATACGCCCTCGCTAAAAATAACGATAGAAAACAACTAAGAAAAAAAAAACAATTAAGTTCATCTCTGTACGGCAAGCAAGCAAGCCAGCCAGCCAGCCAGAGTCACTCACTCAGATAGCGAGGTCGTGACGGGTGAGGTGTTAACCGCGTACCGGTCATTCTCACGCCGCCTGGCGCATACTTTTTTTTGGCCATTTTCTCTCTCCTTACGTAGGCAAGGAACGCAACAGAAAACGACGGTCTTTGAGCGAATGCTCACACTTCTGAGACGACGAACATTTAACACAAAAAGCGCACAATTAATTCTTTTTCTCGAATTGTCCACGAGGTGCGAGTTTGGAGTTTCCTTTCTGACCGCGGAACGCTTCAAACACAAAGTAGAGTTATGTAATTGTATAAAACAAACGACAGGATACGGCCAAGAAGACGGATGCAGACCGTCGCTCGGGCCGATAGACCAATTCGATAGTTACCCAGAAGTGTCCCCCGCCTCTGCGAGTGCTCCAATTGAGCGAATTTCTACGCTGCGGGATTGCTCGATCAGAAAATCTTCAAAAAGAAAAAAAACGACATTGCCTTCTCCGCAGTGACGTCGACTTGATTCGCGGCGTCTCAGAAGAGAGCAACTCGACGTGAAGTTGGGTGTGACGACTACACATAGTACGCCGCCGCCACCGCCGCCTGATCCGAGAGAGTAACAGATGGTATTGTAGTTGTCTTCCAAACAAACTACACCGTTTCGAACTCGGATCTGATTCTCTGACAGCACCTGAATCTCAACAAACGATCGATCTGACGCCTGAGCTCTTGTCGAGAGGAGGTTTGAGACCGAGAATCGACCGACGAAACATGTTGCATCCCTGAGCTTTAGCTCTCCTATTGTGGAAAGTTTGTCCGCAGAGGACTCAAATTCTCGGGAACTTTTAGATTTCGAATTCGTTGATAAAAGAAAAGAGTGAGTGGAAACCTTTAATCTTTCGCGAAGCTTAGGTTTTTGGCGAGATTTTTCAGACTCAAGATCCACGGATACTGTTTGGGTTTCCTATTTCAGGATGGACTTTTGGGTTTGGCATCTGGTTCTTGATTTGCGGGTTGGGATGCATTCTGTAGACGGAGTTAGAGTCAACATTGAAACAACGACTGTCATTTTGATCATCCGGTGCGTCGCTCGCTCTGCCGCTATTACTGCTCGCCTGCCCCTAACGAAGAACGTGACGCGCCTCTCTGCTGAGCATCGTAACACATTTTATGTGCATGGAGACGTTTGCAAACAGCTTTCATTCTTGAAACAAGAAAGAAAGCTGAAGGAAGACGAACAACGTTCACAATCAACAAAAACAGATGTTGTCTCGAACGGGTGCCTCAAAAGTTTTCGATGTTTTCACGAAAGTTTGAATGATGTCAATGTTTCCGGTGCTACGCTCGTATAACGGAGTTAGGGAACACTTTGTTCGTGGCCAAATCAAACTTTCAGCATTCTAAAACTTCGTCGCGGATTCAAATACACAAATATTTTCAATTTCTGTTAATCAATTGTTGACAATCCGTTTGTAGAATAGGAATCCACAAAACAAACGAAAGTATTGGCAGCAGCGACGAAAAGTGACGTAGGCGGAAGATGTCGCCGAGTACGAGTTTCAGTTCTCGGGAACTGTCACTTTGACGGATGGTCAGACACTCCGTGAGTCAGGTGCGCGTCGGTGGTGGCCACTTGTCTCCTCGTTTGTTACGAAATGACAGATTTATGCAACCAAAGATTTATTCTGCCATCTTTAATGAGAAGCCATCGAGATTTCCTCTTGTCACAAAGCACGAAACGGATTCTGTTCGCTTCCGATTGTACAGACAACAGTATGAAGTGGCTCGAGGAGTCGACTCTCCTTCCCGCGTTTCGGAATATTTTGAAATCCTCTTGAGCCTGGAGTGCCGTCGAGGTCGGCACCGCCAATCGAATAAAAAGAACCTTCGGCCACATAGTTCGTCTTTCCAGGACACGGATTCAGGATCCAGGACGTTGATTCAAGTCTTCAAATAGCTCGATTGCCCTCCGCGAAAATTATCGGTGTTAGAATCACCACGCATCGTCTCGAATGTCACCATTGGTGGCTCGGAGTCGAACTTTAATGATCATGAGTAGACGGAGACTTCATTTAATTTTTCAAATCAGGAATTTCCGCGCAAATTGAATTCATGGTGATGTGCTCTCCTTCCTACTGTGGTACCTACCTAATAGCTTTTCTCACTGTTCCAAGCCAGGAGACCCAACCGACCGTGCTGGACTTTGTGGTGGCTATCTTGCCTTAGCGATCTTTCCCATTATCACTTCGTTTCACGCTGCATGGAGTTTAGATTGATTGAAATGCTCAGGTGACGAACATGCCACACGCTAACGACGTTCTTGAATCCCGAGCTGCCGTTCGACTTCCACGCGGGAAACTGCGTTTCATTCTCATAGACTCCGGTCTCTCATAAATCATGACACTTTGAAATACTCACACCTCCTGAGAAGAATGGTTGTCGGTATAAAACTGGTGTAATCCACGCATGCTAAAGTCCACAGCTAACTGTGACACAAAACTGCCGCGTCGGTTTCAGAATCAAAGGAAACAACCGAACGCATCGGGTTCGTTCCACGTATCGATCACGTTTCTTGAACACCTCGAACACCGAATACACAACATAGACTGTGAACTGTGGCAGCTCGCTGCTTCGAGTGCGATCGAAGTCATCTCGTTGGAAAGATCGAGAATTACGATGCGTGTTCCGATTCACACATTTAGACACCGCCAAACCGCATACCAGCTCGGCATCTCTCCGAAGAAATCCTTCTCGGATCCATGTTTCCAAAATACTGCTTATAGTGTTTTAGCGACGATGTTTAGTCTCGAGATCAGACTGTCTGCCCCAGAGCGGGCTCATCACTGATACTATGTGTGACGAATATCGAAACGTTCGGAATAGAATTCTGTACAGCCACGATGTTCATTTCGTGTCAGAGGGGTTGTGCGTCCACGTTGGGTCGGAGGTTCGAATCATCAGCAGCTGTTTCCACGCGTCCTCTGTCGACCTTGAAGCGAGCGCTTAGGTTTGGTTCGGTCGTCTTTGGGGCAAAAAGTTGTAATTGACAAAACGAAGCTGCCACCGCCTCGAGTGGCATCCGATTTCCTGGATTTGCAGACGTTTCCGTTTCCACAGAACAAATCAGATGAGTTCGGACATTGTATCCAACGCTCATCGGATCAACACAGATGTCTGACGAGCATGATTCCGGGGCTGCACAGGAACTTCTATGCTTTTCGCAATTGTTCAGAGAAAGTTGACTGCTGTCGATCGCTTTCTGTTTGTCCTTGAAATCGATGTGTATCTTTACAGAGCTGTACGGATCGTTACTATTGAGAAAGCAGAATAATTGTTGCTAAATTCGAGAACGATGCTGTTTGAGTAGAGCGAAGGGTTTAGGTGATGATTAATATGGACAGCTTTTGTTGAACACCGGGCTGGGGTGGTGGTCAGGTGGACAAGCGGCTTATCTCGGTGCGGAGGGTTCTCGAACTTAATGAAAATGTTTCAATGCAGAGAGAAGAAAGAGGCTTTTGTTCTTTTTCGAAACGGTCTGGAGAAACGAAAGCGGACTCGACGCCCGGCGGTGTTTCAGCATCGAACTGAGCAGACTATTGATTTCAGTTTTCATGGTAAAACGTAGCCGCGAAAATCGTCGGCACCTAGCCACTCATTAAAGTGGCTGGGTTTCGTGTTAAATCAATTTATTCACAAGTTTACACAAGAACCCATTTGGTTACGGTAAAATGGGTGTCAGCCTAGAGACACCTTAGCGCCGTAGAAATCGTGCGTAAGCCCGTTCGATATCGCCGCAGATCTCGACGAATTCAAATGTGGACGCTGGTCGTTCGATCTCTTCTGACGCTGTTTGATTCAACTCGGGTTGATTATCGCTCTGTTAGTGATTTTATTTTTTTAAGGACGACAGCTCTATGCGACGACCGCAGCTCGGTAAGCAATGCCACACGAATACAACATCACGGTCAGTTTCTTCTTGGGGAAACGGCGTCCTAAGATAGTGGTTACGTTGCGATACATCATGGTATAAGATAGCCACATGCTGAATCATGTTCCTTGAAATCAATGTGCCGGAATAACTGCATAAACCAACGCAGGGACAAATTCAGAGCTTGGTCGTTGAAGCGAATGCGCGACCGGCACCGTTGTGGGGAAGCTTTCCATCTCGGCCACCTGTTTGCGTTAAGTTTTCTCCGCTAACTGTCCTGACGTGACGAGTTTTCGCCATTTCATTCAAATCGCTGTTTGTCAACTCGGCTCGGTCGAATGGCGAATCCGTTGCCGCAAAATCGCTGGGTCGCTGAATTCACGAGCTCCCAAGAGTGCCAAACCGAATTCACTTACGGTCATTTTTTTCGCTAACGGATCCGATCGTGTGTGTGTTTGTTTAAGAGAACACAGCCGGCCGTCCTGTAATTTGCGGAGAAGTTTTTCAGAGAATTTTCTGAACACGTCATCTGTAATCACTTGCGGAGCGCAACTCGAGCCAAAGTCGCTGCTTCTGACGGAACCAAATAATTAATCGTTCATCATTCTCACTCTCTTTGTTTGTTCAGGCTTTAAAATTCCTCCTTCGTTTTCACGAGCCCTCTCCACGCTTTCAGTCCTTACAATTGATTCTCGCTTGCAATCTGCCGCTTTTGTCTGAATTCGTGTTCGGAGGGTCAAGTAATGGTACGGAATGGCTCCTTAGAGAATCGATGATCACCGTGGAATCCGACAATTCATGAATCACGCGGCCAAATCGGTGTTTGTCGACGAAGAGTTTGATTGATGTTGCAGTGGTTGCAGTGGGCTTCTCGCGTCGTGAACAGATCGATGTCGAACCGAATTCAAATGATCGTTTCTATCGTTCAAAAGTTGCAGATCCGACACATTCGTGTAGTGACAAGCTGAAACGACACTTTGGGAGTCGTTTGACGTTCAATAGAACACTAATTTCGTCGAGAACAAGCGTAAAAACGATCCAGAACCTAACCTAACCACGCCCGGAGCAGCAATGCTAACTGTGATGGAGTGGCGGACGCTATCCAGCCGCGCGAATACCTTGAGAATAGGTGTGAAATGAGGGCATTATCATCGAGAACAGCGTTTTATTCAAGCCATTACCAGTCGGCTGGCGGGTGGATTGGCTCCGAGCCGTAGGTGTGGGTTAGTTCTCAGCCAACCTGCGAAGCATCCTATCCGACCGTAGCTCACAGACTTGCTTCGAGAACTTCTAATGATATGAAATTCGACACCTGCTGAGCCTTAACCGAAAAGAAAGAAAGAGGAACGCGCCGCCAAAGGAACAGAAACTTAATTCCAGTCTGTACGCGCGTATAAGGTGCATTCGAAGCCACTGATGAAACTTGAACCAATTTCGTACAACATCCTGGATTTCGTCCAACGCTGAGCAGTTAAACAATTTGAAATAATTTCTGATCGACTACGAAACTGTCCAATCGAGGTTGAGCTTCTCTCTGAACTAGCTCCTACGACAGACTGTGATCGGTTATCGATGGTCTTTAAACGACAGGGAGAAGAGAAGACTGAGCCTTCCGCGTCTGATGAGGCTGATTTGCTGATTTACCAAACGACACTGAACAAGTATTCATGGACGTCGCTGCTGATTGAACGAGAGAGGCACATGACCAGGTACTAGATGAAGTGAATAAGCGTGTCTATTGTAAGCCGCCAGACCTCAGAAAAATCCTCCAAACGAGACAGTTATCCGGCATGTCTGGACCGGATTTGAATCTACGCCCTGGTGAACAATCTTCCAAGTTTTCGGAATAACGCAGGAAGGAGCCATACCGGATGAAATAGTTCGGTCTCAAATGAAAATTATTATGGTCGGAATGGAGGAGTCTCTTGCCGAGGATTGAGGATCGCGCGTGGTCGATAGTTGCCTTCCATCGAGTCAAGAAAACTGCTTTGCCCAGGAAATAGGCCAACCGGGTGGTGAGGGCAGTTGAGGTGGTGATCTATTTCTGCTTCTCCTGTATCTCTAGCCCACTTGTCGTTGTTTTTGCCGCTGCTGCTGTCATTGGTGGGGTGCCCCTAGATCCACCACCACAGGACGCCGTGGGCCGTCATCTCAGCAGGACACGCTCACAGAGGAACTCGGCGGACAGACGGCCGGGCGGCCGACCAACCGATAGACAGAGAAACACGGACGAACTGCCCAACCGCCCAACTGAGCCATTTGGGCTCAACCGGTAGTTGTTTGCTAGGAGGCCAATCTGACTCGTTCTCGTCGTGGTCATCTAGTCTTCGAGAAAGGACAATCTGCTTCAGCGACCCGCTGTTGGACGGTTCATCATAACTTAGTAAGTGATGACTCAATTGACTGATCGAGCGCCGAAGGAAGCTACCGTAAGATGATGATGATGATTACATCGTAACAAGAGAAGCAGTGCGCTTCCTGGGTTCCATTGGGCTTGTGTTTGTTCGTCTGTAGTTCATCCACACATGCATAAACTGCAGTCTTGACCTCATGGTTTTCCATCCGATTGATTTGAAACTGTGAGTGGCGAGCGTTGATTTCTCGGGTCTCGTCCTCCTCGTCCTTTCGTTTTCTGTCACAGACAAAGCTGCTGCCCCTGCTGCTGTCAAGATCTCGAGTACTTGAACTCGCACAACTCGATTCACTTCCGCTGAGAGAAAGTCAAACATTGTTCGTGGACTGAATTCGTTCAAAAAACGTGTTGTCATTTGGTGACCGTTTGTTTGCTATTTCTCACTTCCGCGATCTCTTTTTGAGTCGGAATCTTTCGGTGATAGAACAACTTCAGAAACCAGGATCTGCAGCGGCCTTCGGCGTCGAGTCGGACTACGGTACAAACCCAACTGCTTAATAGAATGCAGCAAACATTGGCTTCCAAGTATTCGTGCCGGTAGCGGCGGCACAGGGGAAAAGAGCAGTGGTGCCACATTCTGTCAACTAGGACTTCAGCGGGTTTCATGTTTTCTTCGTCTGAATTATGTACGAGACTCTTTCATTGTACATCTGTATGCAAACATCCCCTACTCGACATGAAGGCATGCAAGTGGGCAAACAAACAGATCCTTTAGGTAGACAATCCACACGATAGAGGGTGGATAGAGTGAGCCAAAACGGTCTCTCATGCGCATTGAGTGCTTGGGGGGCAAGTCGTTCATTTTACGCATTTCAAAGAGATTCAATGCAGCACAATAGAGACATTGAATCGCGCCTCTGGAGTCACTCTTGCGAGTCGTCATTCTTGAGTACAATGCGCACTGCACTAACAGTTTCCTACCAGACTCGCTGCTCGCTTAGTTAACTCACTCGTTCCCGTGCTTCAGGCCGCACCTAGCCGCGTAGTCGGGATCTCAGAGGTTCGCCGTCACGGAGTCGGCACGCTCTCGTTTTTACAGCTTCTGGAGCGTCGAATTCGTCGAACAATGAACAATCGATACATTATTAGAGCAGATTTAGGGGATTCTTCGAAATTCGAGGTTCAATGCAATCCTCTGATCGCGGAAGGTGCTCGCCGAAATGAAAAATCGTGCGGACGGACGACGCACCGCGGAATCTCGCCGCAGTGCTGTGACGAATCAATGCTCGAAGCCTCCCGGTCCGAGCTTTTTGGAACTTTGCTTCTAAGGAAAGACCTTGTTCTCTGTAGAATTGGGTGATATGAGTGCGCACCCAAGCCGGTCTGAGGGCAGAAGCACTGCCACCTAGCTGAGGTTCTCGACTACCGGTCTACTCGTCCCGCTCGCTCGCTCGCTCGCTCGCCTCGTCCCGCTCTCTGGTACTGAGAGAAGTTCAAATCACCAGACGGAGATCCGTCAACGTTAAGCCGGATAATGTTAAATATGGGCGTTCCCGATCCGTATAGGGGTCACCCAGACCGCACGGAGCACGGCTTGGGAGACCTCGCCGAGTCGCCTCCTTCTGCTGAAGGGTCTACGCGCAGACTTCGAAAGCAGAAAGACTCTCAAGACGCTGCTACCAAGAACGCAATCCGCCCTTCGACTGAAAGAATGCACGAGAAAATGGATTCTCCGTCGACTATAACTCTACCCACTACAACTGCAACAACCACAATAAATCTGTTCCGTTCAGCGAAGCCGAATGAACTTCGTGCTTTCACTTGGAGTTCGCTCTGATTTTGATGATTCGATTGTGTTTTTAGGTCTTATCCATGTGCAGTCTAACCTTTGCCATGATTGCGACCGGATAACTGATTTACGCCAGGAGGAAAGTTCAAGCTATGGACGTGTATACGAAACGGCAACTTCAAATTCATTTCCCGTAGTATTTCCGACGATAATTTACGAGATGCTGAGGAATGCGAACAATGCTCGAGAGAATCCACTTCCCGCCTTCCTTGGTGAGCGCCTGTCGAGGAGGCTTACGATGAGCTTTCCGAATTCCGAAAGGGTCATGAGTGTCTAGGAGCAAATTCAGCCACGCTACCAAAACAAGATGTCACGGAAACTCCTCCTCCATTGTTTGGCGCGTTCCCCTCGAGTTTTCGACGTTCCACATTTAGCTCTGGTTGTTGACCGAAGAACGATCCTCGAGGAAATCTCGATTTCACTCAAATATTCGGATTCCAAAACCGCTTGTCTCGCTCGCTGAACGACGGAACCTTCTGCGACCCTGACGGGTAACTACGCCCCCGCAAATGAGCTCCCGGTTATCAGACATTGGAACGAGATGACCTCATGAATGAGGAGACCCTAACGCGACGGTTTGGGAGACGAAATTAGCAGAATCCATCGTCGTACTGAGAAAGAAACGATTTCGGAAGCTTTGATTCGAACGTTAACGTGAGACTGACACGAACATTTCAGACAGCTAAACACTCACTGCAGGGGGTCACCGGAACTTTTAGTTCGACGTTTTCTTCAGAAACACACATAATCAGAGAAATGACCGAAAACATTCGAATGCATCGCTATCTGATCAGTCAATCGTGCATCAGCTGCTGAATGTAGCACTACGGCGTGAAGACACTGTTTCGCGTTGGAAAGATCACAATCACGGCTGTAATTGGTTCGTTTAGACAAGATCAGCGTGTCTATTTGTATCGCGTACAACAAATAGTCGTGGTCATTATCTTTTTCAAGATCTGGATTTAGCGTAGACCTATTCACTCACCGGATCGCTTCTTTTCTCCCCACTAGTCTCGTCTCTGATCCCAGACGACAGAACGACGGGGTGCCGTCATCAGAACATAAGCAAACAACTATTGAAATACACCCATTGCGAAGCGAGATAACATCGGATAACTTGCTGACAGAGGCTTGACCTCTAACTCGAGACGGATTTTCGACGAACGAACAAGCATACATGCATGCATGCCTACCGACCAATCCACTCAAGTTTGTATTTCAGCTGACCAGCGATCTCAAGTTTTCTGTCTGTCGACCAGTCATTCTTGGTGTAGGGGCGCCTCAATAAAGTCATGCCGTTTTTTTCGTCGTTCCTCCTCTACCCATATTGTGCGGCGACCTGCTCCGCGTGTTGTCGTGGGGTGCTTACTTAGCATTGACTTCGGTCGAATAGCCAGTGTTTAATGCTCATGGATGCTCTCAACATGAGATCGGCAACAAACAAACGGATCGTGTTTTCGAAAAAAAAAAGATCTCTGCCTGTCCGTCTTTATGTGTATTTTTGTACTAACGGACGTGCACTTGCTCACGGGTGGGTGGATTGATTGGATGAATCAATGATTGATCGATCGATCGATCGACATAGGCCTCTGAACATACGATGCTGAAGTCAGCTGGTCCTCCAAACTTGTGTGACTCGAGTCAAGTGGGCTTTGTCTCGATCAAGAGGAGAAGAGCTTCATTTCTGCCGACAGATTAGAGGATGTATTGATGGGCGTTCCGTGTCTAAAGAAAGAAGCAATGGTGTCAGTATGACGCAAGATTCGATTGATACCTGGAGGGCTAACCGAACTACCGGACTCTTGTTGCGGTTGCGGGAGCAGCTGCTACCGCTTGCTATCTTCCACCTTTCCGGTCCATGGTTACGCTTCGTTCTGCTCTGTTTCCCAAGGCAAGAAGATCTCCTGTACAGACGGAAAATCAACACAAAGCCTACGTCAGATCCTCCTCTGTAGCTGCCCGACAACTGGCAGCTCCATGATAATCCCCGGGCGACTCGAAGACTGCCTCCCAGACAATCGACAGTTGGTTTCACAAACAGTGAGTTGAGCCGGTCACTGCGTCTGGTAGAAACGACGCAACAGACGGACTGCCTACGGAGTGAGGGTTACCCAAGGGTTTTGCTCTCATTCCGTCTGGAATCGATCTAATCTAGTTTGATTTCTCGAGACAGCGACGATGGCGGCGTCGCTCAAGATCACTGCCGTTGTCATTTTGACGCGTCGCTAAAAGCGGAACCATGTAGTGTTCAATTACCTGCAACACTAGTCCTCACCGATTGCAAATTACTGTACAGGCCAATAATTTGGATACTAGGAAACTTTGAGGCGTTTCGTTGGTCTCCGCAGTAGTTATTTTCCGGTGATCGTGCATATAAGGTGATCCCACGATCTCACATCATTCGGTATCATAGAGTGCTAACGGTCTCATTCAACAGTTCGGGTCTCGAACTTAACAACTTTGTTCTCGAGGCAATCAAAGAGCCAGCGGAATCAATGAGCAAAATCGTCGAGTTCGCAAACAATATGTCATATTGTGTCTGGCGCGGACAAGGCCATTAAAAGTTTGTATCGTAAAATGACGAATTGCTTCTTACGCACTTAGCTTGTCAGTGAGAGATCAATTCAGGAAAGCTGGATTGGTAAGACCATTTGGTTTTTTTTGGCAAACACCTCTCAAAGACAATGGATTGCACAGAGCGAAGTCATGTCTACACTCGGGGTCGCAAATAAGAGGGCTTTAGATTCCGCAGGCGCTCAGCTGTCGATGATATCTCTCGGGAAATTCCAAAAAAAATCGCTTTCATCCGATCAGCTTCCAACAATGGCGACCTTTCGAGCTTCAATCTCGATACAACGAAAGGTCCAGGGAGCGAAGTATCCAGGCGGAGCGGAGTGATTAGACTTTGCAAAATCCAAACGCCTGATTTCAAGTGGTTTCTTCTGGGTGGACGAGTCACGTAACGAGGTCGGCACCTAGGGTTCGCGAGGTCGCCGTAGGCTGTCCTGGGGTTTTCTCTGTCGGGAGCGCGGTCACCCTTTGGTGTCTCGTGTGATTTTTCACACTGAAGCGCTGGGTCGGGAATCTGGCTGTTCTTAAATGTTATTCTCCATCTGTCTCGGGTTTTGTCTCGAATTTCTACCAGGAAACGACACTATAAATCAGACTATGCTAGAAAAAATCGCTTCTCAGTCTTTCTCTCGATTTCACCGCGCTCGACCTGGAGCCAAGTGCGAGCAAATTCAGCTCGGGATGAAACGACTCCGACTTTTTCGCACCCAGGTCTACGACGACGAACGTTTCAAGACGTTCAAACTATGTATGTACGTTATAGTTTCCGTGCTCACGAAGAATGTCGTTTTTAATCTGAAATCAGCGTCCAGGCTAGCATATGACGGTTGTAGACATTCTGATCATCTCGAGATTGCGTCATTGAAGAAGCGGACGTCGTATTCGGCAGCAGAGGCTCTTCTTAGCGGTCGGTGAGGTGTTGCTCATGACAGACGACGCGGGCAGCAAAAAAACACCACAACTCGTTGAAGCTAGGTTGTTAGGATTCCATCGTGAGCACGATTTTGTTTGAGTGCTTGACTGACTTGCTGGCTGCCAGCCAACCAATCAGATAGGGTCCTGTAGATGAGTAGATGTGTAGAGTGTGAATTTGAGTGACGTCGGAAGGGGGCTTAAAGAAAATCAGCCGCTAGATCAAAAGTAGGTTGTTACTCAATTTTCTGACTTTTCGGGGTTGCAACCTTCGGGTCACGGCTCGTTTGAAAACCCCCGCCTCCATGTACCGTGAGTTGGGTGCTTACTCTCACACAGTAGATGAGGTTAGCGCGCTTGAGGTGCTCGCTGTCCGTTAACAGCGTTTCTCGCAGTCGCTATAATGTTTTCGGTACGGTTATGAAAGAGCTTCTTGAACTGTCGACTCGCTGAGGCATTCTCGTTTGCCGTGTTTGATACTAGCCTCCCTACTCATTCGCTCCAAGCAGCTGTCAATCGGTCCGAGAATAGAATTCATTCGATAACGAAAACTCGCGTCAGCTTGTTATGGATTCCCTTTGACACGATATCACCGACAGTTCACAAATAGCAGTTCAGTGCTTGGGGAAAGGTTTTTCATCCTGAACAAAGCTCAGCACTCAATTTCAGTTTCGAGACCGCATCCTGTCGTGTGTGACCTCTGGATTTGGGAGTTTTCAGCGTACGGGTCCTCAAGGGTTTGGCGACCCGTATAGCACGTGCTAACCAGTCGCTTCAGCAGAAAAAAAACACGTTGTTTTCCTGAAAGTATTATCCAAAGCATTTAAGATGGCGGTGTCCGGTCAAAAGCAATTTCGGTAATGAGCTGAAAAGGCTCGATTACCCTTTGGTGAAGCCGCTGATTGCTGGGGGGTGGCTATTTTGACCGACCGACCGCCGAAGTCTTTCCGCTCGATAGACGTTTGGTTACCTGACTGGTCGCCGAGATCGGCTGGTTCACCACAAGATGGTTAGACGATCGAACGTTAACGATGAGCACTGTGAGAGATGATGCTCCCACTTGAGGCAGATGCGTCGTCGTCGGTTCTGAGACTCAATAATCTCGAGTTCGGTTCTCACACCCTCTCACCCTCGAGTAACTCCGTCGCAGAAATTTCGGTGAATTTCTCGAGTATGTATGCGCCCTCGAGTCCGGATCAGCCGATACGTTAGCAGCACCAACAGCAACTTTTGATTCAGCGCGCTCACCCGGCTCGTTTGAGCGCTGGTTGGCTTGTGACTGTTGTGCTTCCGAGAAATCAGAGGACCTACTTCGGGCATGGTCCGCACCGCCCGGCGGGCAACTCTCGAGAATGAAGCCGACATGGTCTATTTGTCATTTTGAACAATGATTGAGCAGAGTGGACTGGAGCTTGATCGGAACTTGAAAAAACCGAGCTCGCGTTTAACAAGACCGTCGTGGGGTTCACTCGCATGTCTACTCATTGAACGCGCGACTAGATCATGGAAAGACGCCGCATTGTGTCCTATAGGCATTTGTCACCTGTCACTCGAGGAGAGTGAACTCTTTGACTCGTCCCAGTGTCGTCGATCACAATATATTTAGTTCATCTTCAAGGCGGCTTCAGACTTCAGAAGGTCTATAAAGGTTTCGAACTATCGGTCGTTCCCATCGGTCAAAACGGAACAACGTCATTTATCCGCGAGACGCTCAGAAAATTGAACTGACCTGATATTGACTGAAACCTGAAATATTACCCATCTCATGACAATGACCCGCATTGAATGTGCATTACGCAGAAATGTGTACTGAGACCATTGGAATCGAGAATTCTGTATGAAAACATGAGCAATCCGCTATTTTGCTCAGAAAAGTGGGCCGTACGAACTGATTTCCGCGCAGTTTTCGTGCATATTGCTTACCCGCAGCTTTGAATGCAAAAATTTTGGGGTTCGAGTCCGATTCACTTTGAGCTCCGCACAATGATGTTCCGTAGCATCGTGAGAATTGAGAAAGCTGTTGAGCTCTTACATTCAGTCCGTGGTCGTGAGGGGGTGATACAAATGTTAGCTTCGGGAAATTCGGTGAATGATGATCTACTATGAAATTTTCTGCGAGAAGATTCGATATCTTGGCTATTCAGCGGCTCATGATTTTGAATCCGATTCCACATAGTTTTCTCGCCGAGAGCTTTTGGATGAAGAGAGACAACTTTTTGGCGTCGAAGAATCGTGTTTAATATGCAAGATGAAATCACAAGTTCGAAGGCACTGCGTGAATGGAATCAAGATCAAATATCACCTAACTTCCGTGATGGGCGTGTACCGCTTTCGTCTTCTCAACTCCTTGATTCGCCATCCACGACAGATAAATGTTCCAAAACAACGCTACACCGCTCGCGAACAGGATTCGGTATGGCAGTGGGACGAAGTTGAAGTTGATGAACTGTGCTGCCGGCCAGACCATCCAATTGGTTAATATTAACGGCACTGTATCGCGTTTCACAGTTTCCACGATCTCATCTGAAAGGTTCTCAAACTTTGATCATCGAACCGCCTCCATATGATCGCGGTTCAGCCCCTGTGAGAAGGAGATGAATCTAGTTGTGAACAGTTCGACGCTAAAACCTCGAACGTACCGAATTTCTGCTTATGCATGGCGCCGGTGACGGCGAGGAATCCAGGAATGAAGATTGGAGCGAAAATTCCCTGGTCGACTGCAACCATTTTGACGGCCCTGTACTTCGCGTCTTTTGGCATCAGACGGTCCAGGCGGTGAAACCATGTCCTCAAAACAGGTCCCACGTAGATGATGCCTATAAAAAAGAATCTGGAACCAATCGATGCAATGAGCTATAGGGCATGAAAGGATTTCAGAGACTGTCAGACCGCGTAACTAGCGCCTAACTGCAATGTGCTTGACAATGCAACCTGTGCAGGCAGCGTGCGAGACTAATCACCTGATAGTGCGCTTGTAGTCGAGATTTTCCTTCTTTTCTATGACTTTCTGAGCAATGACGTCTCCAGTCGCCATTAGCGTAGCTGTGGTGCATATCTGAGTAGCCAGTGGGTACGCAGTGTTCGCTTGATGATAGGCGCGGAGAAGAAAGAATCGACTCATTTTGAAACTTGATGCGGTTCAATTGTTGCTGAGGGCTCACTTCGACTATCTGCGGATTGTCGACATTGGTCAAGAGATCGTTGCAACAGTGTGTTTTCTGCTGATTTCCTCCACCAACACTGAGAAACTACCTGGCTTTTGCCGAAGAACGCCGAAAACAACATTACGACCTGTTTCTACGGTCTTGAGACACGAGTATTCCAATTTCGAAATATAAGCTAGAGTCGAGTGACTGTAAACTTGAGACATTGTCGCAGCTTTAAATGAAATTGTGATGGCACAGAACCGCGAAAGAATGCCAGAGAATCAGAACTCAAGATCTGAATATACTTACAGTACAACAAAGTGGAGTTCGGACCGGGAGCACGTGAAGCGCGCGAATGCGCTGCTGTCAACTCCGTGTGACTTCGGATTGTTCTCTGGAACTCTTCACGGACTACAAGTAAAGAGTGACATTCTCTCCGCGTTCTTGCGAGATACCTCCCAGAAGATTGCAGCTTCCTCTTTGGATGATGGCCCCAATCTCGTGTTCAGATAACATTTACCCCGGAAAACTGTTTTCGAAAGACATCGACTCGACACGTGCTATTGAACCCGAGTTGTGTGTGGGACCTTGGCGTTCTCACTCAAAATAGCACCGCGCGGCCAAATACAGGCATTGTAAAACGATGGTTCAAGGGTTCGTTCAGTTTTGAACGATTGCATGACCTCCGTTAGATTCAAAGCCTCTTTTGCGTAGATGCCAGAGCCCAGAGCTTTCCTTATTCACAAACACAAGATATATGGTTTTCTCTTTGCTATTCCGATGCTCATATTATGTTGTAGTATTCCTTTTTTGAAAGTTCGATGAGGAAAAAACCGTGTCCCGACCGATAATAATCGTCAATCAAGGCGTCCCGCGAAGGATCACGATCACAAATCTCATCGGTAGACACCACAGAATCAGGAAGAATAGCTCGGAAGTATGTGGCTCATTCGAGAACGTCGGCCTTAATGTAGCTTTTCAGGAACCCGGGCGTCAGAAGGCGACGCTCAACGGGATAAGATAATCCAGTGGCTCTCGATTGGGGGCCCTGGCACCGTGGATCAATTTCAGGGGGGGCTGGAGCCTATCCGGAAATATACAGGGTACGAGTAGTTACTGGAAGTTTCGACCAGCAATGCCCTTCTCCAATTGACATTGCGAATTTCTTGAAGTATCCTCGATTCGAATGTCGACCCGACCTTAAAATGTGCGATTCACCTTCTGCCGCATAGAACGAGACTAACCGCGGAAAGTTCCTCCTGTTTCGGCGTTCATGCCTTGAAACTAGCGAGCTTGAAGCGGATTGGCCGATGAGATCTAAGTGCGAGGACGTCCGTGTTTCAATCATAAAACGCGGCGCGTTCACCCGGTAGTGTTGATTTTCCGCTAGTTCTCTGTGACTCAGATATCATTGTGAATGAAATCGAGCGTCTTTTGATTTTTCCAAAAAGTATTTTGTTGTATTAGGGAACCAAAACGGAGTCCAATAAAGAAAAAAATCGGGAACCGCTGCGAAATACGATGTCAAAAGAAGCTTGAGTTTGGCCCCTACGAGCGTTTTCCAGGAATCGACGATCGTCGGGTTCAAGTAGCTTAGGTTCAAGTTTGTTCTCCAGAAACTAATCAGTTAAAGAATGTGAAATTCGGAATCGATCGCGAGCATCGAGCTTAGGCTGGCTCCCCTGTAACTGAATAGCAACGAGATTCGAGACTTGAAGGCGATCGGGAACGTCGATTCCCGCGATTGAATCCTGCGATTCGATGTCTGGAGTCGATTGAGAATGTCGAGCTCGGTTCTGATTTGAAAACCTGACTGTGAGGCTGGAACCGAGGATTTCAGGTGAAACCTTCTTTTCTCATGATGCAGGAGTGACTTGCCACAGAGTTGCCCCGAAACCCACATTCATCGCGACGCACTCCTTTTCCCTCTTTGTCCCCATGGTCCCCGGTACAGTATGCATTTGAGCAGAGTCCAACACGGTTCCAGCGTCTTCTGGACACCTTATAGAAATGTCCGAAGCGGGAATTGAACCCGGTCTTAGCGGAGACTCAGCGGATGACCTCAGATGCAGGAGAAGCCGTTATTGCCAGATCATTTTCACCGAGCTTCCTCTCCGGATTCCGCGTGTCTGACCGTGGGGTGCCATACTCTCATGAACGTCAACTCGCTGGAATGAGAAATTGCTCATTATTTCCGCCGCTTATGTCATATCATCAACGACGGGAACATGTTATGCGTTCAAAACGGGAAAATCAAGAATCTGATGCGAAGAAAGTGGAAATCTACCTTGGCATTACTTTGGAGGGGGTTGCCGGCGCTTTTTATCCTCAAACCTCCAGGTGGTCTTCTCAGCTGAAAAGCTCATAAGCGTGAATTTCTCGGGGGCTTATGGATCTTGAGTTTCTAATTCGATCCGATTTCCAAAATGGATGATGTAAGCCACCGTAACGGAATGACAGCGCGGGCGTTTTCGAATCGCTCTCCATCTCTTCATTTTGATACTCGCGCGCTGTCTGCTTCGATCGCGAGGCACTGCAGGCGGCGCGCCATCCTCTCGAGCCAGCTGAGACTTGAGACCTCGAAAGAACAGAAGCGAATATTTCATCAGTGGATAAACTCGTACATCTTCGGATTTTTGCTGCTGCAAGTCGGGATGGATTTCGATCCGGTGAGTGAGGCTCAGGTAGCTGACGATCGGAAAGCCCCGACCAGGGTCCCGGGAGTTCCCTGCTCTTTGAGTGTCAACTCGAGTTCGACAGTCTTCCTATAGATATTATTGACAAGAGCTCAAAACTGTCCTCTCCTAATTGTGACCGAATGGCCGAGTTGAAGACATGGAAAATTAATTGTGCTTGTGGATATCGCGAAGCTCTCAGAAGTGAAGAATGTGAAATTCAATAGAGATTGACCTGACGCTGCCCGATGGTTCACAGTGTCTCGTTGCTGCGCAGGTGATGCGCGAGGCAGCGCGAAGTGTAATTTTCGCCCGTATTTCCTCACTTTTATCGCTAGCGTTTGGGAGTTTAGCCATTGATAAAATCCACGACGCTCCGTCTATTCACACACATATTTGGACGAGTTTATGACTTACACATTTAAGTTACATATGTCCCACGTCGTAATGGGGCGAATCTTTTCGATGGTATCGACTTTTCATCGATGTACACCGCCCCATAAAACTTTCCGGATAAGCCGCTACTGATTGTGAGGCCCGTTTTCAATGCTTAACGCGATTTTTTGGAAGTTTCGCCATTTTTTTTTGTGTGATGGAGACTCGGAACTTCCAACTACCGGAGTGTCGAGCCTAGTGGGAGCTAACATTTAATTTCGAGCCGATCGGTCTATGGGAACACAGTGTACAACAGTTTGTAGAAACCTTGCCCGGGGAAGTTTGCAAGCCGTTGTCGCGACCCTTGAACGTTTTTGGACAAGGCTGGATCCGTGATCCTCGCTCCTAAAGCGCAATCATAGACACAATCTCAGGTAAGGTACATATCCGACATTTCGAAACAACCCCGCCAACCACGGCGGGGCGGTTATGATGCTTTGAACATGAATATTTCGAGACCACGTAATATGCGATGATGTTCGGAATGACATTCGAGATTGCTCACAAGTTGAAACCCAGTTCGGCAGCGTAGATTCGAAATGTCGCATATGTAACTCACCTGAAATTGTGTCCACGATCGCGCTTTTGGAGCGAGAATCAAGGATGTAGCCTTGTCCGGAAGGTTCTAAGGGTCGCGATGAGCCCGAGGTTTCTACAAACCTGTCAAACCTACAAACCAAAAACATACTGTTTTTGTTTCTGGAGGCCGAACGCCTCAAAATCAAATGTCAGCCCCCACTTGGCTCGAGAGTCCCGTAGTTTGCGGTTTCCAGTCTCGACCAACATCAAAACAAGCGAAACTTCCGAAGAATGGCGGCAAGCATTGAGAACGGGCCTTGGTCGCGGCTTCTCCGGGAACTTCCCAGGGATAGTGCTATAATATGTTAATCGGTGTTCATTAATGAATGATGCCTGAATATCCAAGTTCTCATTATCGCGGTTATGAGTCGAAGGGTAAACCGTTATTGTGAGCGATGATTACAGACCGAAATCAGACGCATGATGGAGAAGCGCCAACGCGAGCTCCGAGCGAATCGCTTATCACCTGAACACGCTGTATCGCTTTCGAAACGGTCTCGACAAGAGGAAGAAAATGAAACCGACTCGTCTATTTCCCTTCAAAAACAAGAAATTCAGATGGGATACGACGATTCTCCGAAAAGCCCAAGGCGAGACACCGGGAGCACTCCAGCGCAAGCAACGAATTCAACGCGAGCTCGACTGAATGAAATTTCGAAAAGGTACCACGAACGTTTGGAGAATTAGTTTCTCAATTCCTTCCACAGGGAGTGAATGCTGATGGTAATTGTGAATGGGAAAGTCATTCATAATCGGGTTTCTACGCAGACAAAATGGGCATTTTCCTAGATCACCATGATGAATTCCGAATATCGATCAATTCTCCGAAGAAATAACTGTTGTTCCTTCAAGAATCAGACTTTGTGGCTGTGAAATGTTCGAGAATCCGTCTTCACATCCTGACGGGTATGGTGAGCTCTGTTTAATGCGTCTCTCTCTTTGAATGGAAGGTTTGCAGAGTTTGAAGACCATCTTCCGAGACGATCGCCTGCTTCGGAAACTCCAAGTGCGCCGAGAAGATCAGAAAGAGCCCAGAATGCACCCACCTTGGAAAAGTTGGATGAATCTGAGCAAGCTTCCAAGGCTCCGAGTAGCCCCACGTTGTCAGAGTCCAAGTAAGCATCTACGTGAATCACAATATTTTGATTCTCGTCCTGAAGGTGCTCCGCCGAGGGACCCATCCGTTGTCGGTGTGGGGCGATTTGATACCGGAACGGATCCATGGATTTCCAGGGTTCCACAGAGAGGGAAGATTGCGGACAAAATCTCGAAATTCGAAGTCGGAAAATCGGTCCCCCGTTGTGAGATAGATACGAAACCGATGGCCAGCGTCTCGGCGAGAGCCAAGTTTTTCGAGAAAGCGATGGAAACCAACAAGAGAGCTGCCGCAGATACGGTGAACGCTTCTCCAAGCGAGCGGACAACGAAGTTCAATGATGAGGATGAACGAGCACTGAGCGAGGAGGCCCCTCAAGTGCCGGGCTGGAATCCTATTCCCGAAGAGATTTCGGATGAGCCGTGCGAACCTCTCGAGAAAGTTGCAGAGCTTCTCCATGGCGAGGTTGCTGAAGAAGGTCACTCGCCAGAAACACGGCTAGAAACAGTACCAGAACCCTCGAAGCAGGAACAGCGGGAACCCAAGAAGGTCAGTATTCCCTTTGATCAAATCAGCTCGAACGCTGCAATTGATTCAATCTATTTCGAATCGTTCATTGGTTTCATGGATGATCGTCCACAGATCGGAACCGTGTCCTCGAAATTGAGAACTCATCTTCAAGACCTCATGCTTGGTGGACATCGGACTCTGGACGACACCCTGATGTCCATCAGCGAAAAAGATGAGGAGCATACGCTCCACAAGATCGACGAGGGAGTAGACGGGAAGCTTTCTAATGGCCAATCAGACGGAGAAGTGGTGATGTCGCCCCCAATCGTAGAGAAATCACAAGGAATGCCGGGAGATGAGGAGAACTCGACGACCACCGCAATCGCTGAAGATGGCCACAGCTCACCCAAACCTTGTGTATCCTCTTGTAGTAACATCAGAACTCCAGAGGCGGAGATCCTTGCTTCAACCAGAGGAGACGCAGGAAAGGAAACTCCGCAGAGGGAAGAGGATGAGCCGAGCGCAGTCCTGAGGAGCTCTTCAGACCCACCGCAAGCAATGTGTCTGGGCAAGAAGAAAGCGGACGACGAGGAAAGCACTTTGGAATGTTATAAACGCGAAATAGAGGAGCAAGTGACGCGTCAGGAGTCTTTCATGAAGCAATTCAGTCACGCTCTCCAAGTGTGCCAGGAGCGAGGCGACAAAGGGAGCAAGGAGCACGTCGAGGCTGAACGGTTCTTGCTTATAGCTAGTGAGTATCTTCCAAGACCTAAACATCGTTCGCCGATGTTTTCCGATTTATCCTCGACGGGGCCCAATCTAACGCTGGCAACTATTCCAGGCGAACGCCATCACCTCGCTGCGACCGAATTACAGAGAATCGACGCGCAAAAATCTCTGCCGCAGACAAGGGGAACTCTAGCGATCAGCGAGATAAAGCTCCCATTCAAGAACGAGTTCCTAAAACTGTTGCGTCAATGCAACAATACTTTGGAGAAAACCCATTACTTCTTGGTTCTGGTCCGTTCGGGAGCTACCCTCGTACACACCGGACTCTTTTCCTCAAACGACGAAATATTCGAAGGGTCAGTGTGTTTCAATGATTCTCCAGGATTATCCGTGGATCTTCAAAAAGATTTCAAGGTCTTCGTGGAAGTTTACGCTGTGGTGAGTTACCTCCGATTCGACCTCTTCTATTAGACCGTGTAAGCAATGGGAACGTATCGACTTACTATTCCCGGGGATTCATATAGCTTTCCCAGCTGGTTACTCGGTCATTGCGTCATCCGAAATGGTGAACTGTCTCAAAGAGATTTCCTTCTAATCACAGCAAGCCTCGAATCCTGATCATCCCGAGTGCAAAGCCGTTATGGATAAGATCCGTCGCGAGAAAGAGAAAGAATCCAAGAAAGGAGGTGGTATTTTGAGCGTTCTCACTCCCTCAAAGAGAAAAAAGGCTCAGGGTACCTCTCAGGTTGCAGAAGTGAAGATTCGAAAACCCTCGTTTGGACTCATCGGGAGAGTGGCATTGGACGAAAACCTCATCGCGCAAAACGAGTGAGTACTCTCAACTCCGGTCCTCTCTGATCTCAAAACTCATGCTTTATCGACCTTGTCACTCCCAAACCTGTCGTTTGTTCAGGCGATGGCATCGTTTGGATGATTTCTACGAAGAGTCTCCCCTTGACGGACGAATTCACATGAAACTACTATCGGAAACGCCGGAGAAAGTCCATCACTGCGGAACGGTTCGTCTGAACGATGGTTTCATAACGTCTTACTTCGCCGCAATTGAAGGAAGTCGTCTCAATTTGTATAAAGACATCAGGTCGGCCGAGGAGAGTCAGGTGAGAGCTTCAGCTGTACGTCTGATGGACTGGAAATGTCGTCCAAGTTGCTCCTATCAAGACACGCCTCTCTTTTGTCGTTTTTGTCTCTATCCCAGGAACCCATCCGCTATTTCGAGCTCTCGGAAGCTGTCGACATCGTACGCATGGAAAGGATCATCGATTTCTACTATTTCACCGTGAAATTATCAGCTGGCAGAGAACTACGGTTTCTGACGTACTCTCAGGATGATTCGAACGAATGGGCGCGGAAACTCAACGCACGTATCACGACATACCTTAAGGAATTATCAACTCAGTAACAGGCGGCTTGTTTTTGTGATGGGAGAATTTCTTCGAAAATCGATCCTTACACCGTGAAAGAGACATTCTGATATCAGAAATCGAGTGCAGAGAGACATTGAGAGTTGGGGGAAGCAGGAAGAAAAGCTGATTGGGAAAGTTGGGAATTTGTAAATATAGAAGTTCTCTGGCTGTTCGAATTCACTCTGAGGAAACAAGGATTAAAGTCATTCGGAAAGCTTGTCACGAAAATTTTTTGCCGTACATACTTTGAATTAAACGAACCCCGACGCAGGTTTCCGAAATTGTCTGACAATATTTTTTTTCCGGATTCAGAGGCATCTCAAACACGTTATCCCGCACCCCGCGGATGTGTGCGGGCTGCGAAGGCGTACTCCTGAATCGCAGCTTCGGCTGGCGTCTAGTTGTGCGGAGACGACACCTAGGTACCGAGAGGGGGCCGTGATGCAACTGCTACGCGGCAACGGTTGGAAATGACTGAAATTGAGACCTTTTGAACATTCCCACCCGAATGTATTGGGTAATTTTTCTAAGAATGAGAAGCTTTTGCCATCGGAAAAATTTCCGACTTCGGCCTCCTCAAGGAGTTACGGACGGTTTTGCATTCGAGGGATTTCGGGACGAATTTTTGTGTTGATGATATTTGCTGTCTTTTTTCAAGTTCGAAATCGTTGCAAAATTGATCATTCGCAAGCCATGTGAATCCGGGGGCAGTGAAAAAGAGGAGTCGCCTCGAAGAAGCTCTGGAAATCGGGTTCTTGGCGGAAACACGCCCGGCGACTTCGAAGTGCGCGTGAACACAGGGATGGCGACTTGAGCGGGAATCCTGCCGCCGTAATTCAGGCGTCTGCGACAGCTGTGGCGGGTGTAGGTGGAATCATTAGACCCGCGAGCGTAGCGAGCGGCACAGGTCAACGGAGTCCTGGGAGGCAACGCACCGTAAGCAGCTTCAAGCTACTTGTACTTTAAGTCGCCGGGCGCATTTCCGCCGAGTACCGGAAATCGCAACTCGCGACCGATCGAGCAGAATACTTTTTTCCCTTAGTCGTTGTTGATCAGGTTTGAGTAGCGCCCTGCAAAAGTCGGTTGACTTTCTCAGTCTTATCATTGGATGCGGAGAGAGATCGAAACGTGAAGCTTTTCCTGTGCTGGAGTTCGAGGCGTCCGGAGCTAAGAGATCGTCGAATAGTTTACCCTGTTTGGTGAGCTTCCTCAGATGATTGAGGTCAGGTGCACGAAGTCGGGTGGGAATGGAGGGGGCATTGGTTGGCCGGCATCGCGCCTCTACGCAGCGCAGGAAGGTCCTCTGAACTCGAGGAGAGTCCTGTCTTCGTACAGATTCGTACTGCAGACGATGGAAACGTAGCTGAGAAGGGAGCGGCCTTGGCTAAAGTGAGATCGACCTTAGCGCTCCAAAAGAAGAGATCCCTGTGCTTGGTAGGGAACATTTGGAAGTTGGTATGTGGAGGCGGTCAGCCTATAATCAAAAACCCCAAGATCGACGTCAGCCGTGCGAGAGGGATGCCGCTGCTCAGTTGTCAAGGCATCACTTTTCCCGTTGGGGGTGACAGCGTGAGTTCATTCTCTCCGCTGCCGTGAGAATAATCTGTTAATTTGGTCATCCTTCAATGAATATTACCCCGGAGTCCTGCCACATTTTGGAAATGGAGAAAGGTAAAATCAATTACTTCGCAACAACAACAATGTGAGATTTCTGCAAAATTCTGTCCTGTTTGAAACCCTTCACTTCAGTCCGTGAGTATCGGTTTTTCCCGCGCTTTTCATTTCTGCAGCGACACTTCTAGATTGGAGGTCGGTCCGCATCAAAGAAAAAAAGGGGTGGATTCCAACAGAGATGATTACGAGGGCGACGTGGATTATTCACAGGAGATCAAAAGCGCATGATACGCACAAAGTGTAAGAGAGAGGGGAGTTCTTCAGGTGTAGGAATCGCGTCTATTAGGAGCAAACGAAAGTGGCAATTAGTCGAGAGCACGCCCGATCACTTTCAAGCAGGCAGTTAGGAGAGTTGGTTGGTTGGTAGTAAACACCACCAAAAGCGAAAGCACGCTCACTTTGACTTCACATTGCTCCTAATTCCTTTCATGAAGTTGCTTACAGGGCGATGACAAACCGGCCCTCATAGACCCAAATATACAAACAGCCACCCACACACACCTTGAGCAGACGTGATGAGGCATCGCTCCAACCCCTATGATGGGTCACGTTACTGCGAGGGCCGCTTGCCGAGTTGACACTCTGCGTTTGATGCGAGCGAGCTCTAGTTCGATGACACACTGCCACCAAGATTCTCGACGCGGGCTCGTCGTGGACTCTCATGCTCTGAAGGTTTTAAACTCGGAATTGCAAAGTTTCACACGCATTCAAGGCGTGGTCCGTCTTTCTTTATCCGCACATCATGCTGTCTATCAATTGGGAATTAGACATTCAGAATTCATCGCGGTGTCGATGGTGGATGAGACGAAATCATGCAAAGTTTCAACCCGCCAGTATCCGGAGCTTCTTGAACTATCTTACCAACTCGATAAAAACTCATCGTTCGATCAGTGACCCATCGCACGGGCTCTGTATGCGGGACTCGGAACCGACCATGATGAAAACGAGTGGAATCGAGTTGACGGGAGAACTAGAAGGACTTTGACGGCGACGGAGAGACCGAGCTCAAGCCTCCATGTCTAAGGATCGCAGGAATCCTTTGAGAGTAGCGCTATCGATATTCCGCCAAGAATCAATATTCTTCCTCGCAGCTCTCAGATCTGAGGAATTTTAGTGGACAAAGGTTAAAGTCAAGGAGGTTGAACTCGTTATAAAGCGGACGAGCCTCGTTATCAGTCTGGTCTCCTTTTGTTATCCGTTCCTGTGGGATCCGAACCCTTAGCTCGCTCACCGTCTCGTCCCGACTTAGAAGAAACCGGAACTTCGGCTCCACGGCAGCGTTGCGTTCACATGAGAGCTCGGGAGTGGAATCAATATCGTATTTTCGTTCCGTCGAAGAAATAGGCTGCTCTGGACCCGCATGATTTTTTCTTTCTCAATCACACTGCAGGCATCCGTCAAACCCGAGGGAGAGAAAATCTTAGAATTCCGAAATGAAGTCTCGACTGTCCGAATCAATCACTCGTCTTCCACAGGAAATAATAGTCAAACCGTGGAGATTCTCTCCGTGATCTAGCGATTCGACGGCGTTTTCGTCGCCCGAGGAAAGGCTCCTCGCCGCAGGATGCCAAGCTCGAGCAGCCCGGCATTGATTGCTTCCAAAAGCAACGGAGTTTTGAGCCATCGAAAACGCTCCCGGGGCCCCTAGGGGAACCGTTCGACCCCATGAGGTGGCGGGGAAGGAGATCTCGGAACTCAGGTTTAGAGAAATCCTCACAACGCCTCTATCCGGTTTTTGATTGCGACAGTGGGGACTCGATGACGCCGAATCCTGATGGAATTCAAGTTCTAACGCCACTCTGAAATGAAGCAAGGCGGGCGAAGAGCAATCAACAATGTCGCCTCACTCCGCCCAGATTCAACTTTGCTTTACAACTTGCTGGGTTCGAGGTCAGCCGCCGCGCCCAAAAACAAAAGTTTCTTCCGACCGACTGACTATTCAGTTTCATGCACGGCCTGCAAGCTCCGCCAGCGTTCTTTCTAGAGAGTACGAGACAGCCTCATGACGTCAACATCCGAAGAGTGAACCACGTTGGCTTCGGCACAAGCCTACTATGGCATCGAAGTTCTCACAAAAAAAAAAGCTTTGTCGCTCCGAGAGATCATGAACCCAATGTCGAGACTACGAAAATCATTTCTCCTTGGCGACTGTGCCCATCCGGGAAAGAGCGGAAATATCGTTTAATGCTTGATCAATTTTTCGGATTGTAAAGCAAGCTTGACTTCTATGAAGGTCGCGTTACAATTAGGTTCCCCAGGGCGGCGACGAAGGCGAGGCATGGGTGATCGGTCTCTATTAGCCCGGTTGGAAACAATACACTGGCAGATAACGGCGATTTCGCTTGGTCTGTGTCAGGTCACGCAACGTAACACGCCTCTCATTTCTAGATGAGGATCGAGCTTGTTTTGGGCGATACTATTTTGGGATCAGAGTGCCTAGCGTCGAAATCGTTCCTCTGAAGGCTCTGGAGTGAGCTTCGATTACGTACCCGGAGAGTATGGAATGAACCTGGAATCGTCGAAAAGGACATCTATTCGATACTTCGTCGCGAAACTCATCGTCGACAAAAAGCTCTTTAGGTGGTGGCCGTCTATATCAGCACAGCACAACGTTATGCGTCATAGGGGGCGTCGACTTCTCTTGACAGATTCAGCGGCGATCGTATCGTCTCGGGATGGCTCCAATCGAATCGTCGGGGAATAATTCAGATCTAAAGGAGAACTCACGGGTGCTGTGAGATTATCAGTGGAGTCAAACCCCAGATTCACGAGATTGATTTCTTCGTGACAAAGGTCCGTTTATTTCAATACCGAGACTTCTGTCAGCGGGTTCGCCCTATCAACTAGTTCGAGTAACTCAAGAACGACTCTTCTCATCTCTGAAAATGATACTCAGCTCAAAAAACGATCCTGATTCATGAAATACCCTAAAATGCCCCGTAGAACGGAACAGGCTCTCCGAGTGACGAAAGATGCGGCTGACAAATTGGACTCGTTGGGACTACAGATATTCTGCGAGAAGCGTGCGGTGGTGGGAAGGTCCGTTGTCTGGGGGATTTGTCATTTGGGAGGTTCGTTACACGGGATGTTCGTTGTCTGAGTGGTTCGTTCTATGCAAGGTTCCTCATCGCACGGGGAATTTTCGGCTGATTCAGTTGTTCTTTCGAGGCTTCTTTTTCTCGTGAGAACGAATAAATCCGGAAGAAGAAACTTCAGATTCTGCTAAGTAACAACATAAGATGTAGCCATCACTGTCACTCTTCTCGGCAATATCTTTCCTCTCGTGTCTCTGGGTTTTTGGGCCGCTAGCTGGTCGAATGCTCTGAGCAACGTGCACAATACCTGCATGTCGCATACGAATGTTGACGTTTTGTTGAACGCAAGAATACTGACTCGGACACGGCCAACTTGTCTCTGAGTTTTCCAAAGTCCCCATGTCTATTTCAGGCGAATATTCGAGGAAAATACGACAGTTTTCCTCTGGCCTCAGCTAACCGTCTCTTAACACCCTCATAGCCCCTCGCCCTCCTCTTCGAAGTTCTTGTGTGAGCAAAAGGCTCTCTGGACCTTTCGCTCGGAATAAACCTCGGCCGTTCCGTTGGACAAAGCTCATGAATCCTAGCTCCGCAAGAGCGGGAGTTCTATAACTGTTCGATAACAAATAAGAGTCTTTCATGTAGTTTCCGTTCACGGAAGAGGCGAACACGAGTGCGTCGATGCCCTTGCAAAGATACAAATAGCCTGAAGGATGCTGATCCAGAATTGATGGTAAACCAGGACAGTGATAGAGATGAAATTGCCATATGGGAATTATTCAGTTATGGCGTTTTCCCCACATGAGAAGTCGGAAGTTGGGGGCGACTCGTCATCCTTGAAATGAAAATAAATCCCTGGCGATGGCGAACTCCGAATTCTCGATAGTCAGACTCACGTGATACTGCAGCGTAGGGTTCGGTTGCCGTCCGGGGTGAACATACTTTAGGAGATTGCTTCCATGCAGCCCTGAGCGGGATGGTTGGGAGGAAAAGATTCGAAGGACGCGGCAGAGAATAGCTGGCCTCACAAAAGCGCTTCGTCAGTACATTCGATTTTTCCAGAACAACCTATCATGGTGTCATAAGACGCATTAAATTCACTCAGGAAAACTGTCAAAGCAATCTAGTTTACGATTCTTCCCGGAGAATCCTCCACAACAAGAAACGATTTTGTCGACGTTTCATCCGAGCTGGATATTCCGTGAGCTGATCCTGGAGGAGCCTTTCTCATCGCCAAGTTGAGATATCCTCAGGTCCCTCATACAAGTAATCTTCCGGCGCACCGTAATATCCCGCCTATGGAGTTGCTCACAGCGTTCTTTATATTCGGGACTTTGGGGTGATCCTTTTGTACGGTGAACATTGAAAGCAGCTGCCAGAACTAAAGCATTCCCAGCAGAAAGCCAAGTTTCTGAGAGAACTTCGCGCTGGGAAACCTAGTTTCATAGTTCGATACGCTGCCCATTTGTCAGGGAAAATAACAGGATAAAGCTTCACGCAGCGTCGATAGCATTCATTAAACCTTTGTCGAACGCCTGATGTGAGAATGTGGCTCCGAGGAATCATCGTGACGTGATCGGAATAGCAGCAGAATCCACAAGGTCAAGGTCGCGCGACCGAAATGCTCTTTGTGACAAAGCTTGCAGATCCCGGTTCCTCCATCCGATTCTCATTCAGCTGACCTGGGCGGCGACCTCTCTCCATTTCAGGCTGACCTTGGAAACTGCCGAATTTCATGCAAACTAAAAGTCGTAACACGCTGCGGCCTCTGAATACATTACAGCATACATATTTTATGGAAGAAGGAGCAAACATCGGTAGTTTACGATGACTCCTCTCGGGGCTAATTTCTTACACGAATCCCCATCGCGTGAAACCGATGTTGTTGAGGTTATAAAATCACTCAACATGGCAGATGAAGTCGATCAGGGATGAGGAAGTTCATGTTCATCAGTGAAGGTTCACAATCAATGCTCATTTCCAGAGATCCTCGAACTCAAATTCATTTTTTCGTCCGTGAGTGTGAATTTGTGCGACGCTGAAGACAGCTGGATTCCATGAAGGTCCGTCCCAGTGTGAGAGGAGTGGGCGCGAAAAGGATGGGGAACATGGACACTATTCTCAAAAAGGTCTGCGACTCTGGTCGAGCCTCCCGCTCACTCTACAACATTCAGCTTGAGATAGGGCCACTATGACGATGCTAGTTTGCACGTACCGTTTGCCCATCTGGCGGATGACATCATTCAAGCATGTAGCGGAAAGTGTGTCAACAGTCCTTTTAACAGCTGCATTGTGGGCGGGTCAACAAATAAACACCGAACTTGTTGGACCTGGCTGTCTTTTTCGTCCTCAACGTGACTTATCTCATGGAGTGGACACGCTCTGCATCCCAAGAATCGGTTTCATTTCAATCAAATATCGCGGATCCAAGTACGACGATGTTGTGACCCGTCAACAGGATTGCCGCAGTTGTCACATTTGGGTGCATGGTCTTCGTAACAGAGAGCGACCCCAACCCCTGAACTCGAGCTAGATTGTGAATTCCGATGTATCACCGCAGTCATCGTCCTATTCAACAGTTCTCAGATTTCTTCCGGATGAAGAACGAGCGACGTTTCTCATACGATGTTAGTGCCGGACTCTGAATTCACAGTGCAGGGTTCTTGGAGGGAAACCTCCTCTAAAGAGCCATTGCATCCCGTTCAGAATGTCCCCCGAGGCACTCCGAACTCCAAAATCTCTTTCACTTACCGAAAGAGGAACCCTAGACAGATTTCCGTTCTCCGAAAGTTTCGGTAGCCAACAATGACGGCGAGGTCGATGGCGCTCAATATTAATTGGAGCCTTCAACGAGACCTTTGTTGACCACAAGTAACCGGCGGAGTCTTTGCAAGATGGCCGGAAGTTCAATTGAATTTATTGCAAGACCGAATGTGGGATTCAGCGGTACAGTATCGTATTCAGCAGAGTAAATTATTCTCTTCATGATTGGCCAACTCCGAAAGATCGTCAATTCCGACGCTACGAAAGTTCGTTTACGAAAGGATCAAACGACGTCAGAAATGAGATTCTAGCAACTCGTGAGTTACTCGAAGCGAGGTGTGCATCTCAGTTTCGAAGCTACCGAAGAAGCTTGTGTGCAAAACCAAATAAGTCGAAGAGGCTTTCCGGTGTTCTTCATGGCACACTGCGTTTTCGAATGAATTTCATGCTTGCTGGGTGCTTTGCCTGTTGCGCAGCTTGTTTTTTGTCGCTTGCGGCGAGGGTTGCTCCGGGGCGGTAAAGCTTTTGATTCAAAAGAGTCCCCCGGATTCGTCATTCCATTATCCATCCATTTGTTAATGCCGCCGTTTCTATCGGCAACCCGCTAACGCATTTCCATCAATTGAAAGAGTCCGTCAACCAACAGTCGTTCGAACGGGGCTGGGGAGGAGCCAAGAAGCTGAAACAGGCAGCTCGTTTATACTTCGTTGGTTCTATGTTGATTCATTCAATGACAGTTTTCATTTCGGCTCGTCGCGTTCCCGCTGCTCCTGCAACTGCACCACTGTGTTTACATGCTTGCTTTCTATCTGGGTTTCTGGTTTGAATTTAAACGCTTCTTCTTGGTTTGTCTCTTCTGATTAATTAACTTTTAGGGGGCCCTCGCTTGACGTTGTACGTTTGGTGCGTTGCAAACTCTCCCGTTACCGCTCCGTGCCGTCCCCGTCCGGTTCAGCAACTCCGAACTCAGTCAGCCCGGTCGGTCGGTCCGCCGCCGCGCCGGCTGGCCGGCCGGCCACCCGTCTGCCTGCCTGCCTGACTGTGGGGCCCGTGTTCACGTCGAGACCGTCCATGTTCATCAACAAACGTGTTCCGTTTTTTGTTTAAAAGCTTCCTCCAGCTTTTGGTTGGTTTTTGCGTCACGTTGGTTGCTCAGAGCTGCACTATTCAGCGTTGGAGCAACTCTGGATAAAGGGGCGGCCCGACAGCAAGCATGCCTTGCCGTCACTGCTAACCGCTTTCAAATATGACCGAGTTAGTCTCACTTCACCACACAAGATTAGTTTCCTGCATGTTGCACTAGCTTAGCTGGCACCCGAGGGCTCCTTGCTTCGTCTGTTCCTCTCATTCAGAGCGAATATTGAAACGCCATGATGACAAAACTGGCAATCAAATCGCCTCATGTCTCCGGTCATGTTTTTCCGAACGACGCGAACTTGAAGCTGAAAACACGCGATCGCAAACAATCGATTTACTCGGTGGAGTAGGATGTGGGGAGAAATCGGAAAAAAAAGTCATGTCGTCAGCAAAGCAAACGCTACGTCAACGTGACGTGATAGCGTGATACGTGTGAACGTGACGTCGTGAGCTGGATCCGGTGGTGGATTCACGTCGCTCCTCTTCACAGTCCAACTGTCAAATTTATCTATATTTAGCATGTCGATGTTTTAAGAGCCCTCTCGGACCGCGTTTGATCAATGTTCTCTCGGAGATTAAATCGAGAACTACGAATTACGTTTCTTCTCTGCGGATGAGAGAGCTTGTCAGACTCGGGCTTTGGCTTTGCGTATTCACGGACACGAGGATCAGAACTCGCTGAGGTCCCTTCTCAGTTTTGAGGTGCGCTCATCTCCTCGAGCGTGACTCATCGAGCTCCAAAATCATGCAAAACGGTTTGTGAAGGATTAGCGGAGGCGAGAGAAAACTATCTCAACGTGGGGCAGCAGGATTCAGAGCTTCATGAATAAAAGAACTTTATTATCCACAAAAGTGCAAAAGCAGTTGCCGCCGCCGCCCGACTGTCTGGCTCTGTGTGCCCTCTGCGTAATCAATCTTATTCTACGCATTTCGTAAAAAACAATATCGCTCTCTGGCTCAGTGGCGGGGTTGCGTGCTCCTGCGCTCGGTTGTTTCGAACCGAACTGGTCGTCGCTGTGTTTCAGCCGAAGCAGGGGTGACAACGTGCGCGATTTGAAGCTTTGCGGCGATTATAAACTCAAATGCAGGGATCCGGGGTGGTATTGACGGTCGGACAAATCACTGGAGGGAATCCTGCTTCGAGCGAAGCATTTCAACTGAAGAGCCTCCGTGATTGTTCCACCCAACGACTCCGAGTGGTTTGACCAATCGTGAACCGAATTTCGAAGCGATTTGAAAGGGAAGAAACAATAAATTCCAAAGAATCTGAAACTCTCAGATTGAGAGAAAAGGACAGAAGAGGTGGGTTCTTGCGAACTCGACGCTCGCCGGAAGGGCCTGTGTCGTCGGTATTCCCCGACCCGTCTCCCGTGGTTCATCCATGATGATTCTCCGCAGTTCTAACCTTGTTCTGTTTTGTTTCAGCATCTTTCATGGTCGGCCTGGTGACATTGCCGGTCTGAGCAGCGCCAATCATTTTTCGAAGGGATGTTGTCAGATGTTCACCAGAGCTTCGAGAGAAGACGAATGTGTTCCGCAAACTTGTGGCCGTAAAACTATTTCTGATAGTGTTGGATTAACAGCTCCCTTGGGAGCCGCAGAGGTCATGAGCCTCGGCTTCAGAAATGTTTCTGAACGCAATCCCGGAACCTCGGTAATAATTTGCGCTTGTGTATCTCGGAATCGCGAGATTCGGTCTTTCGTATCCCGTAGTTGTTGCAATCGTTACGAAATGATTTCATCCACATCTAAGGGAGCAAGACGGTCGAAGTTCTGTTTGTGCCGAATTTTCGGTTTGTGACGAAGGATGACCTTCGAATGAAGATGCAGCGAAAGCGAATTTGGCTTGATCTCGGTGAAGCCCATGTTGAAAGATCTGCATTACTGACCATAAGCTTCTCTCGGAAGACCTCTCACAACAAACGCGACATAGCCAGCGGTTATGGCTCGGTCAAGTGAATGATTGTCTTGACGAGAAACTCTCGACATGGGCTCCACGGTATTAAGATCAGAGGACGAAGAAGACATTTGATGTAGGTCTTCTTTGAGGGGTTCGATGCGACATCTTCAAATGTCCCGCGTGTGAGGGAAGCGAGGAACTACACCAAATTCTAGCTTTCACTTCACGAAATTCGTCACCTATGCGTCCGTTCGCGGAGTTGCCGCCGAGTCGAAACTGTATTGTGAGTAAGTGTGCACAAGCAATTAAAGAGTCTTTCTGACCCTGTCCCAGCGTCACTCCCTCCAAATCCTAAGCTGGAAACGTACTCCAGTCGGTTGCTCGGTCTGTCTGTCGATTGCACTGAAGTGGCAGCTGGTAGAATCAGCAGAATAGTTGCAAGAAAGCACATGCCGGTCCACGAGTCAGTTAGCTTGCGCGACCGACCGGCCGCTTGCTTGCTCGTTCGGTCGGTCGGTCGGTCCGTTGGTCGGTCTTCTCTCTCTAGACGCTCAATCCTCACCGAGCGAGCAAATGGCGAACGAAGCCAACTAACCAGGCAGGCAGCCAGTCAGCCAGCTGCTTTTCGAGGACGAAACTTTGAGTACTAGGGGTTGGGACATTGCTACCGCCGCTCCCGCCGCCGCCTCCACCACCACCCCTGACAGAAGTAGCAGCAGCAGAAACCGTAGTGGTGTTGGCAACGGCAGCGTTTACTTGTCTGTGTCCACTGGCTATGAGCGAAAGCTGTGGCAATAGGAAAGAGCGAGTCAGTTTCGGGAACTCTAGAACTCATCCACGCGAGCAGTGGATGGAAGTCAACAACTTTCGGCGCAAACGAGAGAATAAAAGAGTCCAAAACCTTCATGCGCCTCTAGCTCTAACCCGAGCCGGCAGGCAGGCAGGCAGGCAGGCAGTAGTTTGGGAAACAGACGGATCTGAACGAAGGCCGGAGAGTCGATCAACGGGGAAACAATTCCCTCAGCCGCATGAATAGACCTTTTCCTCTGCCGCGTCTGTTGTCATCGCCACTGTCGTCGTCGTCTATTCACTTTCGGTGGGCATCTGGTAAACCGGTCGCAAGGGCTGAGATTTGCCTGCGAGGGTCTCCAGCCTCTGGAAAAACGGGAGTAGGGGGAAGGGGAACAGAGGAGGGGTGGTTGCTTGCCTGCCTGCACAGGGTGGCCGAGGGTTGGCAGGAAAAAGCTCGCAAGGAGGACGGGGGTGGGGGCTTATGAGGAGGAGAACAGTGAATCCGGGGGGATGGGGATGGATGTTCAGCAGGTCGGGCGACGCAGGAGGAGAAAACGCAAGGAGGGCGCGAAACGTGGGTGAGGGGTAAGCAGTGTAGGCTTCAGGATGAGGCGCTGGAGGGAAGTATTCGAAGCCCGTATCTCAGCCACTCGCTCGCTCGCTTGCAAGCTGCTGCATTCAGAGCACGAGTTTTTTGCACAACCTTTCCAGTCGGCGTCGACGCAGCCTTTTGTCGAAATATAATAACTTCATTAAGTAACCTTTCGTTGGCTCGCGTCCGCAGTCGCCCATGCGACCGAAATCCCTCTTTCTCTCAGTCGACAACTGCAGTGGCGGTGACAACAACAACAATGACGGTCGCAGCTCCTGACGACAATTGAGAACCCAGGATGGCATAGATCCTGAGCTACATTTCAAAGCTCTCAGGTGCCTTGTGCGGAGATTCGCGGTCCGATTCCTCGAAATCAGGATGAAGACCTCTCCTCAACTCCTCGAACTCCTTCCTTTCGAGAGGAGAGGAACTTCAAAAATTCGAGATTCCGTGCGGAGATGTCAACGGAGATAAAAACGAAACCGTGTATCTCGCATCTCTGTTGATATCGAAGCGCGGCCGATTCGTGCGCTCATCTCCTCCGAGGACTCATCGTTCGAGCCAGCGAATAGAGGGTTAGAGAACACGACGTAGCGGCTGCAATATTAGCATTCAGAAATGAGGCGTATAATATCCCGATAATTATGTTTCTTTCTCTGGCAGCTTTTGCCGCTCGCTTGACGCGAAGCCTTCCTCTTGCCGATGAGCAAAAGACGGAGAAACAAGAGCGATCCTGAGCTAAGACAAATTATAGCATTGTAATCAACGTATGGGACGGCGAAGGCTTTGTGAGGAAGCGAACGTCGCACGGGCTGCTAAGCCCCGTCGAGCTAATAAGCCGACAGCCTCGAACGCTCTTCAGTGGAATTCGAAAGAATACGGAGGAATACCGTCGCGGGAGACGTACTTCTTGTGGAAAAGCCGAGTTTTTGAGCCAAGTTACTGTCACTGGAGGCGACACTATTTGCGCAGGCAGCAATATTTACAGAAACATAATACATGCACTCAGGAAGTGCGTCTTCGAGCAGAAGTGCGTGCACGCACATCTCCGTAAATACGTGCGTGCAAACAAGCGTCTTCTGAAACAACACGAGTTCAAAACAACCGCAAAGCACAGAAACATCTGACCAAGAACACACGTATCCATAACTTACTTCGCTCGGCTTCTAACTTGGGTGCAGAGTCGCATAAACTAGCTTGAGTGGTTTTGAAAAGCTCTGGATGAGCGTCTTTTCCGGGGAAGCTCTCAGATCCAACGTCCCATTTCGAATTCTCTTTGTCCGACTTTCTGGTTTTTTTTCGCGCGAAAGCTCCTGGTGGGATGATATTCGGCTTCACGAACGTGTTTTCCTCACTTCCCGCATCGGGGATCAGTGTTGTAACGACGCTGGAAGATTCGAACGCTTCGCCGAAGATTGTTGTTTTTTGTTTAATTTTGCGTCTTCGTCGTCAGGCATTCGTTGATCCAGTTTCTGTATTTCATAGTTTCTGGTCTCCCGGAAATCATCCGCATGGATGAGGCAGCAACTCTCCGAAACTTACGCAACTGTCGAACGACGTGATTGCGTTGCGGGGATCGACTTACAGCCTCGAACGACACGCTGATTCAATCGAGAGAATCGAAACATTGGGCATTCAAGGCCGTCTCGGAGCCGGCGGGCCCTAAAAGAACGAACGATTATCTTCTGCATGGATCGCTGAGTCGAAAACCCATCTTCGGGAGCCGAGCGACCTCACTCTCTCGGCTCCGAAAGCCATTTGCTCCCGCTCTCGTCTCGAATCCCATCCGTTTCTCAAGCATTCTGCTTTTTTAGAGCAGCAGGGATCATTTCGTCTGGAAGCACATTGACGTTAAAAACGTCTTCTTCAAATCCTCGATTGCGGTCAGACTGGTAGGACCGTTTGGCGTGGCACAGATTAAAGCACGTCAGTCACGCAACGCTCCTCAACAAACAAATCGTTCGTACGATCGACCGCGACGGGAAAGAGAGAGAGAGAGATGACGGAAGAGAAATACGTAAGAAGGGAGGAAATCAAACACGCGGCATTCCGCAGCCACAATACGACCGAAAGGAGCAGACAGACCATGGGACCGAGTGACAGAAAGTTGGAGACAAGGACGTCGGGTACGCATGTCGTTTCCAGCAGGAAATATAACAACGTTGCTGTCATAACTTGGGGAATGAGGTTGAACAGTGGAGCATGGGTCCCAGACGACGACGAGAAGGAGGATGATGGGGACAGGGAAAGGAATATAGAAAGAAAAACTGATGAGTGATTCCTGCGCCGTCGCCAACTGTGCTGGCGTTCGTTGTGCGCGAAGAAAATTTTTCATTCATTTTTTCTCCATTCCTTTTCCGACGGCTCTGTCTCCTCGAGAGTGAACGTTCCGATGACGTACGGAACGAAGTCATGCCAAAACGAGAATATTGCTGCGCAAGACACGAGAAAGGAGGGGAATCCATAAGGGGTGCTCAAAAGAGAGTTTCCCTGCACATATCAAGATGCATCCCGCTTGAAATACTACGCGAGCTCCGGTCATTGCAATTCCGTAAATAAGAGCCGACGGTCACGTCTTGTCCAAGAGGCTTTTCGCTGAAACTGCGTCTGATTCGGATCGTCGAAGTATTTCCGCGGCACGGCAGGATCGAAGGGAGAGGAGAGACGAGAGGAACAAAAAGGACGATCTTTGACAGATCGAGAGACAAACTCCAAAATTGATTCCGTTACGAATTTAGGGGTGTGCGTTTGGCGTGAGTGCTGAAATCATTTTCACTGTGACTCTGAAGAAGTGCGTGTGGGTTGACGAGCGACAGCTCTTTCGTTCGCAAGAGAAAAAAGAGTGTCGAAAATTCGTCAAATTCGAATCGGAGAAGAAGATTTGGATTTGCAAGAGCGGTGCGACGTATGCTCCACTCCCTTCTGCTCGTGGTTAATGCAAGCGAAGCGTCGCTGGTTCTGATCAGGCGTCGAGGACGAACAGTCAGTCAGAAGTAACCGCAAGGAGTGGCAGGTTTGTCGCGACGCCGATGATGGTTGTCATCTCTGCTGGATTTTAAGTTCATCAGATCGATTTGTTTGCCATCAGAGATGCACGTGACCGCCCGCGGCGAACATCTCCATCTGTGCTTCGCAGAATTAGTCGATAGGAGAAGCCAAAGGCGGCAATAACTTTCAGCATGTTGTTTGCTGGTATCAAGTTGCGACTTTCGAGTGTGCGGAAGCATTGAGTACGTCGGATCGCCAAGCACCAGACAACTGGATACCTGCCGTGAATTGCATTGCAGCTGCTGCTTTGAGGAGCTCGCTCGAGGAGCTTAGAGAGTCGCAGCCGCCTGCCTCCGTCTTGGAACTAAAGCCCTAGTCGTTATATGAAGGTCGAGGGCGCGGAGTATGTTAGCTCCGAAGTCGAAGAGAAATGGAGCGTAGATCATCTTCCGAAAAGAACGAACCGGTAGCAAATAGGCTAGAAGTAGCTGTTCAAATGAGATGAAGGCAAGTGCGAGGGCTAATGCCCTTACCCAAATATCGTCGACGTACAGGGCAGTAGCCAAACGAAGGAGACCTGTTGAGCTCTCTTTTTCGGTCCGAGTCCAAAACATGCTGGAGATACGTCAATTGCTGTCAGGATGAAACAATAGGTGGTAATTGGTAAGCGTTTCCCTGAGGTGTTTGCTGAAACCATTTCTCACAAACTGGATCAAGAAGACTGGGAAAAATCTGGTGTGAGAGATAAATTCCACAGAGCACTTCTCCATACGCTTGTATTGTCGTCTGGAGGTCAGATCGGTGGAAAAACTCCGCCTCTACAAAGTATCCTGGCGTACAAAGTATACATGCCATTGATTCTTCGCCGTTGGAGTCGAAATTGACGATGGATCCTCATTCATTAGCCTCACTGTTTAGAGTTCGAACACCAATGGCAGATGCAACTCTGAAGTGGAAAATACTAATAGCCATATTTCGGACCATAGCGATCAGTTTCCGCCCGCTGTAGAGTCACACATGACGTAGACGTAATGCGTGAACCGAATACAGTTCCACCGATTTATATCATTCCAAGAGAAATCGGAAAATTCTAAGGGCGCTCCAAGTCGAGCAGAGGAATTACGGAATGAGGGCTTCTCTTCCATCTCTGCTGTGCTCGGATCAGTCGCTGACGATGCATTCCACTGATTCGGAAGGGCAACGACAACATCGTTAAGAGGAAAAGAACGAATCAAGGTCGTTTTCAAAATAGCCGATATCGGATGCGATAGCAGCATCGCCATTCGAAGCTGGAACAGCTGATCATCGTGATAACAACATTGGCTCGAAACACATGCAGAGAGAATTTCATTATTGAAACGATGGTTGCAGAAACTCTTTTCTGTTCGTTCAGTCGTGTTTTCGAATCGATCTCTCCTCCAGACAGCAGGCAGCCACCTCGCTGCACGCCTCCAAATGACTGGATGACTTGAAAGCCAACTCGTCCGTACTCTGCGCAGTGTTCGGGCCATCTTCAACGACACTTCTCAATTCACGTTCGCAATTATCGATTTTTCACCAAGATGTAAACGCGCACTGACATCTAGTCGAGAATTTCATTGACAGAAAGGAAGCTCCAGACTCGAACGGATTCGAGGAAGCTTGTCCTGAGACGCGCGGCTGGAGGGATGCCAGCCGAGGGAGAGAACAAACCGTGCTGAGGCTTCGGTCGGCTAAGGGGTGACATTAAGTATTCAGCTGTTGAGCCAACGGGCATTACCGTCGCATATCTTATCACAAACGGAATTTATGTATGAAGTCCTCTTACGCCGAAGCGAATTCGTGATCCCGTCTTTCTTTCTTTCTCACTCTTTTCGTCTGCGCCCCTCATCCAGTGCAGTGCAATGCACCGTGCTGACTGAGATCCTCTGGCTGCACGAGTCTCACTCCGATCGAATAGAGTTCATTCGACTCCTCCGCTCTCTTATGTTTCAACGCCGGAGTCCCACATATCGGGAGCAAGCAGGATGGTTGGTTGGGCGCTTGGCTGGCTCCGATTCGGTTTGGGCGGTGTAATAGGTGGACTGTTGGTTCGGGGGAGTCCGGTTAGGATACAGAGAGGGCTCGTTGATTTGAAGAATTGGCTCCTGACAAATGAACCACCTCACGCCCAGCTCCAGACCATCGTCAGCGACTGAATGAATGGCGGCGGAACGGTTTTACGAAATGAAACACTCGCCAAACCAATTTACTGCCGAGTTTCAGCTCCCACTCGACGGAAATGTCACGTTTTGCGGCGGTCGTCAATCATCATACCCGAAATGAAGTTGATACAGATCCAAACAATTCATGTTCTCTAATTAAACCTCCGCGCCTTTAGAAATTTTCGTACCGCCGTTCCGCACCTCAATCGCTGAATCAGAATCGAGATATTATTGAATTTCGATCTCGGAATCTCAACTCGTTCGAGATGGCCGAGAGTATCATGGAGACTGAGGCAGAGCTGTTTCGTGATGACGACCTCAAAGTCTAATTCGATCTCGTAATATTGTCCACCCAATATTGCAGTCATCGATCCAGGCGCCATATTCAGAATAGTTTCGCAAGGGTGCGCTGGAGGCTACGAGAGCGAGCGAGCGATCATAACCTGAATGAAGGTGCTCGATAGATTTTGTCGGCGCGCTGCCCTGATACTATGTGACAGTTTGTTCTTCGATTAAGGGTCATAAAGTCGCCCGACTTGAACCACCAAGTCTCAATTCCGCCATATTCCATCCATCATCATATGAATCGATCCGCGTCGTCCGCTGACTCTCTCCGACGTCAACCACAGACTCGAGAACGGTAAACTTCATCTTGAATTGATACTCGGAAAGCGGCTGTGTTTGGAATCTCCCGCTTTCCGTCACGGTGAAAACCGTTCAAACAAAATACTACGGCTCTCAGAAGAAAACTATCCACAGAGGTCCGAGTTTTCATGTCCGAATTCAACTACTACAAACTCAGCAACCATTAAGTCAGCAATCTCTGTTTCGTCGTTTGATGGATCGATCAATCTATAGGAACTTCATCAATAGGACCGGAGACACTTTCTCTGGAGTGTGATACGAATCGCGCTGCTTACTTGATCAACTTCTCCGTTGGATTTCAGAATCAAACTCCGAAGACGATTCGTTTTCGCTATCAATCGCATGGTTGATGAAGGAGCGGGTTTTGGGAGATGACACGGAGGATCCCATCAGGTTCGACTTTTGTTCGAGTCCTAGCCTCGGTCGCTGCGGATTCCCCACCGAGCTTCAGACCGACGGCACACGTCATGAGTTTCTTGTCTTGACGGAAGATTATCATCGATTCCATCTCGTCTGTCGTTGCCAGACTCGTTGTCTTCTCTTGGATCGGTGGGACGGTCGCTTACTCGGTTGGTTTGTTGGACTCTGATGGTCGGCGATGGGTCTAGCGACACACGCGACAAAACAGGGATGAGGCATGGTATGAGTCTTCAATGGATTTCTAGGAATAAATGTGAGCTTCCATTCCTACTCTGTTTTCTGTTTCATTCTCTGATTGATCTTGAAAGTGATTCGCGGCATCGGTTCTCTCTCGAGGTCGAAGTATCCGCTCTGTTACAAAGTTTCGTCGTTTTGTTTGTCGGCGTGCGATGTATCTTCGGTTTTCGGTTCTTGATAGCTCTCGGTCCTGCTTTCCATTCCAAAGATCTGAAGAGTGAGGCTGATTCCAGGGTTCGACAGAGAATCGTTTGCAACTTTCCAGGCTGCTGTCAGACTCGTCTGCCGCCTTTTTCTCTTTCGATTTCCCAAGTTTTCTCCTGCTCTGGAATCGACACCAGCGTGCGACAGAAAGAAGAAATAGAGAGAATTCGGAACGGGCGGGGAACGTTCAGATGTTGAGTAACGGCTCATATTGCGACGTCATTCAGAGTCAGAGTTGGTTCGTTCGTTCGTTCATCGCTCGCTGGTGGGGCTAACGTAGACCGACGGGTCCGACGGACTGGGGCGGCCTCGTCAACTATACAACAAAATAGAAAATGGTAATACGGAAACGACAAACGAAAGAAACAGAGTGACGGCAGCGGCTTTCAGCGCTACGTCTCACCGCAGCCAACAGGAGGGTGGTTTGCTTCTTGACTGACTGACTGACTGGTCGTCGGTCGGTGGGTCGGTCGCTCGTTCGCTCAGTCGCCGAGCGCTGGCGAGCTGGCTGGATGGTGCTGTCAAAACGTCAGACTTCATGCCGTCGCGCTGGGCACGACGATGTGGCAAAGCTGTCAGTGCTCAACAGACGTCCTTTTTCCTCCTTCCATTCCGAGAGGACGAGGATACGGAACTACCGAGCAGCGAACCAACCAATCGTCCATCTATCTATCTGTCTATCAATCCATCCATCCAAGCAAGCGAGCAAACGAAGGTGGGCAAAGGAGAGATTGAAGTAACCGCGAAGCACGCGGGCCAGCTTCTATAGAAGATTTAATTAACGGTCGTGTAAGTTCACCGACGCGAAAACATACCGACGGATTCGTGTGAGTCCAAGTCAGAATCTGATCCGCATCGGCTTCAGATATCCTTCCAAGACATCTGAAAATTGATATTGGTGTCAAGACCCGACTTGTTGCGCACCTTCTGTACTCCTTCACACCGACGCAATGGGACTCTCTGTTGAGGCAGCAGACAGATGCCGATTGCGAGGAGTCTTGATGATGCATCATGAAAACGAAAATGACCCATACGATTTGATTTTATGTGGCACGGTTTCGTTCGCCAAGAGTGTGAAACAATGCAGAAGATAGTCCTTTTCCTATTCTCGATCCTCCAATGGGTAATTTTTGCGGGAGGTTCATGACTCTGCAAACTTTTGATCAAGGAGCGACAAAACAGTAGTTTTGAGTGAAGGTTTCTCCTGAGATGGAAAGGATGACGACGACGACGACCAAGAACTGGTTCTTGCAATGTGAGATGCCCCTACGTGTTCTCCTCCTTTCTTGGCGTTGCTTGCATACTTCAAAACATTCATGGACAGCGAGTGTACGCGACTCTGCTGCGATGCTGGAGCAGTTGTCCGCCTAGAGCGAAGCTGCCACCAGACATGACCATGGACTATATCTCCAAAACTTTTAATTACAGAGCAACTACCAAGACTACGTTCTCTCTCTCTCTCTCTCTGCATTTGGTTTCCGAAGTCATCGTTTCCGTTGGCGTCCGGGTGAATGAAATTCACGCAACTCCTTCATCTGTTCCTGCTCCACGAACTTCTCATAGCGTGTTCTCTCTCTCTCTCTCTCTCTGCATTTGGTTTCCGAAGTCATCGTTTCCGTTGGCGTCCGGGTGAATGAAATTCACGCAACTCCTTCATCTGTTCCTGCTCCACGAACTTCTCATAGCGTGTTCTTTACATTTCTAAAGATATTTCTCTCTCTCTCAACGCCGGTTTTCGAACCACGAGCATCTTTTGTTTGGTTCCTTTCCTAGCACATTGATCGAAGGTTTCAGATGAGTCTCTGTTGAGGTTCGTTGATCCCCGGAGCAACTCTTCCATTCCCTCTAATCATGAAACCTGCAGACGATGTTCTACGACGATTCGAGATTCCATCTCCGAGGCGCCTGGAACGAAAAGGTTTTCAGACAGACTTGTTCTTCTGGAGCATCGCAAGGAAAATATTTGCAAATGATCCTGAGAACTTGCGCAGGTGTTCATTGGTGTGAAGGGGCAAAGGAAGCTGCAAAAGCTTCCTGCAACAAGTTTCCAAAGAGATTTCAGTTTTTCTGGCGGGAATTTCAATGCGTCTGGAATTTCCCCTGCTTTGTCTCTTCCCTTGCTGCTTCTTCCGTGATTCGTCTTCGTCCCAATTATTCCATTCAGTTTCACCCAAACAGATCAGCCATCACTTGAATCGTTGATGGATTTTCGAGGACTTTCTCCTCGGCTGTCTACGAATTCACCAATTTTGCCAAGACTGGGATGAATTCAAAAATCTGAGAAAACCCACCGCATCCACTCTCCGTCCGAGATCACAATATGTTCAGAATTTGAATTTTAATTATTATCAGAGTATCGGAAAGTCATCCTTGAAAGCGGTTCTGAACTCCAGTGGGGAGAATCGCCAAGGACCGGGAACGATCGCGAGCGAGAGGTCGAAATACAAAAGTTGTGGCTCGATCGACGAGCAAATCAAACGCTTGTAGATTGCTTCGGAAAATCTGGGCGACCGCCAGCCACCCCGTCAGTGAGTTTGGTGGCGAGCATGCGGCGGAACGTTATTTGAATGTATTGGCAAACGGAGGAAGAGGAGAAAGGGGAAAGCAACGAATCAACTCAGAAGGAGCGCGATCGTGGTGTTCCATGGCCATCGAGCGAAGCGTTGGGTTTTCGGTTCTTTGCCGCCGCGATCGGGCGGCGAGTCAGTCAGCCCCGACGGTTGCCCCCGCGGACGAGAATCGAGCGTTGAAAAATGAAAAATAAATATTAGTTTCACCGGATGGGAGAAGCAAGCGAGCCGCAGCAGTCACGGTCTCGGCGTCCATGGGGGCGCCCTCCCAGCACCGAATATCACGCGCCCGAAGAACCGGCCGAGGAGGGTAGACCACCCAGACGTCTACTCATGCGTCCGTCCGCGGAAAAAAATCATTCTAGGCTTCTGCAGCGATTCCGGAGGAAACAAGGAAACTCGAGAAAAAGAGAATGTTGAGTTTTGAATTCATTTGCGGGGCGAGTGTGTTTGCCGCTCGAAAGTCGTCCCTTATTCGGGATGTGGAGGTGGGCGAAGCGGAAAAGGCGGGCACAACACTGATCATCTCGATTTAGACATGAAAACATTCAGTACCGTTATCCAGCCCCAGTGACAAGGACATCGTCAACGTATTGAATATCGCTTAGACCTCATTTCTCCGATTCCGAAAATGTGGGATGGATGAAGGAAGTCCCTCGCTGATCGCGAAGAATGACTCGGGAAAACGCGAACGGCACGACAGGGAGCTTTTGGCAGAATTTGCTGAACGTGCGAAAATGGAAACTCACAATTAAATCTGTTCCACTTGTCGTCTACGCCTTGCCGTCGTGTTTCTCCAGATTCGTTCGAAAGATGGGAGAAATAAATCAGTTGTCGAAACCATCGGAGGGCCGAGTCGGTCGCGTTCTCCTCCCAGCCTCGTTTCTCCTCTCTTTGGCTGAAAGCGAAGGGGACGGCCGAGGGAAACGTGGAATCGGGAAGAATGGACGAGAACGTAGGCGATATGTGCTCCCTTTTGTCGTTGTCCTTCTGTCGCTGAGCAGAGATCCCATCTTAGTCCACAACAGACTGCTGAGAAAAAATAACGATTCGAATCCAGCGATGAAACAGGGAGAAAAAGAGAAAAATCCCACGAGAACTCCAATTATGCTCAAGAACGAGACAGCGTTTCCCGTCGTCCCGCTGCCCCACGCTCTTTCCAAGCCCTCAGGGAGGGGAAGAGCTTGAGACGGAGGAACGTGGAAAAAATTCAGGAACTGAGAGAGGACAATCGAGAATCCTTCCCTTTTTCTCGCTCTTACGCATTCCCTCCGAGAGCTCGCTCCGCTTCGCAGTTGTTCTCGCGACAACGAGAATTAGACGAAGATACCTCCCTGTTGGATTTGAGGGTAAGAGTTTCATCTCGAACTGGAATTCAAAGGGAAGGAATAGAGCGGCGACTGCGAAGGGTCAATTAAATTCTGGCAATGGTGGAGACGGAAAGGAGGTGGGGGTTTTAGACATTCTTGACGAATATTTGGTTTTACTTGAAATAGCAGAGGCATGTTCCAAACCAGGCGCGTATTATATGAGTTCCAGGTTGCCGTTGGGAAAAGATTCCAACGAAGTGACGTCAGACTTTCGACCACAACTCTTCCGTCTTTGTCACTAGAGAGCTTTCCCCTCTCGCTGTTTTGTTAGCATGTTCTTTCACTACCTATATCACTTTAGACTCATGGTCAGACGGTCTCCGCTCGCTCAGTTTATTGTTTGGTTTCGTTGGTCCTCGTTCATTGTTGCCATTGAACGTTACTCTTCGAAATTTGAATGCTCCACGTGATAACGCTTCCACAACGATGGTGGAATGTAGAGAAACCTCGTCGAATCGACTCCTCCAAAAGGAAAACAGATGTTCTTGAGGGAAGCCAGAGCCGCCTTCAGACAGTCGAGTCTGGAAAACAGATAGGCAGACCGACAACTTGTTCTTCGACATGTTCGGGAATCACATCGAGTGGAGGGAAGTGTCACAAGGGGTGGCAGAGGCCGAGAATTCGATAAAATGGGACAAAAGGGGAAAAGAGAGGAGAGAACTCCGAGGGAGAGAGGTGGGCTTAATCTTTACGCTCTGTCGGTCCCCAAAAGAAGCCGAGCTTCAAACGGAGAAAGTCAAGATAAGGGAGCAGCTCGGCGGGAGCAGCAGCAGCTCGACGAATTAACGTCTTATCTCTCAACCGTCGTCCAGCCCCACCTCCGACGCCACTCTTCTCCCGCTACTCCTTCTTGCGCCTCCTTTCTGTGCGTCTTCTAGCGCCTACTGTTTGTCCCGTCGCTTACAACCCCTGGTCGCCGATTTTCTCCTGAGCATTCATTCCTGACTTGTGAATTCTCTTTCGAGCAACAAGCTTCTCCTCGACGCTCGACGTAAAATGAGTCCTGCCAAATGATGTCCTGTTCATATTCCAACAGCACAAGCCCAGCTCATACATCACTCCTGACTCCTGAGCAGTGAAGCTCCTCCATATGGTCTGCCACTAGTCGAACAGAGGGACGGATCAGAATTTCTAAAAGAATTTCGGGAGTCAGTGATACCATTGTCGAGGTGCTGATATCACGGGTCACGAAAACAAAACTGTGGCTCGAGTCGTTCCGATCGCGATTCGATGTACGGACATGGAACGCTAAATCACTGTCTCTTTACGGATGATTTAGTTTACGGATGAATCCGGTTGGTGATACAGAGGAGGCGATAATGAGGGAAGCAGAGGAAGGGACGCTAGATCGGGGGACGACGGAAGTCCAAGATCAATGAATGGCTAGGTGGCCAAGTGACTGCTTGATCGGGTGCTGTTGTGGGTGAATGGGTGGGTGGGGTGAACGGTCGTCGAGGCGGTCCTGAAGCAGATAAGGAAGATTTTTCATGAATTCTCTCGAGCGATTGTCTCTCGAAACGTGGCCATCGGTGGGATAACGCGCTACGTCGATGAATCTTCACTCCATTCATTGCCGACGATGGCACTCGCCCGAGGACCGCCGACCGACGCAACTGGCTGCTGACTCAGCACTCGGATGTTCACAACCATGAACATACGGATTTGGCGCACATTTCTCGGGGTATCATTTTACAGGGAGGGGACACCGAACGAGAGCAGCCGATCCAGTTGGAGCCTCTGTCGTTTGTCGTCCAAATCTCAAATAACACGGAGCGTTTGAGGATTAAAGAGTCGGAAGTAATTCTCGTCCGGGTGTTGGCTGTTGATGTTCTGACTACGAACGAAAACTCGCAGAGGAATGATTTGGTCTCAACGTAGGGCGGCGTGAGGCTTCTGCATTGGGAATACTGTTTCAGTCTAGGTCTCCTAGAAGGTTCACTCTTTACATTGGTCAGAAATAGTTCGGTGGAAGAATCCCACCGGTGTTCGTCTTCGTTATTCTCCTTTAAGAACCTTTCCCGACCATTCTGTGAATTCAGTCTCGTATACCTCTCACAGACTGTTTTCTGGGAGATGTAGTCTGGCTCTGAGAAAGAGAGGAAAACGATTTGGCCTGGTTCCGATATTCCCTCCAAAACGTTTCTGCTCAGCATCACTGTTCACGACCGCTGCGAAATTCGGACAGAATCGCGGAAACCCGACCGAAAGGTAGAGCGAGATAAAATTGTTTTCAACCACGAGCACGATAGCAAGGTTATAGGTCCCCCAAGCTTCGTTTCAAGAGAAACTGAACGCGAGGGAAAACCGTCAGCCTTGTTTCCGTACCGGATCCTTCAATCTATTTTTTCCTAAGTGTGTAACTTGAGGCTCGATTTCTAACTTGGAGGAAAATCGAAATTTACCGCATATTAGTTCGTTTTGTCTGAATGTAACAGCCAATTGTCGCGTAGTCCGCGACTTCGAACATGGATTCTTCATTAGGTAAGTTGCGAGGAAGAATTGAAAGAAGTTCGAGGAGGCTTTTTACGTTTCTTCGCTGGGCGGGTTTCGATGTCGCTATTTACTCGAACAGAGTTCCACTTTCATCCATCAAGATCGTTGTTGAAATTTTCTGCAGCTTGTCATGAGTGGACCTGCAGAGGAACATATCAAGATTCTGACGCATGAAGCATTCCCTTTGGGATTCCAAATCAACAAACGGAACTGTTTTCTGAACCTGGCTTCAAACCGAACCTTGACCGTCTATCCAGGCGAGGTAGTTGCGCAGACGCCGGACAGAATGGCGTACTCTCCGGGAATCTATCGTATGGGAAGGTGAACGTCTTGCAGGTAGCGTTCCAGATGGTCGATAATTCATTGAAGATGCAACATATTCGGAATTTTTCCCCAAGCTCCGGGTTCTACTCGCTCCTTTCGCCTTTAACTATCAGGCTACGCGAGCCTTCGGGGTTTAAACTAAGAAGCGGTTTGCTGATTTGGAGCAGACCTCAAAATCAGTGTTAGAAAGCAGGTGAATTCAACACGGGAGTTCTGTGTGTTCGCGCTCCACTCGGAAACCGACTCACATTGTATGTACATCCACAACGTACGTGGCTTCGAGGAAGCGGAGCCAGGTTCGAAATTCCTCAGAGAACAGTCATTTGAATCCACGTCAAAAAGCTTCCTCGTCTCTCTGCTCTGAAACGGGCTCTCGGAGGCCGGGAATGGTCGTTGCATCGGATAGCTGACATTCCATTGGTCCTTCACGCCCTGAAAAACTAGTCAATTAGAACTCTAATCTAAATTATTCATCAACGGCTTTTCAACGGCTCGACGCTGTGTGTTTTCCAAACTTTCAGGAGTTTCTTCGGTCTCATTTGGAACCGTTCTCGCTCGCGTTTTTCGGTATTCTCCAACGTATCCAGAAGGCCTCTTCTAGAGCAAAAGCGAGGATGTATGTACACATCCCCGACGAATCCCCCATCGAACGACGACGCTCGCCATCTCTTCTCCCGGAGTTCCCACAGATAGACAAGAGCGCAACCAACTGGGAAAAACCGATCAGAGGAACGAGTTTTCAAGAACTACCCTGTGCGCTCGATCGACTGCAATTAGTGAACAACGTTTCCCTCTTTCAAGCGGCGAGTAGCGTGCGCGCGAGTTCGTCTGGAATCGATCAATCTAGGAGTCAAGAATCGAGGGACCGGTGGAGAATCATTCCCATAATGAAACAGTCACCACTCAAACCCTTAAACACTTTAATGGTTCGAGGAACCACGCGCGATGTTGATGAAGGTATACAACAACAATGAATACACCGCTCGACCCGAAATTAATTTCGTCACCTAGCCACCCCTTTTTCCCGAATCGCTCATTCTGTCGCCCTTGTACAGGTCCGTCCCTCTCGTCCCATCACGCGTCTCCTCTTCCCTTGCGCGCCTCATCATGTCTCACTATCCGCTTAATGAATGCGAGCAGCCAACTCGCTCTTCAGCTCTGTAATCATCGGTCTCCGAGAATTCCTGTGAAGTGAACAAACGCACCAACACACACAGATGGACAAGCGGCCGGTGACAAAACTTGTGAAAAAGGATTCGTGAGGGCGAGGCGATATATGTAGACTCAGACGGCGCAAGTCCAGGCTGTCAACCAGATGTGTGCGCCGTCATTCTAGGGGCGAATCGTTTCTACAAAACAGCGGCGGAACCCGAGGAGACCGCAGTGCTATCGAGGTGCCATCCGATGCCGGTGATGGTCCTCTTCGACTCGCGTGAAAAGTTTGTTTCTCTCTCGAGTGCGGTGAAAATGATGCCGGCATGATTTTTGGGTCTGCGATAGCTGCACCTTCGACAGTTGGAATCATCTAGGCCCCCGAGCGTAGCGAGCGGCACGCGCCAGCGGATGAATGGAAGCCAACGCGTCGAAAGATTGCTCAAGTCGCTGCTCTAGCGTGTTCTCGACAACTTTCGCCGCTATTACGTGAAAAGGATTCGCCGCGAAATTGACGGTGCACACCCCTGCTGTCAAGTCTCCGAATATTCTGATTTCATCTCATTCTGCATTCTGGCAGCTCGTGCTCAAGTCATTTCTGCCAACCGGCGCGACGGTCTGGCAAATGCGTCGCGCTTCGGAAGATCTGATCTCGTCCTCGATTTCACTTCTATTGTTGTTGTTGTTAGCGGGGGAAAATGTCCGCCGATTCTGTATTGGCGGCTGTTTGGAACAACTTTCCTGCCGTACACGGCTCGTATTAGGCAAGGCAGGCCTCGTTACTGCCCCTGGGCGGCGAAATGGTAAATCCGGCTCCGGTCTTATGAAAGAGTGCCGTCAATTTGTCTCGAGAGTCGCCTACTTTTACGCGCTAATTAATTACAATCTACAATACAATCAGAGCCAGATGCAGCGACGTTTCTAACAGTGGCGCTCGGTGGAACGGTATTAACATTTGGGCCGCGGAGAAAATGAACCCATATGGTACGCGGCCAGTGTAACAACACCGCTCAAGCTCCCATGGTTCCGTGCTTGCGTGCACGAGACAGCGACCGTGCCTATCTACGCGGTTTCGTGAACATTGAGCACACAGTCCGTGGTTCCCTTCGAGTGCGCACAGGTCCCACAAGTACGAGGATTGTATTGGCGCAGCTTCCCGTCGTTCTTGTCATGTACGTTTTTAGGGACGGTTCTGGAGACTACGCAGACCCAAACTGAGTCATGACGAAGCGACTCCTCACACGGGCGCGGACCTAGAGAAGCGCACGCTCTCAGAACTTCATCCACTCCTAACGACAACGACAGCTTACCAACCGGCTGTGCTCCGCTTTATTCGTCGCAGCCCACCCATTTACGCGCTCGTTGGCCGGACCCTCGGCTGTCCCTGCCGAAACGTCGGAAAGGCCATCCAGAGAACGGCCGAATTTTCATTTGCATAACATTTGGGTCACGCCAGCCAGCCAGCAAGCTAGTTCAGTAGCGAGAAGAAATCGGCCACCAAGGCCTCGAACTTTCTGTCTTGACTTAATCAAGAGTCATTGCAGCTGACGACGGGCAAAACGAGAACCCCGATCCATATTCCAGACCCGAATTCTTCCATTCGCGTCCCTTTGTCCTTTTTGTTATTGGTGTCTCATGAACGAGGTCCATCGACACTTTTGGATATGGCGTGAACATGAGAATTCGAACCTGGGAAAATAAGCTGAAATCTAGTGAGAGAGTTTCTGAGAGGGAAGCGTGAATAGAAGTCATTCCATCATCGTGCGAAGATGTCAAGATGGGTTCGATTCTTTCCGCCGGAATATAATGACGTCGAGAATGACATGCAACGCTTGCAGAAAGCTTCCATCTGCATAACTGATGTCTCTGTCCACCTCCGGATGGCTGTGTCGCAATAAGTTCGGAGCATTTTGTCGAGAGACGGCGGCGCGAGCGAACAGATACACCGGCCGAGAATCAACACACTCCAAAATGCTCCGTCAACTGTCAACCATGACACCAGCGCCTGTTTTCGTGACATTTTCGAAAACCCTCTTTGCCCTCTCTGCCGGAATCCGTCTGCGTTGTCAGTTCTATCCTGGTTGATGCGTCATCATTAGCTACACAATATCACCATTAGTACTGCGTGTTAGGCCTGATACCCTGAACGGCAATACCACTTCCAGGACGAGGGAGATGTGATAGTGTCACTGATTCCAGGAGGGCAAGGCGAGCGTGCGATGGAAGCAGTCATGTAGTCTGTTCTCGATATCCTGCGTGGTGTGGCATATTAGTCCTGTCAACAGGATGTTGCCGCACTTCAGCAACAGGTATCCTCAGATGCCGCCTCCGCACACCTCCGCGGGCCTTGGGGACCTTCGGGTTGCGTCTTTCTGACTGTCTGTCCGTTCATCCGTCTCTCTCTCTCCCTGTTCGTAGGGTGTTTCAGTCGTGGACTACTTGGCCAGGCGGAAATTAAATTTCGTTCGAGCGGATGTGACGCCGGAAGTCGTGTTACGTTTTCTGAGGTTTGCACAGCGACCCCCAAGCCAGCCGCCGCGCCGGCAGCCCCCAAGTGTCCCAGCACGCCTCGTGTACGTAACCACCCCTTCCAATCTGGTCGGTGGAACAGCCGTCCGTCCCTGATCTTGACGCCATCCTTCCTGTTCCTCTCAACCTGATACTCTTCAGTGCTCTCATTCCTAGGGAGCGTAACTCGGCGGGCGCGTTGAATCTCTAACCAAAACCGTCTAGACGTCGCCGACCGCGTTGATGCTTTGCATGGAGGCGATGGACTACCTGAATGGGGAAGCGAAAGCCTCAAGAAGCGGGCGGTCAGGCGTTGTCGGGAGTGAGGTAGGGAATGTTGACGCCACTAAAACCCAACTTGGAATAAGCTTTCACAGGAAGTGCAATTACTCCAACGCGTGATGGAGTTTTATGAAGCAATTTCGTAAAAGGAGTAAAGGGCACCGAACGAAGGCGTCACACGAGTGACAAAAAAAGTACCTGTGCTGTGTATTCGGGGCTCTTGAATACACCGAAATGGTATTTTGTGAACCTGGCGACAGGGGTTTCGATTCGAGGGTTTTAAGGTTTTAGCTTTGGAATCGGGAAAAATGCACATGCTGAGAAATGTTCGCTTCCCGTGTCCGAGAATCCACCGCAATTGAAACACAGCGTCATGATTGCCACTGATGCTTCACTTTTTGTCGGGCATCATCTGCAGCATTCGTTGTGGTTTCCGTTCGTTGCCCGACTCAATCCCTCGGAGCATGCCTGGGAATCAGTTCGGAAGTCTGCTTCATTTTTTCATCCGCAATCAAATCGTTTGTGTTTGCCATGTGATTGGCGAATTGGCGGAGAGCAAAAACGGATAGAATGCAACGAGCGAGAGCTATTTGCTTCGAGTATCTGTATCCGATTTCCCGTGAATTGGTATCCGCTAGTGACTAGCCCAACAATTATTCCCTTGCAAACTGGGTTCGGCTGCCGGGCAGAAGAGTCTTAGAAATTTCCGTTCTAGACCTGAGTTTCCATTTCTGCAATGCCTCCAGTGGAACGTTGAATGAAAGAATTTGGCTCGATTTACGATGGCTGAGCGAGGACAAGTCGAGACTACTGTATTTTCTGGCAGGTAGGGAGCTCCTCTGGTAGCGCAATTCCTTCTCATTGTGCTGATCGTGGCATGGATTCGGTTTAAAGACGAGAAGAGGACACTATTTGCCCTCTTAGCTACCGGAATGGCTGATGTTGTTGACAGGATTTTCGATTTCCGGGATTCTACCACTCATGATGGTCTCAAATATCAATATTTGTGTCTACTTCCCGGTTGGAACTTCGACAAAATGGAGCGAGCTATGGAGCTGCTGGTAGGTTTGTGGTGATTGTTATCAGAATCCTCATTCAGCCCTTCCGACTACATTGGTGGGATGACGAATTTCGAAACAGCGCGTTGTACGAGCATGAAATTTTCGTGAAATAATCTTCAATGAAAGCTGAAAATCGAGGCCAAATTTCAACGCGAAATCTTTTGTAGATCCAGGGGAAAAGATGTTCCGGGCATGCAAAGCAGCGCATCGAATAGAGTGTCTGAGCAGTGAACAGAACGAATGACGGAATTCATGGCAGAATCGGAGCGTCCTTCTCATTTCCTGCATCCTGAAATGGCTTCTCATTTCAGTGAAACTGATTCTACGGACTTAATTTTGCTCAGAGAAGAGGGCTGCCGTGGTCGCTATCCGCGCGCAAAGGATCTCTAGCCCGAATAGACTATGGGTACTCATGCAAGAGAAGTGGGCTGAAATCGGGCGAAGATTATTTCACGAAAATTTCATGCTCGTACGACGCGCTGTTTCGGAATTCGTCATCCCACCAATATAGTCGGAAGAGCTAAATGAGCATTCTGATGATGATGATGATTGATCATGATGATCGCTCGGTTCTTAGTTGTAGTTCTCATAAAACTAGTTCAGGGATCGTCAAAGCACTGGCGTGCCCGTACGCTTGCAAAGCTGAAGTTCTAGTCTGACTTTTTTTTGGAATGATCCGTTTCGGGGGTCCGCGGGGGACCTGAACCAGCCATTGGGGGTCCTAGGACAGAAAAAGTTTGAGAACCACTGGTGTAAAGAATGAAGGTTTTGGCGTGGCCCGGCCCTTTCCCACTAACTCCCTAGAATTGCGCAGATTGAGGATACGTGGTCACCTCGCGCAAATCGAATTTCCATGAACTCTTTGAAGAGCCTGAGACACTGCCCAACTCATGTGAAATTTCACTGAATTTTCACAAAAGGAGACGAATTTCTCCGAAAGCAAGATAGCGTTGGAAATAGAAGAGTGCACTCTACTCCGATGGGAAGCAGTTTCTGCGATCCGACAGGCTGCCAACCTGCCCAAATCGATTGGTCGAATGGATAATTGGAGGAACAATATTCGACAGGTCTACATGACGATCACCTTGTTAATGGTTTAAATTTGGTCTGTAATGGTCGCGCGCTCATTTGGAAGACATCAAAGGGAAGCCACCTAATCTGAAAAATTGAGCAAATTACGCAAAGCTCAATAACCTTCCTGCACTTTCTGTGAACTCTAAAACAGTATGGCACACTGAAAGTTGTTTTAACCACAGTTTGGAGGGTGACGTCGGCGGTGTCAGTGGTTTTCGGTGGAGCTCTCGTGAATTTTTCTGTCAGACAAGCGAACTCGTTAAATCAGAGTCGAATTATCGAAGAGTAGTAACCGGTTCTCAGAATTTGCTCGCTCCGCTTCGCATCCTTGATTTCTCTCCCTGAATGTGAAGCTGTGGCTCAAGAACTTCGCCATGACCACACTCTGACATCTACTTGAACCATCTAAGAAAAGTGTGAGTATTTTGAGCTCCTGCCTCTGGTCGCAAATAGTAAGTAACAGCGATAACTCTATTCAGGAAGCGGATCGTCGATCTGATTTTGGTTCCATCTGGTTCCAGCTGAAACTTGGAATCGTACCATGGAGTGGTGGCAGATCATGGCATTCGCCGTACTGGTGGACTACGCGTATTTCAAACTCACCTATAGCAGACCCGGCGGACCCCCGGTGTACTACGGTTTTCCGTTCATAGGATTCGCGTTCATTCGACTTCTGCCGAGTATCGTGTCCAAAAAGTTCCGCGACGTCTATCTCAGAACTGCGCCTGACGTCCTAATCACTCGATCACCTTTCATCTCCGTGGTTCTTAAACATGACGTCATAAGAGACGTGCAACAAAACCCCGATTGCTTGCCTCGTCCTCGATTGAACTATACAGACATAGTCTCATGGTTAGCGACGGGCACTCGAAATTGGTCGTTTTTCGACGGCGTTCGAACCTCAGAAACCGATCAGTGGCAAACGTCCCGCAAAATCGGTATTGCCGCGGTTTACGCTGGCCCTAAAAGCAGAATGGCAGCGAAAATGTCCGATGCTGCCGAAGTGTTTCTCAAAGAAATCGACGAAAACGAGGGACAGAAATGGAATCCAGCACATAGTTTGATGATTTCGAAGTTCCAGGAAGTCATGCATCTGTTTTTCGGAACCACATTGAAGGCCGAAGATATTAATGACTACGCGAACTATTTCCTCATGTCTTCACACCTCTTCGATGCCGTGATCACGGTTTTCAAAATTTTGCCGTTCGCGCTTTTCCCCGTATTCAAGGCGGCGTTGAGTCCCTTTATCAATTTGAATACTTGGAAGGATGTTTACAAGGGTGTCATCAAAAAACTATATCAAGATGTCTCTGCCGCGCACTCGGATACCGATTCCCGTGACTACTTCACAGCCATCGCAAGTGGCAGGAAGAATCATTCTGATCTCTTCTACTACCTACGCGAAATCACTTTCACATCTTTCCACGTTGCGACGCATACGACTTGGCACACGATCCTCTCTGTGCTTTCGTTGATGGCCATCCACCAGGACGTACAGAAGCGAGTTTGTGAAGAAATCGAGGAGAAAATCGGTCGCAATGAAATCACCCCAGACAGCTTGGACGAACTATCTTATCTGAAAGCGGTCATCTCAGAAGCTTTGAGACTGTATCCCGCGGTGGGACTTCCCTTGAGAATCACGAAATGCTCGACCATCGTCGGTGGCTACCGAATACCCAAGGGCATGATACTGACTCCCGTGCTTTATTCTGAGAACTACAACTCGACCCATTTTCCAGATCCCGAAGTTTTCGATCCCAACAGACACATTGACGCGAAAGGAAACTATTTCAACGACCCCAACCTGGGAACTTTCTCGAGGGGAAAACGAGCTTGTCCCGGAAAGAATTTCGTCTACTTGAGCGCATCGATATATTTTGTGAAAATTTTGCAACGATTCTCGATTGAGACCGCCAGCAACAACATTTCACTCGGTGAGTTTCAGGCAGAATTTTTCCCGGCGGCGGGGAAACTTGACTGCTTGCGATTCAAGCGAAAAACTGGAGCACCATCAATCAGAGATGTGCAGCTCAACACGAAACTCTCTCAAATTGTTAGAGAAGTTTTCGCATAAGAAGACGTAGATAACTGTTGAAAAGAACAATGTGATCGAATCCCTAATAATCGATCTGTGACGTCGTGTTCGTTTTGATTCTGAGCCGAGTAGAGACAAACAGTGACACCAAGTCACCGATCGGCGTAAGAGCATGGTAAATAAATGGATACTTCCGACATGAGAATCTATCCGATGAACTTATTCAATCTCCAATGTGTAGGTATGTACTCCGAATTTCCCCGCGACTGTCTGAGACCCGACGATGAAAGAGACGAAGTCTGCCGTGCGAAGAGTTCAGAAATCAAATGTTAGATTGAGGATTCAACTCTGATCTGAAATTCACATTCCGCTCTTGGCAAAAGATACAAAATTGCTTTTCAGGGACTGATGATTGGGTCGCCAGACGTTCCCCGCAATCTAAAAACCCATGAGTTCGAGCGCCTACTGGTTAATCGGTCGAGCAGTAACAAGATCGCTATGAAGCCATTACGCATCAGACTGGAAAGACATATTCGTATTTTCTATTTCTGAGAATTATCCTAATCTGATGATTCGTTAGGAGCTACAGACCTGGAGTTCTTGCAGCAGTTCTCGCAGTAAGCAGCATGCGATTAGAGAGAATCGGACAGAATTCGAAATTTGACGACGACATGTCGTTTACCGTTTTGATTGTTTGTTATTCTTCCCTTATGCGACGATCCCAGACATCAAATCCTTAGTTATGGATTGGGAAATTCGGAAGTTTATACATGCGCAGCTTTGCAACGGTGCAAGAAATAGGAGGTAGGCAAATAGGATTTTCGATGACCACATTCGGCTTCAGTCGGATCATCGCTCTGTCATGTAAACAGCGAATTCCGAAGTCCGTTACGTAGCGCACGGTGGTTCGATGGTAGCGAGGTCGCTGGGGTCGCATCCTGTAGCCAGATCCATGAGCTGCGGAATACCCGTATTACTTTCTCCTCTAGGATGGTACCACACGTTTCCAGAGCAGGCAGGAGAGGCGGAACCTCGCGGCGGTTCCACGGCGGTTCCGCCTCGTAGAAGTGCTCTCGAATTGTGCGGTTGCATCGTAGAAGAAAAAATAATATGGGTATTTCGCAGCTCAGGAATCTGGCTACAAGATGCGGCCCCAGCGATCTCCCTTCCATCGAACCAAAGTGCGCTACTTAGCATTTACTGAGAACGGCTAAAAAACCGCCTGCCAGGCCTAGTTGCGACTCAAGATTTCCAACGTAATTTATCGACGGGATAGTCACACAGGATATGAGTCAGCCACGACGCGCATCCAATCGTTAGCGTCTATGATCAAGAACAGAAAGAAAGGGAGAGCTCTGAAAACACGACGCGTTTTTGGTTGAGCAGCCCGTGCGTCAGAAACTTTTGTTCGCGAGCATGAGGACGAGATCAAGTTCCCGATCGGGCCTTCCTTGTCTGTCCTCTCAGAGTCGAGAACAACCCGATCCAAGCCACCGTGACAGTCGATCAACAACTTTTGAGTTTGAGTATAGCATCCTTCTCGACGAGCGGAATTTAGAATCACTCGACAAGCCAACGACGAGATAGCCATCATCGTCGAATTGAAATGTCAGCTTTCAGTTCTGTGGAACCCCTTCCTCGTCCTGATCCCTGTTAACCGGCGCTCAGTTCAGGCATTGAGATTCCCGCTGCCCTTCTGTTCTCACCCATTTTTCTCCATGATCGAACTATTGATCGCAGAAGATGCACGAATCTTGGCCACTTATTTTCCCATTAATCATTTGTCTGGGTTCGCAACAGCGGACTAGAATACCCAAAAATAAATAAGACATGAATGAGTCACTAAGCGTCACACCATAGATGAAGAGAATCAGGTTTCTCGACTCATTTTGTTTTCGAATAAGAACCTTCAGGTTCGTCAATTGCTTGGTTTCTCTGAACACCTTGCGAGCGGTTGAGTTCATTTGCGGGAGCCAATCTATCAGTTTGCGAAATTTTGCAAATTCGACAAACGACCGCGGCCTAGTTTGCGAGGAAAGGAACTAGGCCAAGAGAAAGCATGGTGTCTATCTCCTTCGGAGAGAAGATTCTCTCTTTGGAAGCCGATGAGTACAGATTCAACTTTCGTCAGTGCTTCCTGAGGTCCTCCTGCAAGGACGACGAAAAGTGGCTGACCTTGAGCGGCCAGAAGTCTTTCTGTCTCTCGCTCGAGTCCGTCGAATGCTGCTCCCAACCACGGAGTCTCCGTCCCGATCGTCGTTCAGGGACAATCTGAGCGTCGGTCTACACTTGAGAGAAGCCGTCATGGTGCAACGTTCAAGCCCGATTCTTCGAGTGAGCTCCGTTGCGCGATAACCTTCGAATTCAGGGCGTTCATCGGCAGGTCGCCAAATGACAGAACGGCGATGCCCAGCGAAAGTTGTGTGTCCCCAACGATGCGATTTCCGGTGTTCAAAAATACATCGAAGGCGAGTTCGTCAACCTTGACGCCTTTCTGACATTAGAGCAGTCCGACGGCGCCGTGAGGGCGTGCACGCGAACGCAGAAGCACTCGCTCACTCTTGTGACTGGGTCACACACGAATCTGTTTATCGTTAAAATGGCTATTGATTCACGCGGTCGGCATAGATTTTATCAAACGCTTGACGTCATCGAAGGCCCAAGTTCCCGAGCAGATTCCATCCAAAAGCTCATTGGCAGACTAATGAAACTCCGACCATCGAGCTATACATAGGCATTCCTTCGATACGCTCGCTTTGAATGTCGGCATCCAACGTTGATATCAAGCCTCGAGTCGTACATGTGGAGATCGATTTGAACGTCATCGTTTTCTCTTCAAAGAGGTCGATCGCCCGGACGTCGACGGTCATCGAGTTACGTTATCGCATCGCGAAACAACTTATGGATCGTGTTTCCGTGAGTCCATCACCAGACCGTTTTTGAAATCCATCATCATCATCATCGCAACGAGACTTAGATTTCAGAATCTTCGGGGAGCATTGACAGAAACGCATCGGGAGCAGATTTGAGATGCGATCGATCAGAAATCGCTATCTCCCAAATGAACGTGAATCCATTTGATTTCGAAGATCGACAAACACGCATGAGCTGCTCGAAACACAGTTGGAGTTTCCATCATCCTCGTGGTAATTGTTGAGCAATCTTGCAGGATTCTCTATGACATCAACCAGACACAGCAGCCAAGCTCTCGATGACGTCAGGGAATAGGGGATGCAACGAGAAATGGGGCTGTCTGTTATATAAAAAAGGAGGAGCGGGGCGAAACAACGAGAAAAACTGGAAGACAGAGAAGCAGTAGTGTACTCGCTCCGTAGCACCCGTACTCCTAGTCGGTCGGAGTAGGAGGACCAGGAGCACCACGAAGAGAGGAAGCAATCAATGAACTAGATGACAGCAGTAGGCGTGGTGGCATCTGTGATGTTTTCCTCTGGTTTGCGCCGGCGCTGCTCCCGATGCAGCTGCAGCTCGACGAAGTCGCTGTGTGACTGACTTGCTTCGTCTCGAGTTGGTTGCTTGCTTGCGTGGGCTAGCATTGCTTTTCCTCCTCCGATACAAAAAGCTCAAGGCCTGGCCATAATCAGAAGCTCGGCGTCAACCGAACGGACGGACCGATGGATGGATGGATGGAAGGAGGGATAGATAGAATCACCGCGGAGGATATCAGGGGGGAGGGAAAAAGGGGGTTGCTTGTGACCATCCTCAGAGGGAGGCAACTAGCTTTCACTCACCCTTGAGTACTTTCTTCCAAAAACGTCTCCGTCTCAAAACCCTGAGTTGTCGCTCGCTCGCTTGCTTGCTTTCTCGCTGATATATAGACTGCGTCGCCACATGCCGCCGCCGCCGACGACAACAACGCCAACTACTCAGCAGAAAGCAGCGCCGGGAAGAGCTTGCGCGAGAGAAAGAAAGTCATGACCGAAACCGCTCCAAGAAATGTGAACGAAGTGCCAAGTGCCAGCTGCACACATACGTGCAGCGGTCCGTAGTCTCGGGCCAGGGTCGGCGGCCATGGCGCTTAGCTGGTGCCGGAGGCGAGCAAGCGGAACTCGTCGGAGCTCGTGCGATAGAAGACTCATTTTTAGGGTTAAATATAGCGGCGGGCCAAAGACCGAGCTGGCTGAAGAGAAAAAATTGCCAGACATTATTATACTCTATATTACGAGCAGTCTCTCGTTCTTCTGCCCCGCAGCCCCATTCCTTTCTTTCATCGCTACTCATCGCTTTTCCTCTAAGAGGCTACTCGGCTTAGAGGAGACCGGGAGGGGCTTGCGATGACGAACAACTGGCCGCCCCTTGCAAGTGGGGCGAGGGTGCGGCACAAAGCGGAACCTCTGCAGCCATGTTTCATGCTGACAAGGACAGAAGTCGGTTCTTCGATGTGCGCATAGTTTTTCAAATAGGAATGCTGACCCAATCGAACGACAACTCTGGTCAAGTTGCGTGTGCAGGGCGTCGATTCTCCGTTCCTCTGGTCTTCTCCGAGTATAAACCACGCATGTCACATGCCGACGATCGACAACATGTGGTTAACGATGGCCAGGGCATTTGGAGTAGCGTGACCGGAGATCCGAGTATGCCAAGCAGGTCAGGAGACTTCTACCGCGGTCTTAGTCTCACACGAATGCAGGAAACAGTCGCAAGACGGATTGATGTGGGGAACCAACACGGGTCTAGACTCCCCACTAACGTCGATACTGATAGGCGTCAGTGACACTCCACCGCCAGGGAGGCCAAGGCTATGCCCACTCAGTGCAGGCGGTGGTGGTGGTGGTCGTGAATGGTCAGGGCGAAAGAGCGAACAAGTGCTGAAGAGAAGGCGTCGGCAGGGAATAGAACGGAAGCTTATCCCTTCTGTGACGAGATCTTCTCTCCTGGCCTGGAGGATGATCCTCTTAATTGGAAGTCACATCGGAAGAGCTAACCACCGATAATCACCTTCATTCGCTCTCATCGCCGCCTTCTCTGATCTCTGGGGGTCTTGCCTCATAGACGTTTTGCCCTGATGAACACACGGCGTCGACATACTGAATATTCATAAGATGTAACGAGCCGGAGCCATGAATGCGTACATGAACGGATTCGGAAATTTAAATGGCGGCCTCCGAATTCGCTTGTTCACCATGTTTTCTCTTCACTAAGGAGGTGTGCTCCCAAGTGCTCCTTTGAATGAGGATGACGCAAAGCAGGTCCACTTCATTCGGGAATCTAAATCCTTGGGGGTGAATGAACTCCTCCCGATGCCCCGAGCAACGTCCTCGGAATCGTCTCTTCCTCCGCAGCGTTCAGGCTTTCCGCACGCGAGAGTTTGCGTCAGAATCCCTCGCTTCGCTTCTATCGACTTGCATAGACTCCCGATCGGTCTGCGCCAGTCCTTACACAACGATGACGTCTGACTACGCGAAACGCGATTGGAAGTGGAACAGAAGCTGTATCGAACGTCTACGTGACTGGTGAGCTCACCGTCAGAGGGCCAGATTGACGTCAGACAGACTTTTGAGTTTAACAGAGTACAGTTTCTCCGTGCTGTGTGCGATTCTGCAATCTGTAATCCCAGGTCCGGATCCTCGAAAGAACGCCCACTTTTCGACTTTCTCCATCTAAGATTCGCGAGACATTTGGTCTCAAACAATTTTGCATTACAGCTCAATGCCGAAGAGACGGCTGTGCTCAGGGAATCATTGACCTCGACGATGAATATTTCGGGATCGAAATTTCCGTGTTCCGCTTCTTACACCCGAGAGTGGGCAGCTCACAATCAGTCTGACCTGCTCTACCACAGGGAAGTCGCGCGGAATCCGCTGTAATTCGAGGGAGCCGAGGTCAGTGAACGCTCTCATTGTTCCCTATTCCGTTTTCATGGCGCGGACGAACGGGAGACCAGACCGGCCGCCGAGCACACAAACCCTCTCGGAAAGATACACCGGACACTGGGCCTTTCAAGTGGGGTGCAAATGAAGCTCTCTCATTATTATTATTATGATTACTGTAGGGCTCGTGACAGACACATTGAGTGAGAATGGCTTGTAAGTTCGTTTGTTCACGAGTCGACTCGCCTGGCACCGTTCCCTCAGCGGTGCTCGAATACGCCACCCGGTATGCCCGTGCCACGTTTGCATGTACTACAGTCGGACCGCCTGGAAAAAAAAACTTTCACATAAAAATGTGATTTCCATTTCCCGCTAACATTTCGCTCGAACTCCTTGGAGAAAACTTCGAATGGAAGAGATTCGCATCAAAGAGGAACTCTCTGATGAAAGAGTTCCTCGATCTCTCGCTTTCATAAATTGACACACAAAAAAAACCTTACATATAAACGGATCCCGAGTAGAATGGAAGTTTTCGGTTTCTACGACAACTCCCCCGTGAGCAAGTCTGACTATATTTGGGATTTCGCGAACAAAGAGTTTATAAATAGGAGCATTTACTCTCAATTTGTCGAGTTATCATCCGAGGAATCAATTACTCGCCTGCAACAGCAGAATGAATAGAACAACCGTACTGTACTGAACACGACAGAACTCTTATGCCGGTTTCCCGAAAATCCTCTCAGATGAAGATTCGAATTTTTACGAACATTTATGCCACTTTTCATTTGCGGTGAATTACATCCTCAGAGAGACGCTTTTTTTTCTTTCAGAAGGAACGTTCGACAAAAAGGTCGACGACACCGTCTCCGAGGTCACGACGTTGATTATGATGACCAACCCCTCTCTGCGCTGATTCGTTCTATTTCATTAACTTGTTGTCAAGAGCACTCCTCCGTTCAAGGATAGGAATGGGTTGGACTTCTCCATCGGAGCGAAGACCTTTCAGATCCTCGAATGGTCGAAAATTAAGCTCATGGCAGCAGAAGCAGCAGCTCCACCAGCGGCGGGCAACTAAGTTCTTCTCCGTCCTCCGAAGGCCGTCGTCGAAAGCCTTGATCTTCGTTTCCGGGGAAGAAGCCGAATTCAATTTCTAATTGGATAAAGTCTTGATTGGCGAGCAAAGCTCCCTCGTTTCGCTGTCGATCTATCCGCAAGTTCGTCGGCTTGCTCATCACAACAGCATCGTTAATGACTACACAAGGCCAGAACACGGCTCCGGCTGTCAACAGAGCCAATCGAATTACTATCACATTCAACTGCACTCTCTCTTCAACGAATTTTCACCTCGCGACCTGGATGTTTGGTTCTGCTTTTGTCTGGCTCCGAGATTCCGGGAGGCTAGCTGGCTTGCATTCACGTTGGAATGGAGGAGCTTTTTCTGCAACGAAACAAAGCGGTTATTCCCCGAAAAGCTCGTCCGGGATCCCGTATGGAGAATGCGTACCACATTCCGACGCTCTCATGGTGGACTTTTAATTGGCAAATTACCAAAAAAGTCTGTGCAAGCGGTTGCGGCAGACGTCGCTGCCTCGGAAAAGACCACTGCGTGCGAAGGGTGCAGTGACCGTAGGATTGTTAACAGGCTCTGAATCGACCACCTTTTGGCAACCGCGAACGTTTTTCTCAGTTTGTTCGCTCATCTGAAATCTAGGAGTGAGCCGGCTGCATTAGATTTGTTTTGCGAGAAATCCTTCTCTGACGACTCAAAACCGTCGGTTTCGACTCTGAGAGAGATCTCGAATAGAATCTGCCTCGGAAGGAGGTGAAACCAGGTTGAGTTTCTGGGAACAAGATTCCCAAATCTGGCCACGGATTTGACGGTGTCCCAACTCTGAGCAATGATCATTGCACCCAACTGAATAGGGCCGAGTCCCAGCGGGTTCCAAGAGGAAAACAGCGAGCCGTATGCACACAGAGCCCATGGAGCGCGGTCACGTGTACGTATCAGAAGAATTGTGTGAATCTGCTTTGTAATTTGCCTCCGATCATGAATGCGCAAGCTCCAGCGGGGTCTTCGTTCTTGAACTTGCAAGAGAAAAAAATTGGGATATCGGCACTCTTGGGCAATCGTAGTTTCTGAAGGTCAGTTTCTCTCAAGGTCTCAAAAACTGGTCGCATGCAAGTCTAGTCCGCCGCAGCCTTCAGGAGCTCTTTGAGTTCATTTCTTCAGAACATATTAGATTGTGCAGGGTGTTCCGTCTGCGTCGTGCCTTGCAATTCCGTTCGCGCGCTAATGGAACCGTTTGTGGTGCCCGGTAAACGATTTGTAGCGTCGGGGCTCCCGATAGTATTCCATCACTCGGAATCCACATGTGCCTGCCAAGGTTGACTGATTTCACAGCGTAGGAAGCAAATGTGGGCCACCAACGCGATGGATAGTGACTTTAGCGATTCGGAATTGACGATTGATTGATCTGATAACTATTCCACGGCGCGAAAACATTGCAATATTCACGAGAAGAGCACTTGGCGGGCACAGAGTTAACTGTTGGCTACGATGAACATATGTAGATTGTGGGTTTCACTCTCGCATTTATCTAGCGTTCATCGGATGTGTTCTAAATATGATCCTTGTCGTCGGCTCTTATTTAACGCAGGCTGATCCTCTCGAAACCTGCCATGTCCTCGTTTTTGTCGATGACGTGTTCAAAGGCTCCGCTGATCTTCTCACAAACTCATTCGCCGCCTTGAAATCCTGTTGTTCGGGCGCCCACTCCCCAGCTTTTGTCTGCGTTTATTCTGGTCGACACCGTAATCACTGTAAATGGATTACATAACGGGATCAGCGGAGCAAAGGTCGTCTTGCACTGAACGTCATTGGTCTCCTACCTGTTGAATTTCCATAATGGCTTGGCGTGTAATCGTCTGAATGCCGTAGCCGATTTTTTCCTCTCCATCTTTCTTCGACGTTCTTTCTAAAATTTCCGAAGATGGATCTCCAGGTACTTGTTTGATTTCCTATGCTGTACGCATTCGGTTTTCCCGGATTCTCAATCTCATTTAGACATCAGTCCAAGCTCATTTGAAATCAAGTGCCGACAATTTCGTTGAATCGGATGCCAATCAAACCTGTCATGTTAATTTCAGTATGTACGTCATTTACTGCCTACATAGTCAGCAGACAATGGGCCAAGAATGATCATCTACTTCCCCCCTCCCCCAAGTCCAAAGATGTTCTCAGTTATTCGGGGTCTGAAATGTACCTCAAGTTCACTTGTTGGGCGTTCTTCACGATTGAAAGCTTCAGAGCATAAACAGGGCTGGTTAAAGGAATGCAGCGTCGAATCAAACTATCGGGTACGCTCATTTGATCGCTCGTCTCATTTGATATCTTCAGTCTTTGGGATTCTACGATAGTACGAGAGAGTCTGCGACAGTGGTTTTCAGAGTGGTCGATATGGTCGCTCGGAGGTCGATGAGTCCGGGGAGTTTGAGAGCAACCGCTATGAAGTAATCGAGGCACGAATCATAAACCTCTTGTCCTGCAATCAACATCCAATTAGCGGAAGAGAGCTAAATACAGACATCACCTCTCCGATCTCTTCTGCAGCGGTTCTGCTTCATTTTACAATTTCTTTTCCTCTGGTCCGTTTCAGTGTTTTGACCTCCTGGTGTATTTCTGATTGATCTTTCCAAGTTTCTGAGTTCTCCGCGGATTTCTGCTGATCGAAAGTTGGAAGCGTAGGATCAACGTGCCGCCCTTCCGCCTGTGAGTGAATTGATTCCGAAGCCCTTTTTTTTCATTCCTTCGCAGCCGTCTCCAAAAGGTCGGTGATTCAAGAGGAGCGAGGATAACCTATAGACCTATAGAGAGTCAAACGAACAGGTCAATTGACTCAACTGTAAACGTATACTTGCAGTTCATCATGGTCCACGTCCGGGATCACCTCAATTCCGGAAAGTTCGAGACGAGACCATACCTCGATACGCGAAACCAAATCCACCGATTTTTTTGACGATTGTTTACGTTTCGACGTAGAGTTTGGCGGCCGAATGCAGAAGAAGATGACCGGATGGAATGTCCAACATGAACGGACTTGGTACTTGTAACGGGAATATGGACGCAATCATTCTTGAATCCAAGTCCGAAAGATTCGAACTTTTGCATCGAACGCCACGAAGAATTAGATCTATGAAATTTCCCAGTGAGGTAGGAAACAGGGGTGTCATTATCGTACGACACCTCTCACAAATGAATGAGCCCCCGATTGCTCCTTGGACTTGATGTGCTTTGAAAATGAGTGCAAATTTCTACTAGAACGAATGTTCCTCTACGCTAAGTCACTGCTAATATCTTGGATCATTCGAAAAAACTTCAAGACGATCTCAGTGGATCAAACCAGGTCAAAAAATTTCGTCAATTCCCCAGATAGAGTATTTTTTTTTCGATCTCACTCTTTGGGAACTCTAACTCGATCGATATTGATGAGATTATCAAAAACTTTTTTTTTTGTGATTATCCAATACAGAGGCACATGTTGGGCTAAAATCAGCCACCGACCTGTCGATATTGACCTCTCTCTCATGAACTTTCCGGGGGAAACGAGTGAATATATCAAAACCGAGCTTTGCAAATGATTCAGGACGAGATTCAGGAATGATCTGTGGCTTCTTCCCGCGATCATTGGAGGTCCAGGCTACTTTTCGAGATTGGAGAACTCGCCGCGATCCGGACTGTGAGAACTGTGATGGGCAATAAACCTCCTCGTTTGAGTGGTCAGTAATTCGTTTTCGCGAAGGTGGACCGATTTCTCGTGGCATCTGCCGATTGAGTGCATCGATAGTTTCCGGGGGCGATTAGCTCTGTTGTTCCGATTAGAAACAGCGAGCTCCTGTGAAGAGAACAATCTTCAAAAAGTCTCCTTGTGCTGCTCCACGACACCCACATCGCATGACACCCACAACGAAACGGTCGTAACGGGGAAAAACTGGCGAGGAGTACCCCAGACCGCAAGAGGTGCAGCCTAGGATGACTCCAATTGCAAGAAGTTCCCAGTCATGCGCGCCCACATCCCCAGAGCGAAATTCGCGATCCCGATTTACGGAAATGGAAATTTATTTTATAGCAAGTTCCTCAAGTGGTGGATGGGAGATCACCCACGCTCTCGAGATGTCTCGCGTGTCCCTCGCAAACGCGCTGTTGTGAACTAGATTCCGTACATAGTAGTGCCTTCAACGATTCCCAGGGCAGCTGTCTGTTAGAAGACAGTTCCAACTATTCTCCCCAACGGTGTTGTCCCAGAGAGCTCCCGATGGGAAGTTATTTTCGAGAATGGTGGATGACAGTCGAGAGCGATGATTGGGTTCAGGAGACTGAGGTAAAATTTTCTATCAGAATCTCTCGTTGCATGTGTATTAGCGCTCCTCCAGATCTTCGAAAGCGGCGGAGAAAATATCGTACAGAGGCTTCTGTTCGAACCGATTGAGAGAAGAGTCGTCTCTGAAGATCGAACTCAAAAAGCTATTCATTCCCCGCGGATGCGAGAGAGCGGCCTCAACGGCCATGCCACGAAATCATACATCAATTCCTCACTATAAATCTATTTTCAGGAGAAGCCGTTCGCATTTCCCTCGAACGAACTCTGTATTCCATTTAAATGAAATTACGTCACATGCCGTTATCCACAACGGAGTTCCTTTTGTCACGATTGTACAACCGACCACCGCGGTTTCCTATGGTGCTCTTCTAGAATGGCTGTTACCGAATGAAGTGTGGCTTTGTTGAAGCAAAGCGTTCTTCGCATCGCCGGACATCGCCGCTGGTTCAACGGCTTATGAGGCATCTTGAATCATTTGCGCGGCGTGGTTTTTGCAGCATCCGATGACGCGGATGATATAATCTTCATTATTACTACCCTCGATGAAGCGCCTCGAGCGAATGAAAGAGTCACGATGGACTTCCCACACAAATCGTTCATTGAAATAACCGGCATTCAAAAAAGCGAATTGTCAACGAAGACTATCACTACTTGGCAGGATATGTCTCAACTTCCATTTATACCCAAGATTCCACGCGGGAGCCGTCTGGAATGCATTTCCTAGTTCCGAGGCATTTTTTCATCTTGCTTCCAAAGCTGTCCGGAACTTCATATCGTGTTTCACTTCTCCATAGCCATCGTGATCAGGAAGTGAACGTCTAGAACTTGTTCCTCGATGAAAGAATCAAGAGATAGTTTCTCAGCCTAAGCTCGTGATTGAACGATCTAATTCCATTTCGTGTAACGCGTTCGAGGGATGAGAATCCATTTGTGTGCATATCATACTTGTAGCACTTCCCCTGTGAGGCTCGGACTTTAGCTTTTCGGAGGTACACAAACTAGTTCTCCCGGAGAACGGCCCCTGAATGACGCACACCTCTCCTCAAAGGCGAATCCTTCAGAAAGTCGAAAGCGCCAGTAGTTGATCTCTACCTACCGGAACCGCCGAAGGAACGGAAAAGCTGCTCCAACTGCAGTTCAGACGAATACGGGGCTCCTCAAGCGTTGACCATCCGAAGTCCATAAACTCGTGTTCTGAATGCTGGAACGAAATATTTCCAATGATCGAAAACAACCGATGCGTTCGCAGGTGGAACGCCCTCGAACACTTTTTTTCTTCCTGACGAGTCCACGGGTGGCTTGATTCGGCGGTGGAGGAATAGGAAAGACGGCAGACTCAAAATAACGTGGATGAAGAAATAAGAGTATGAGTGAGCGAGAGAAAGCGAGCCATAGCCAGTAACAGAGAAGCTCCGAAAGGTCAGTTGCAGGGAGCGTTTTCGCATTGGCAAAAAGTAGGTTTTTCGGCTATGGCTGCATTCACTCTGATAAAAGTAGCACCATTCAATCCATTCAAGCCCGCTGAACCAATGCCTGCGTGGCTTGAGCAGGCGGAGTGGGGGAAGAAGCCTCATCCTGACTTCGGCTTGGATCCCATCCAGTTGCATTGTGTTTCTCCTCTACGTGCCGAAGAGCTCACGAGGATCCGGACGAGCTCCGTTTGTCTCACTGTTCGCAGTCGCTGATCCGCTTCCGGCCTTCACCAGAGAAGTGGGTTTCGTGTGAAACAAAAAAGAATCAATTAAGTCAAGAGGAGACCATGAGCGAATGAGTGAAGCAGCTTGACGTGAAATACGATTCTCTCACAGCCAATACTTTGTTTCGGGCCTCAGTCGCTAGATAACCGTCAGTACTTTATGAAATCAAGGATTCGTCGAAAGGTACTCGATCGGGCCACGAGAAATGTGGGAGGAAAACTCAGATTATGTTTATAAAACCGTGAAATATGCATGTAGTTCAACTTTGTAATCATCATTCGGTGATATTTGAAGCGGAGAAACAGGAGCGTTGTCCTGGCGCAATCGAAAACAGACGATGGTTGAGTCATTCGTACTCAAATTTCAAACGCCGATTTCAAACGGAAAAGGGGACTAGAGCCTGTCGAGGAGAAGTATGTTAAACATCAGCCGTGCAAACCGTATAGAATTATGTGGAAGAAGTCTGTGCGGAGACCCTGGATTAATCGATAATTAAATGAACCAAAACCTCAAATATCACCGAGAGTAGACATCCTTGTGTATGAATATTTGCAGAGGACGCCCCCGGAATATGCGCTTTTTGTTGCATTTGCAAACTTCTGGTTGGTGATCAATCAGCTCTTCTACATCTCGGTCTCAGCGTCAACCTTTGCCTCGAGCTGCTGGGTTTGTTTGAGGACGAGTTCATCTTGTTTCAAGACTATTGATCATAAGAATGAAATTCATTTTCATGTATTTTGCATGAAGGCGAGAAAGGGACTCCGCACTAAGTTTTCTTCGTCTCTTTCTCGTGATTTTCGTTAGTTACAAAAACGACTCAGGTGATGATTGGGCCGCAGAATACATGAACGATCCACCAGAACCTTACGCCATGCGCGCGAAACGCTACGCTGCAGCATCGTTGCGGAGTGCGGAGGAGGGGAAATTCGATTTGGCTATAATCGCGTAAAGGGTATAGTGAGCCGAAAACGTAAGACGGGTGAATAGGGTGGGGAATAGAGTAGGGAACAAGAAAAGGGGTTAAAAGGTTAGTAGAGGAGACCGTTGTAGTGGAATTATTGCAGCGCTATCTGTGTGGGTAGCGAGCGAGTTCAGGTATATTATTAGAAGGAATCTTCGGCCGGGCTAGCAGTTTCCTACGACGACGCCAACGATGATGACGCTCCATGGCATGCGTTCGCAGAGTGGGGTTTGGCTACAAGCTCGCAAGCTATCTAGTCGGTGGGTCGGTCGCTTACTTGCTTGCTTGCTTGGCTGACTAGATGGCTGGTTAGCTAGCTGGCTGGCTGGCTACGAGTTAATAACAATGGTGCCGTGCTCGAGACTTCAGACGATACTTGACGTATGGTTAGTCCAGAGGGAACTGGCGTCGGTTGGGGCGTCCTGAGCCTTCCTTGCAGTCAGAGATTCGGTCCGTCGGTCGGTCGGTCAGTTCAATGGATGGTTAATTTTGTCGGTGAATGCATTGTTGGCCGCTTATCTTCGGCGGTTTCAGTGTCCCTGGTTCTCAAGCCAGCCACAGACTGGAAGCGACTCTGAGGACTTCGACTGAGCGAGTCGGAGGGAGACAACTGTGTAAATCATGCAAGGCGTAGGGGACTGCTCTGCTTGATAAATGGTCGTCAGGGCTTTTTGCATATATGTAAATGCTTCGAGTGTGAAATTGCCCTCGACAGACGAGAAAGAAAAGAAGACAGCCTGCTTTTGCTGGCGTACCCGCTCGCTCACTTGCTTGGCCGTCCTTTGCTAGCTCGCTTGCTTGCTTGCTGGCTGGCTAGCTAGCGAATTGATAGACGGAGAAATTTACCCCTAGAAAGCTCGGCCCCGTTGCTTTTCTTCCGAGTGCGGGGAGGAAACGACTGTCACGAGGTGGGCGTGAACCTCGCCGAGAAACATGAACACGAAGAGTAAGGGCCCGAGAAAACCTCCCTTCGAATCGGAGTATAGCAAACACTGAGCTTCCGTGACGTCGAGTCGATAAAATAGCCTATCAACACGAAACAATCGGAATCTTCAAGATTGTGGTTTCCATCTGCTTGGTAAAAGTCAACTTTCGGTCGTTTCCAATGCCTCTGACGCTCCTTGAACAAACGGCAAAGTCTAGAAATGATCAAAACATTATAATTAAATCCTCAGTTCCAGACAAGGCCCACTATTTGTGTCGATCAGCATTCCTGAGCTCGTATCATGAGCGTGAATTTTCTCTTATCGTTGAGTCGCAGAACTTTCCGGAATTCTGTCAGGAGCCAGTGGAAAAGAAGCACCAGTTGGGCAATCGTGTATTTATCCACCGAATAAAGAAGAGGGAAAGATGTCAGCATTCGATCAAGTGCCACAGAACTACGGAAAACGAGGAATCGCTGAAGCTTGTGACAATAAATTCCGATAATTCAGGGGTCAGACTCAGTTCGACCAATTCTGTGTTGCAGCTCTGGAAGATTCGCAGTTCTGTGCTCGTTTCGGTTATCCATCTTTCGTTCGGAGGAAACGGTATTAGGAACAATGAAGTGAAGTGAAACATCAAAGTTCACTGACCATCCGAGGCAACTGGTGCCTCCGTCGAGTCGAAGCTGAAGACAAATATTCGAAAACGACGTCGTCGAAGTTGTCAGCCAGAATAAACAATGAAATCCAAATCAGCGGCTTCACTTGACGACAACGTCGCGTCGGCCCAACGGGTAAGCAAGCGAGCGAGCGGGCAAACGGATGGTCGGTCGACGTGTTGCGCGTTTTGTCCAATTGCCAATTTTACCCTTGAGTTGAGATTTTTTGCTCTCATCCGTCGTCTCGTGCTTCTTCATCTTGAGGCAAACAAACAGCGGCTCAGATTCGACTGGACGATGACGAATCCAGACGGCGAGATGACCTGCCAATGATGATTTTCCAGCACGCCGACTCCGGTGATTGATTCATAACAATCTTCTACTCTCCCGCAAGCGCTGGGTTCTCTTCTCTGTTTTTTGTTTTCCAAATAATACACTTTTGCGGATAACTCTCCAAGTTTCCTGATGTCAAATGTGATTTCTATGAAAATCTTTCAATTCAGAGGGGTTTCCGCCTCCCATGAGACAGAGCGTGGGAGAGGCTGAATTCGAGTCTAGACGTCTGCCTGAAGTCTGCCATGTCTGGCGCTCAAAATATCCTCTTCCCCCCTGCCCCCATCCCCATCCCCTTTCTCTTGCGACACATTGATCTCGAGCAGAACTCGATTTCCGTTCGATAAATATCGCTCGACGGCTGCAATATGGCGATTTGAAGAGTCTCGAGGATAAAACAATCATTTTTGTGTTGATCGGATAAACGCGAACTTTCCCTGAACTCGTGATTTCCGGGAAACGCGATGAATCGAATCAAGTATCTGACAAGTTTTCGATGTTTCCTAAGCTCTTCCGTAATGTGAGTTTTCCTGAATGGAAAAGTCAAAGAATCATGTTCTGACGCCATATGCTACGACTGGCCGCTATTATATGTAGTCTATATTCGAACAGGGCCTCAGGGAGCATGGACCTTTTGAGCGTGGAATTATCTCACCGCTATAATAGTCTTTTTTTTTGATCCAAGGATAAACTTTGAAACAGAACGAAAAATAGAAACAAGGAAATATCCGAATGGACTCCGAGGGAGAGCGCTCACGGCGGGCGGAAGCAATATTTCTTGTTTCCGGCACATTAGGTTGATTCTCTCGTAGCGCAAAGTTTGAGTGAGCGGGAACACTAGACGCCGTGAGAAAAAGGCGTCTTCCGCCATGCAAGCAACGCTTCTGACGTAGATGCGAGTAAAGTGAAAAAAATGCTTGGCCACTGGGCTCGGTGTTCTTCCAGAGCAAGCGAGGGTTCGAAGGGTCGGAGTAGCGCGAGGGGAGAACACGAAGGGAATGATGGGAGTCTGAAGATGGAAGCGTTGGCTCCTCCTGGCGCTTCTCGTTGGAGCAGTCATCGCAATGGATTTTTTCCATCCATTCGTTCCGTTTGTTCATCCGTTCCTTGGCTGGCTTGCCGGATAGTTCGTAACGTTGGGTTGTTCCACCATCTCCGTGTGCTTGTCATCGGCAACAAGATTCATGACGTCCGGCCGAGAAGACAGGAGAGTGAGGAACGGGCGCAGATGCAAGGGCAGACGGGCTCACGAAGAATGAAAGACGCAACGAGACAAGGACGGCGCGGCGCAACATATCGACAAAATTGATTCAGTCACTCCGTTCGGCTGCAGACTATTTTCTCGCAAGTAAGACGCATGCGTCGAATCATCTGGATGACGTGGAATACAGAGATGTCTCAATCCGTACCGCGGGAGGTCCGAAGTTTCCCCGGAACTTGCTTCCAGAATCCAGAACTCACTTCCCTCGCGACCAGGGAGCGAAAATGAATGACACGCCGACGACGAATCTAAATGAAGACACCAAGAAGTCTGAGAGGAAAGTTCAAAATCAAATTCTCACAAAACCGTGCAGCGAAAAACAAGATCTTTCAAATCTGTTTAAGCGATTCTTCGGAGAAATGTGGAGAAACAAAGTGAAATACTTTGTGGATCGAACGGAGGCGAATTGGGCCGTCGGACACGTGTTGCTTCTTTTTTCACGGGCTGCTCGCGGCTCCGGGGTCAGCTTGAGATCGGATTCGTTAGTGGTGGTCGCAACGACCGGCGCGGCGATACAGTCTGCGTGGCAAGTAGCTGATATGAAGGAATCGCATAACCGTTCCCCGAGCAAAGCGGACGGCGGTGGCGGCGGGAGGAGAGACGAGCGAGTTGGGGCCGAGCCGACGGACGCATTGACGCGATTTCTTACGGTAATGCGGTGTCTCTTGGGTTTGAGCAGTAATGCTGCTTGGCTCTCCGCCGGCTGGCAGACCAAATCTGGCGGGCTGACTAGCGTGCTGGATGTGCTTTGACGTGACGGCCGCGCTCCCGGAGGGCTCGACCCCAATCTCGATTCGGCGGACTAGTTTGCTAGGCGAGCGGAATGTTGCCAAAGGACGCCGTAACGGCTTCGATATCCTTTGATTAATCTTTGATGATACACAACTATCGCTTCAGCAACAACATTTCAGAGCTTGACTAGCTGCTCTGGCGAAGGCTTAGCGAAAGACTTCTGTACGATTGGCGGATGTCGCAGCCAGTCTTCGCATCTTCTTCTGCAAAAAGTCCAACATACTTGCTTCGCTTCCCGTGACAGCCAACGTGAACCGCGGCAAAATCAGTTCCCCTCTCCACATGACCGGACTCGATATTCTCGAAATGATTATCTTATCCATCAATCAATCAATCAGCTTTTTCCGGCTTCATATTTGAGCAGTTTCCTACCGGGTCCACGAAACCCCTTTCCTCTGCATCAGAGCTCAATTGGAGAGCGTTTCGGAGTTTCGGATATCGCTCACTCAGAGACGTATTTGGCTTTCGTGGAAAGGCTCGGTTGGGTTTCTCCATCGATTGTGTTCTGCTTTCAAGTGAATCTCGGTCACTGACGATATTCGTTCCCCTGGCTTTGTAAATTCAATACTCTGGAACGTCGCGCCGGGTGAACGAGCTAGACAGCCGAGAGTGCTTTTGGGAAGGAAGAAAAAAAATACGCCTTGAAAGCAGCCGAAGAACCGCGTTGAGCGCACTAATTTCGTTGAATTCCCAACGACACGTTGTCTGTCGTTGCAAGAGCGCAAAACTCACGAGAATTTCGCGTCGCGGTGAATATTTTGAGGAAGAACAGAAACGGCATGGTAATTATCACGAAATTACCCGTACGGTGAGCGCGTTCGCGTTCAATTCTCAAAACACCCGCGCTTCGCCGCTCGTTGTGCTAGGCTTCCACTCGGCCCGGATGGAAAAACAGCGCGAAAAACGGAAGTGAAGAGCCGGACGAAATCTCGAAATCGGGTCCAAAACAGGACTACAGCATCCTCCGAGTTTCGTCTATGAGTTCTCAATGTGTCTTCAGGATTCCCGCGGAAGTGATTTCCGTGATTTGTGGAATTTGAGAAGCTGAACTCCACGGGAGGTGGGACAGGAAGATGCTTCGCGACGGGAAGATCCAAGTTCATTCGGTTGCATTCATTCAGATGTTCAGCGATATCCATACATCCTCGAAATAGCGTGCTGGTGGCTCGAACGAGCGCATTGCGTCCGTTTAGTGATTTCTGAGGAAACCACCGGCGGGCGGGCGCCCGCCCGATCCCACAGAACCCAGACCGACAGAGTGGCAGCAGATTGATCGAAGAGAAAAAGAGCAGTCCTCGTTTCCGTCCCTAAGTTCTTTCTCTCCCAACAGGCAGGTTATCAGCCACAATCTCTTATAGGAAGCAAATTGCCTTCACACGACTCAAACTTTGAACGAACACTTCAATGAGATATCCCCGAAAAGCCCGCTCCGAACCCGCTTGGCCCGCCACCGAGTCGTTCCCGCCTGTTCGTTCGGTCGCCCGCCCGACCTTGCCCTCCTCCTTCCCTCCTGATCGTTTCTCCCGATAGTTCTCCTCTTTGCCGCGATCGTTCAAAAGACCAATAAAGCAGTTGATCCTCACAGCATGCTCGAGCAGCATCCTCAGCCCGGGGTCGGTCGGACCCTGAACGAAACGAGCCCTCATGCGGATGCACGTCAAGCAACATTTTACGATGCGTTTTACAATACTATAGACGTTGAAGCTAACGGTTATTCTGTAACACAGAGTTCGGTACTTTTTGTAACAAGTGTCGGAACTCTTCCGAAAGTACACAGTGGAGCGACAGTTCTCTGGCCCGGGGGCGCGTGGATAGCGAACTTGAGCGAAGTTAATCGACGACCATGACGACAGATTCGGAACTTGAGCCTTGAGCGCGACATTCCGCGAAGCCGGATTAATCGAAGGCTCTCCCTCTCGTCCACTGATTCGCCTTCGTGCGCACACCGGAACATCATTGGAATCATTCACCAAGCTGCAGACAACACGAAAATACGTCAGCTCTCTGAAGTTCTTACTCCGGGCGAGTACGTCGTCATAATCCGATTGCCTTGCATACATATTCGAATTCGAGCTTTTAGTATATAACAGTACAGTCTGCGGCACGGAACATTCCGAATGCGAACCATGTTTTCCGTGCTCTCTATAATCCCATGATTGAAATCGAGTACAGGAACCTCCGTCGACCGAGCTCTCTGCTTATCTACATACACGTCGGAAGTGTATTTCTTTTTGCTTCGTTTTTTTTATGAGCCAGCATCCCTTGCGGAAGCATTGTCTTCGCAAACGTTCAACTTGACCTCAATCCTTGCGAGTCATTCGGTGCAACGTCTGACAATCTGTCCGAGCTCGGGTGTCTACCTGGCTACCGGTCGGCTAGTGAGACGTTCTATCACCGTGGCGGCAAAAGGGGTTGCCGATAATGAAGTAAAGCTTGTCTCACCTCCATTAGCGAGCCTTACGCTTAATTATGGCAACTGAACATCCAGGTTGCGTGGTGTCTGCACCTACCTACACCAGGCAGAAGAGTGGCCGGAGGAGCGCGGAACGAGCGGCATCGGATTGGATGCGAGCCCGCGAAGAAGACAGCAGTCGGGAAAGCAAGGGCAGGCGAGCGAGCGAACGAGGGAGCTAGGGGACCAATGAAGGGAATGCTTAATCGAGTTAGTCAACACAGTGTGGCCTTTCTCCGCGTTGTCCAAGCTGCATACACAGCGAATTGAGGTCTGCCTGTGCGAGCTCCGAAGCTTCATCTTGTTTGTTTCCCAACCACTCGAGCTTGCGAGCATGCTACAAACAAATAAACAGTGGAACCAGCAAACAAACGAACAAACAAGCAACCAACAAACCGACCGAATAAGTGAGTGGACAAATTCACTAGTCCAGATCTTGAGTAAAAGAATTCGGTAAAAAAGAAATACGTTCTCGGAGAATTTGTGCTGAGCCCTATCCGTCGTCGACTCATGCCATCTGCTGACATCGATCCGGGTAACTGTTCGTCCTCGATCCCATCATCGCGCATTCCGACACCGAAAGACATGTTTCCCCTAAATCCTTCACATACCATTGAAACTCGTGCTCTCTTGGCGGTCGGTGTTGGTGCTGCAACGAGGGTCAACAGCATAAACTGCGTAGACTGATGATGTGGTCGGATGAAATTTCTGGAATTTCAAGATTTCGTTTCTCATTTTTTGTTTTCCCCTTCATATCGCAGCCATAACTTGAAGGGAACGGGAACCGTGGACACGACACCAAGCTCTTCACTAGCCTCAGGTGTCGAAGCTTCCGCTTGCGCTTTGGCGTCCCGTCAAATATGTCGTGAATCTGGCGGAAGCATCACACATGCAAATGCACAGATATGTTCACAAAGCATATTACCAATCAGCTCGTCTCGTTCGGTCAACTTAGGTAACGCTTCGAAAAAGGATAATTGGAAATTCGGACATCATTGATCCGTCTGTTGCGCATTTGACGAACTAATTTCGTTTGGAGAAATTCTGTGCATTCTAATTGAGGAAACTGATTCGAATCTGATATGAGGAGTTCATTTACAAAGCGGGTCAAGCGCATCTTTTCGATTTCAAGGAAATCGCGATTTTATTGTGGGAGATTTCGCACCCACTTGATCGCAATGATACTTTCGGGGTAAGAGTTTTCGGAGACAGGGGTGTGAACATGATTTGACATCACTCACAAATCAGTAAGCCCCTTGGAGATTGCTTTAGCATTGCAGGGTTGGGCGAAGTGCGGCCTGCGGGCTGCATGCGGCCCGCGAGGGTACATGAGGTTTACCCGATGGCCGTGAATCTGGCCCGCGTGCCGCAGAAAATTGCCCACGGAAGGCTCCTTCTGACTTAACGCTTTTCGAAAATGAACCATGAAACTATCCACCAGAACCAATATTACTTTACGCCATATCACTACTTTTTTCATCGATTATTCAGAGAACTTTGAAGACGCGCGCAAAGGGCCACACAGAATTGAATTTTTCTCCCGATTTCCCACGTGGAGTTGAACCTTTTGGCATCCGATTATAAAATACTTTTTTTCGTTGTGTCGATCTGAAACAGGGGCACATGTTGGATTCAGTCTTTGCCACCGGCGTGCCGATACCAATACCATAGACTTGTTTTTTATAAATTCTGCAGAAAAAACGGGCGAACATCACAAAATGGAGCTTGGCATAAGATTCAGTACGAGATTCAGAAGCGATCTATGCTAAGCCTCGAAAATCGACAAGAGTGGACTCGACGCCATGTTTCGCAAATGAATTTCTCGTATGTCACACGGCAGAATGGTTTGGGGGGAGGCAAGAGGTCATGAACCTTGGACTTGTTTCGGAGAGATTTCTCAGATGGAGTTTCAGTCCCTTGTTTACAACGATTTCCAAGTTGATTCAAATGGAAATTACGAAATGAAGATGTGCAAAACTCTATAGCTCAATGAGTTCCTTACCATAATCGTCGATCGTGTTCTTACGGTGATTTTGAATTCTCTGCTGCCGCCGACTTTCCAGGAACAAAAACAATCTCGATGTTATTCGAGTGACAGCTCTGAATCAAAGCTGAGAATTTCTCCAGGGTGAGGAGATTCAATAGAAACGCTCAAATCGGGGTTTTCGGAAAAGCCACGAAAAGGAACGACGAAAACCGATTCCGTATTCTGGAACACTACTCACAAAGCGCGCCACAGAGTTCGAGTCCGAACCTTCTCGATACACATTCGTTATGGAATCGCTGGAAATCGGAAAAGAATCTTGACTCCGGCCGAATCCTTTGCACAGGCAGCCAACGATCCGATTTCGCAGTTTTCGTCTGAGAAGAAAAAAGTAATAAATATTCATTTGTCTTTGGTCATGACGCAAGTGAATTTAGCCTACTCTCGACAATCTGTCAGAAGAGTTCGGGGGCTCGTATAGCTCTGCTCAGCTGCTGATGCCGCCGGGCTGATGGTGGCGGCGACGGTCGGTTCCCCAGACATACAGACGGTTGTTAGAGAAGAAAGGGAACCCTGGAGAGAACCGTTTGGGGGAGGGTTCGCGCACTGGCGAACCGCGCGGAAGAATCACCACTCACTAGTATGGAGAATTCTCCAAGCGGAGAACAAATCGACATCGGTCCTGTGTGAGAAAAAGCACGTTCTGCTTTTTTGTCGGCGTGAAGTCACCTGACAAGAGTTGTGCTCTCTACAGTCGTCATCGCTGACGATTTCGCCGGCGAACTCTGGCGAACTTTCAAATCAGTGAAACGAGTGAGCTCGACGAAAACAAACGGAGAAGGTCTCCCGACCTCGACTCCGACGGCGAAAAGAACCGAAAAAACGAAGAGGTCTTCAAGTTTCGGAGCGTACGAGCAGTGTGAATCATTGAAGACAGTGATGAGAAAGTGGCACGCCGGGTGCTCTTAGGAATACGAGCGTGCTGTAATTTCTGAACTGCTGCTGCTACTGCTTCTGTCGCCGCCGTCGCTCCGAAAGAAAATCGTAGACTCTGAAGCTTTAGAAACCCCTCATTGTCAACGGTGGTCTGTCAACGTGCCGTGACAACAATCGTCAATCCTCTGGATTTATAATCGTCTTAAGTGGTGTAGTCAACAATGCTGTCCCCGAGGAATCCTCGCGGTTTGTTTGCCTTCGTGGCGACGGCTGCGCTCATCATACTTCCAGGTACGGACTAAAACACGGTTTGAAGTGGGTCCATATTTCTTCTTGTCAGAAAGGTCTCGAATATCTGTCTTTCGGCGGAGAAGAGGCATGAACAAACAAATAACTGAATGAAATCAAAGACGCGCCAAGAGGCATCATTGGGGCTCTTCAGATCGAGCCCACAGAGACATCCGAATAGACTCGGGCGCGGAGCGGCGTCCGTCTTCTCGTCGACGTCGAGACGACAAATAAAGAAGATGGATGACTTAATTAATTTGTCCTCCGCGGTCTTAGTCGTCTCTGATAATACCGACTCATCGGCTTGAGTTTATTCGCGCACTGAGAAATTGGCGAAGAACGCGATTTCACTCCACGGAAGCGCGAGATTTCGTCAAATTTGACCACGCATTGCACCACCTGCCGTCACGTCCCATGAATAGGACCGGGGACATCTGTGACGGATTCTCCCGAAGACTCGGAGGATCCAAAGTTTCATCTAATCTCAAGTATTGGAATTCGTCGACACTCCGAGTAACGCTGAGTCGAATTCACAATCTGTCTCTTGTCTTTTTTTCTCTCGATCCTCGCGGTTTCGGTCTTAGTGATCAAAATATTCAAAATTCTTGAGCCTCTCGCGAATTTTCCCCTTCCATCACGATCAGAAAATGACTCGACGCGGTCTTCCTCGAAACCTTCCCTGCTTTGTGACAAATCGCATTGCGGATGACGAGGAGTTCGACCGAAGAAGATGACGAGGCAAGTTGACCTTTCGTTATTTCTCGAAAAATTCGCTTTCTTTGACATGCGGCTCTCAGCTCGCGACACTCAGTTCACAAGAATGCTCTATTCGTTTCATCACCCATATTCGAAGAGAACGAGAGAAAAAAATGAGGCTGTGCGAATTTGACCTTGTCGGTTCAACACATTGCCGCTTCGAAGTTCTGTGCCTCGAAAGCTTAGCATCGATAATCGAATTGATCGCGTAAAATTATTCATGAAAACCGAGTCAGACTGCGATACCGAAGGCGAGATCTATAAACTCACAAAGGCTGCAATTAACGCTTTCATAGATCGTTCGATACTTCTCTCGATGACGCGCGACGCGACTTTGACGGCATTTCCATACTTTTCCTGATCAGAGGGATTTGCGGCGGCGAGCCAGTTTTCATTTTGAGCGAGCTTCAACATTTGTGCGACTGACCTGTTGAACACGTCCGGAGTAGCGACGGGAACAAGTGTAGGTGGGACGCATAATGTTTTGTACACAGATGGTCTAAAGTACACAAAGCTGAGTTCATTGACCGAAGGGCGCACAATTAGAAAAATGTAGTTTGACTCACGTGCGCCGTTCTGGCTTCAGGTCTAAAGGTTCAACGTTTCTCTCTACCTGGCATTTTGTTTTGGCGAACTCCATGCGGCCGAAAGCTCCAAATTGTGAACGTGATGTACATAGCTCGTTTACGAGATTAGTTCGCCCCGCCATTTTTCCAGCCGGTTCCGTCACTCTTCCTCCTTCACATCACCGCACGAGAGTCAACAATAATTTATCGTGACGAGTAAGAGATCCTCCAAAAATGTTCAACATCTCGATAAGCGATGAGCTGATACTTATGCGATAGCGGGCCGCTGCTGTTGAACATTTGAAGAGCATCCGACCTTCGACGACGGATCAGGTTGCAGCGTGAAGGCGCTGCGGTGCACTCGAGCCTCTCGAAATGAGTCTTCTGATGGCGTCGGGATGAAGAGCTTTCCGCGTTTTTTTTCCTCCTTTGCTCGTTCAAAAAAACGTCATTGAAGCGGCACGGAGCGCGTTTTATGGAAGAAGAGTGAAAGTGCGCGCAGTTCGAAATTCCGAGAGCCGCGCACGCACGCACGCAGGCACGCAGAGACGGACGCGAGTCTTTTCCCTCTTCTCGCAATCGAAGCGATCGTAGGGACCGAAGGAGGAAGCAACGACCTGTTCGGAAACTCTCGTTTACCGAAAGCTGGCGGTTTTCTCTTGTGGTTTGTCTCGAGTGAGGCGGCCGTCACTCGCGGCGGGGAAGAGCAGCCAAAGCGGGTTAACGGTGGATGGAATACGATCGAGTCGGGGATGCCTTGCTCCAGGGTCAGAGGTCCATCTAACTCGACGCCCATCTGGACGGCTCATGCTAACTCGCCGTCGTCAAAGAACAAACGGAGGGAGGGAGAGAACTCGTTGGAGAGTTATGGCTTTTAGGAAGATTTTTCAACATAGGCACCCCCTCTACACGGGTTGGCTTGTTCGTCAGCCGCTGGTTCAACCGCTCGTCCATAAACGTTAGCGTCGTTTCTTCAAAGCTCCTCCGAACTCCATCAATCTTCGTTCGGAATTTCAGCTCGTTCACATGTTTCTGGAGGAACCTCGTTCAAGGGTCTGGGGAGGACTGGATTTTATTTGATTTCGGAGACTGAGAGCAGCGAAGGAAGGAATCCGTTCCATTCTTCTCAGAGAACGTTCCAGCGTATGGACCGACCGACCGACGAGGGGATTCGATCGAAACCGATCCGATTCCGTGTTCCAGACAACTAACCGGACAGCAGGGACAAGAGTTCATTCGAAGACGCGTACGGAGGAGAGTTCGTCGTCAATCGAGTTTTCGATTCACGTTTACCATGACGTCGAATTCGATGACGAGACTATGTCCCATGATGGCTTCACAGGCGGATGGTTCCAGATGAGACGTGTCGAGGCTATATTCAACCCACCGTTAGCGAAGCCATTGCCATCTGCCGTGACATTTACTTCAAACATTTGCGATGAGACACACAGTACTGCACGCAATACTCCGACTCATTGAGAATGTCGCGTCGGTGCTCTTGATTTCGTCTCCTTGAACTGAAGGGCATCTTAGTTCTCTCGAGATAACGAAAAAAAAAGTTCATTTCGAGCCATAATCCATGAATGTCCTCTCGATGAGTTGCGATCCAAGAACAATGATGTTCGTCTACGAAGTAAACGTTTTGTTCTCAATTAGTCGTCTCGGGCTCGTTGTTCGCCGCGTAGTTTACTCGGTTTGGCAAGTATCAATCGATCCACAGCCCCGAGATGTGATCCGATATCGACAGAATGATATCGTTCATCTGTTCTAAATGTCGACATCCATAAAAATGAAGTCAGAGAGCTGAAATATCTCGTGGGTTCTGTTCCCCCAGTTCTACAGAACGGGAGTCTCGACGGGGTTTTCTAACGAGACCGTCGAGGCGGAGTTCACTGTTACGTAGCCTTGCGGGATGAAAAGAGGCGTTACGTGGTTCTGCGTAGCGACGACGAGCCGGTTTACCCTAGTTGCTTGTAGGTGAGCCAACTTTCGGGAGTTTGCGTAAGAAGTTTGCGTCAGCTGTAGCATCGCATCTGCAGCCTACCTGGCCAACTACTCTAACACGCCCGACTACCTCACGAGTTCTACACACCTACCCGCTTAACTTCTGGCTGCTGCTCGGAGGTGGCCGCCTTTTGTCAGCGTGTTCGACGGCCCGCTTGAAAGTCTCGCTTGTTGTTGTTGTTGTCGTCGTCATCGTGACTTCCTCGTCTTTTATTTCTCCGTCGCGCCCGCACCTATCACCTGGCGCTGCGAGATCTTTTCAGTTTCGAGCTGGAGGAGGCGTGGAGAGAAACTCCGCGCGTTCTTTCCGTCGACAGCTTGCTCGGCGCACGCGAACGCACGCACGCACGGTATTTAGCTCTCAACGGGAAGAAAGTCTTCTGCTATTCTACGGCACGTGAGCGTGATGATTTTTCAACAGAGTTTACATTGCTCAAAGCCAGACCACGCGCTCTTCTTCCCACAGCAGCTGTCGGGGATGTTGTGGAGCTCCATTGAATTTTCTGTCCGGTTAGTTAGACCTCTCGCCTGATTTGCTCCTGCGCCTCGCTCGGAAAACTGGAAAAAGATGCGATGCGCTCCTCTATCGGTCTCTAAAATTCCCGACCGTCAACCCGAGCCAGAATCCCGGATCGAAAGTTGCCTTCTTATGCGTCTCGCTCCGCTTGCTCACCGTGGATGTCGTAATGGCGCCGGGAGGGAGCTGTTGTGAGCGTAGACGAATATCCTGGAAGAAACGAGAGGAACACCGCGCTCGACGAGAGTAGAAGTAATAAATAAAAGACGTCAGCATTTATCTGAGATGCCGCCGCCGCCGCCACTGCTGCTGCTGTTGCCGCGCCAGCGCAGCAACTCGAATGCTAGATGATGTTCGGTGCCTGCCTGCCTGCCTGCCTGCCTGCCTGCGTGCCTGCGCTGCCTGTCGGCAAGACGCGAGCGAAGGAACGGATGAATGAATGAATGAATGGATGGATGGCGGGGGCTTGAAACGAGCCGTTCGGTTTTTGGAAGCAAATATGTCAGTCGGCTCGAGGAGTCGGTTTCCTCATTCCAGTCAGGATAAGAATTCCAAGCATTTCTCCGCACTCGTAGTCGACGATGACGACGATGTCGACAAGCTCAACGTTGCCTTTCTGGGCTTCCACCTCGTTGTCGTTCGTCTGCCTTTCGGTCCGTCCAAGAGAACGGTGTCCCCTCCCTCCCTTCCACTCATCTGTCCGTCCATCCATCCATCCGACGAAATATTCCCCTGCCACCGACGAACATGTCGGCTCGGTCCGACCGAATGTTTCTGTCTTCATGAAAGTATGTTGCATGAAGCAACTGCGTGCCAAGGAGGACGTGACGTGAACACCATGCTTCGCCACTGAAAGGCTTGTTGAGCCAGTGAGTTGAAGCGAACTCCGGCTTCACAGTGGGATTTGTGGCGCGTGAAGGAACTCAAACAGCTGCATGACGGCAGTGCACCGCTGTTCCATGTAGAGAGGCAACGTAGTGAATAATACCTCGAAAACATAGCCTGTTATATCCCGAAACGCAGGATATATGCATGCGTATATCGTGTCGCTACTTGAGGATTGGGGCAGCGGTCCGAAGTCTCTCATTCCATACCGTTGCACACAATGCTCCCGAGTTCTCCCTTGTGGTGCTGATCTGTGAATCTATGGAATCCTTGTCCAACTCGTAATATCTCCCTTTCCGAGCGGAATTCTGTGAATCGCCGCAATCAGCATCCACAACAGACCCGATGTGAAGACTTTGGACAGCAACGTTCAATTGTGCCGGTTTGCCCGCTCCGCCTTTGTTGCCGTTTCTGTCGTCAACTACTCAGAGTCAAATGTTTTGGTAGAAGCTGGATTCCATGGTTCAGTGGTTGAACCGACGATGGCTTAACCATCGGTTGGCTGGTTGGACTCACGACAACTCGGCTGAGGCGTCTCGTACCGATCGTCGCTCCGACTGCAGTCGCTTTAGCGCTGCTCAAATGTTTGAACGTTGAGCCGTCACTTCGTCTTGTCCCTCGACTTGTCCGTCCGTCCGTCCGTCCGTCTGTCAACAACGCCACCTTGGCCACCGTCAACGCCACCATCCGCGTTATGCGAAGCATCTACACCGTCTACAGACAACGAAAACGGCTTATCGGAGAGTAAACAAAGGGCTGTTGCTCGCTCGCTCATTCTTCCGACACGGTTCCTGTTTATTGCTGCTGCTGCTGCTTCTGCGGCTTCTAGTGCCGCTGTTGAACAACACCTCCTACTCCTCATCGTTCAGAAAAGTTGTTCATTGGCCCCTGGTTTCTTTCGTTCGATCCATCTATCATTCTCTCTAACAAGAGGGAGAGAGAGAGACAGAAAAAGGGAAAGAGAGGGCATAATCCAGACAGCCCTGGTCGGTGAGCTAGACGGCAGAAACCTGAGGGAGATCGAGAACCGAAAGAGAGAGAAAACTCAGCTCTATCCTTGTGGCTACGAGATCATGATCGATGCACGGAAATTTCCGCCACCGGCGGAGCTCTCTGGAAACCTATTTAATTAGAGAACGTTAATTCCAAAAAACTCGTTTTCTAGTCAAACGAGTTCGCGAGTATTTCTCACGTATGATCGGATCCCCCACCCCTCTCTCTCTTTTTGAATATCATCAAAAAGTGGGGGCCTTTGTCGATCCCTCAATCACTCCTTCGCGAATATCTTAGCTAAGAGTGTATCTCTCGCGAAGGACTCACGCGAATCACAGCAACTCGATCGATTACTCACTCAGATTCCTTTGCTCAGGAAGCCCTAAGCGTTCAGAAGATGAGATTATTGCCAATGAACTCCTCTCGGCTATTGACTCCGTTTCGAAGACGCATTTCTGGCGACGCGCACGGTCGTCAGTCCGAATGAAAATTGAGCGTGTCATTGGGTTTCATAGTCGGACGGCGGCTGACTCCGGTCACCGAGCCGGCGGTGGCTCCTTGTAGCGAGTCCGATGAGGATCTGCTCGACGCCGAATAAGTTTGACGAAACACTGTAACAAGTTTATCTCGAGTTGAAGTGACGGCTTTGACATTCCGATCGTTGGAACCCTCAAATCGCGATGGCCCCCGAATGACTCGGAGTTTTCTATCCGTTTCTTCGAAGCTCCCTGGATGTCTGATGGACTGAGCTGGAGAGCACGAGCGGAGCTCCACCTAATTTGGATAAATCTCCTAGTTCCATAGACCCGCGAATTAGATACTCACACACTCTCCTCTTGGCGCCTGCCTACCCAATCCACTTCAGAACCACCTTCGATTCTGCCGAAATCGCTGCTGATCCTCGACAAGAACGACCTTGATGGTTAGGATATCAAAGGACAGTGCGTTGCAGTCACTCTCACTGCCGCTGTTGGTGAAGGTAGCTCGCCGTTGTCTGTGACGCGCTAATCTTCGACACGCGTCAGCCACACCTCGTCGTTGTCGCCGCCGCCGCCGCCGCCGCCACTACCGCCGGCCGTCATCACCCTCGTTCGTCTAAACTCGTGGCTTCGGGCCCTGTCGCCACTGCTCTGGCTGCTTTACACAAACCCTGAGGGGCTCAGAGATAACGGCGCCACTCGTGCTGCTCATCCATTGGAGATAACGACAGTGTTACTCTAGCCGCCGCCGCTGCCGCCGCCGCCATCGTTGTCGTCTAGCTCTGGCGTTCCGTCCTCCGTGGAGTCACCCTTGATTTGTCTCTTTTTCCCATGCCCCTCGACCCTCGCCACGACTACACACACCCGAACTGCAGGGTCCCCCCTTTAAACGGGGGCGACAGAACCACTAAGCGAGCGCTAAACGATTCGGTCGTGAAGCGTATCGGACGAACGAAGGGCTATTATGATGTCAGCCATCTCAATGGTGCCCGCCCGAAACCCCGCTGCGCCTGGATGGCCCTCTCAGACCCGGAACCGGTCTCCCGACTTCCCCGTCGTCTGACCCGACTACCCCAAATGTCGACGTCTCAGGATCCCCGAGCTGAAGCCCTCGGGGGACTCGCGGTTCTCTCAAAGGAGCTTCTTCTTATCTAAGACCAAGAGAGGGGTGGCAGCGGAGAATTTGTCACACATACTCAACACCGGACAGAGCAGCTCTCCCTCCCAGCTCCATAGTTTTCAATATCGTTCATCTATCCAAACCATCAGACGCTTCAAATTCACCGAAAGCGGCAGCGGCCACTCCGGAGACTGTCCGGCTCTGATAATAATCTGCGATAATTTTGACAGATTCCGAGGTTGGAAGAAAAGACCCGAAAGAGTTTGAAGATTTCAAGTTTTCCCCCAACGGAACTTGACCAACTGAGACACGAGAGAACACGGAACCTCGTCGGATGGACGATAACAGATGAGGAATTTCCGATAATCCACAAAGTGTACCTACTTCAACAAAACGAGTGGCCTCCTTGGGCCGATATGAGAACAAAAAAAAAGATTGCTGACATGTTTATTCAACAGGGGATGGATGTTTTCGAGGCTTTCTCGGCGGTCGCGCTGCTCTTACTCCGACGATGTCAATCAGTTGGCAAGCTGGTGTCTTTACTCTCCCATCTGTCGATCGATCGATCGATCGATCGATCTGTCTGTCCATTCCGCCATCCATCCATCTCTCTTCCGTCGCCGTTGTTCCTCTTCATCTTTTACTCTTCAGTCGAACAGGAAGGAAGGAAGGAAGGAAAGTGAACTCAAGTAGTCCGATGAGGTGCCGTAGGGTGGAGTTCGCACCTCTTGCCAAAAAGAAGGCCAAAGTTAAGCAATAGCCCATCAGCTTAGACAGCTACAGCGAGAAACGAGGAGAGTGGCAAAGAGCACCGACCGTGCATGGATCGAGGAGAATCGTATGATTTGCTTGAGATCGCTTCAACTAGCCGAGGTCGTTCGAGGATCTCTCTTCGTGGGAGTAGACCCGCTCACTTTCTAGCTAAGTCAGTTAGCGCCCCGCTCGTGTCTACCTAGGTGTGGTGATATTAGCGGTATCGTCGCTCGATGCTGGTAATGCATCTTAATTGACTTCCGGACTCGAGCCTTCAATCAAATAAACGCTCCTCTCTTCTCGCCGCGCCGACCCACGCTGCTAAAGTTTTCTCTTCTCGAAAAGTCACGCCGCCAACTTCGAAGTCTTTCTTCGAACCTCTCGAGGGACTTTGCGGCAATCGGAGCGCCCGCGAGAACGCAATTCGTTGAATGCTCGCGCGCTGCTATTTTGGGATAGATAATAATAATTCCACGGATTCTAAATGAAGGAGGTCAATTGGATATTGCGAATTCAGAATGGCCTCCCGAACCATGAATCAGATTGAACGAAGCACTTAACCAGTCGATACGCTCAACAAATCGAAGCGGTCGTTTCGCAAACGATGTGCTCAACATTCAGAATCAGTCTGAGGGTTACAAGCATGAGAGTTGTGTTAATCACAGAGCGGTGGTCGAATAATGGGCCGATTTTCTAATCGCCGACGTCGACGACGCTGAGAATGAACTAATGGGAGGAATACTACGACAGAACCTCTGAAATTGGAATCTAATACCACCGAATTAAAATCCATCGCCGCTTTCTATAGATATTCCGGACGACCGTGCAGCGACTGTCGACTCGGAACAATCGACAGCGAGAGATCGCACAATGCTGCAGCAAGTCGGACCGGCACGCTGACAGCGACTGGAAGCTCCCAGAGAGACTTTCGCAAGTTTTCTTCTTACTTTTTTCCCCGTTGGGCGTTCTTTTATTTTTCTGTGAGACGGTTCGCTGTTTTTCCACTTGGTGAATTAGCGACAATGGCAGCAACAGCACCGGATTTGAAATTCTCTGATCTCAATCAGGGACTAATTGAGGGACATTGAGAATGCTCGCTTGCGTCGGACTCGAAGTCGCGGTGCCAGCGGACTCGGGAAAGACGACGGGCTTGCAGCTGCCGAATCAGTGAAAAACCTGAAAACGGAAACACAAATTCAAACGGAAATCATCCAGCAGCTGAGAGCTCGTCCAGCTCGTCGCGATGACGGACCGAAGCGGATGGGAAAAAACTACTTTTGACGTTTCTTCTCGTCGATCTGTCTCTGATTGACAAGTATCGTTGTAGAATCAGTGTCACGGTTGATTTGAAACATTTACTGTGGGCCTTCAATTTTCCGCTGAAGTCTTGTCAACATATCGACACTCGCGGCTTGAGTTAACATGACTTTTTCCGATGAACGTTTGGCTCGTCGAATCGACCCGCCACGTCGTGAAAATCAACTCACTGATTGATCGGTGCACAGGAATCAAATTCTCTTGATGAAAAAAGCAAGAACACACTTTTTTTTCCTTTGAACGCGCCTCGTTGGAGGTCCTTCCAAGACATTTTCCATCCGGCCGGCCTTCCTGCCACGTTCGCTCAAAGTACCCCGCTTCGCCTTGTCCAGCTTCACCCCAACTTTCCTCGCATTACCTCGTCATGCGGCAGTGTCGTGCCGAGCCTGCAGCGGCCGAGGGCGAATCAGGGAAACGGAAATCTTCAGCTTAAGCTGCGAATGTTTTTCTCGCCACCCGTCGTCCTTCCGCTCCTCGACGCGGCCTTCCTTCCCTCTAGTCCTTAGTGAAACAGAAAGGCCATTACCATCGCTTGTTCGTTGGGAACATTCCGCTTTGAGAACGAGAGAAAACCCTCATGCGTATTATTTTCCCTTACACTGACCTCGCGAGTGAAGTACGTCGTGTTATAGCGGCGCAGAACTTTGCATACAATGTTATCTCGATTTGAGTAAGTCCCACCAAAAACAATGCGAATATCCAATTTCGTGAACGCTCGAGAACGAATGTCGTTTTGAACGATCGGTGCGGTTTGGCAAAGGTACTTTCGAGTTCGTAACCCCCGACGCCGCTTCAGAATTCTCGATTTGACAACATACACTTCTTTGCTCGTCATGTGCAACATCATACAGAGACCTTAAAGCATCCAGCCCTTAACGAAACCCAAACGACATAAGGCCTTATCTGTCACGCTAGCAGAATGTTTTGAGCAAAAGCCACTGAATCGACGGCGCAAACTCGGTGGCTGCACGAAGGGAATCGAGAGAAGTCGGGAGCAGGTCGAGGGGAAATGGAAACGAAAAGGGATGGGAGCCTGTTCGCTTGGACATGCGGTCCCTCTGAAATTGGCTGTTGAGGATTTACAACAAAAGATGGGCTCCGAATTTCCCAAGCGTATTTCAATCGTTATTTCTCGCGTTGGACGAACAATGACTCGCCTGCGCGGTTGGCCACGCTGTTTCAACTTCAAAGAGCCCTCTCGTCTGACGTGGTTTCGAGAAAAGTGAACTGAGAAGCCACCATCGAACCGAATTCAATCTTCTCGCTCCGACGAATGTCTTGAGCGATTTGTGTGGATCGGAAAATCATGGACCGGAAGCTGTGGTACGCTCGAATTCTCGATTTCCGCAAACACGACGATGACTATACAGAACTTTACCTGATCATGTCTGATTCAAGAAGCAGTGATGCCTTCGACGATATCTTTCGCCAAGAGATTGAAATCGGTGTTTGCTCGGAGTTTGGTCATAGCACCCAAGGTGCCAATTGCCTCACTCGTCCCTGTCTTCGCCCCGAGCAGGGTAATGGTCCGTGAGCGATACACAGGCGGAGAGATCACGTACGAGACCGGACAGCGCCCCAGCCATTCCACTACGCACATTGTCACGATGTAAACGTTCGAAACTGTACAGTGATTGGTCTCCGTCTAATCGGTGCATCGGATCCTCCTTGAAGTTTCGGTTCCAAAGAAGCGAAATTCACTCCGGTTCATCGGATCGTCCGTTCATCCGAATCAAAATGATCTGCTGCCGATGTGTATCGATCGTCAAGCGAAGTCCACTGGTATAGAATAAATACAAGCTCCTTGGAGAGTTCTATCTTGTCCTGGATTCCATTTAGGATGCAAGTTAGAAGCGAGCAGTGAGTATCTCGTAATGATTGCTTGATTTTGCGCGACGCGAAGATTTGAAACCCGAATCCTCGATGAAGCCAGAGCCGAGGTTGATGGTGCTTCTGTTTCGGGTTCAGCAGCGGCCTCTGATGATGACGTTATTGACTTTCCATGGCCTTAGGGCCTGATTGATGCCACATTTGGTTTTAATAAACTTGGCCGTCCACTCTGACTGCGTCGCGAGCTCACTCTTTTTCCTCCTCCTTCTTTCGTTAGGCCCGAAGCAGCCGGTTTTGGTGTCGCTAACGAAGTGTCAAAGGGGTGATACCGAACGCACGAGCGAAAAGACGGCTGCAGCGATGGCCTGGCCATGCTTCGAGTAACTTTGACAGCTTGATTGTTTATCTCTCGACACAAAATGCTGGTTAAGGGGGTCGACAGGCAGCGTAGCAGCTGATGTTAATCCCTCGTCCGCCACCGGGCGTCAAGTGTTCGTGGGCCACGGACCGTGGTTTCGAGATCGCGGTTCGTAATTCCGGGATCGGGGGACCGACGTTGATTATGCATCGCTGCACTCGTTATAGATATACGGGATGTTTTGTTTTGACCTATTTGGGGTAGACGGGTCAATAACGTTGGTAGCCTCGCTCATCAGTCGATCGTTGTTTGTTTGCTTCGAGAATAGGTCTATTTGAGGACTGATTTGATTGCATTAAAGATCTTGATTCAAGATTACCAACATCCACGAGAGAATGAGTCTCGGGGGCTTCCTGTCGAGGAATTCCAACTGTCGGAAGAGAAGAAAACATAAACTAATCTGATTGTTATTTATTCACAGGTAAGCACCCCTTCGGTATTGAATGAGCGAAACTCGGGCTTGAAACGCCCTCCTGATGGAAAAGCGTTCTAAGGTTGTAGAGCCATCGCAGGCTCTAGAGTTGTTCGAATCGGAGAAGCGGGTAAGCGAAGGAATCAGTAACGATAGAGAAATATAGCCAACTGACACGCAATATTTTCACACTCCGGCGTCAAGAACCTTTCAGGAAGCTGAAGGCAGACCTATATTTTCATAGACGGAGGTTGCAAGCGGACGAGAGAGACTTCGTAAGCACGCGAGCTCCTTTGTCGCACCCATTCGACGTTTCTGAAACGCGTGTTGAGCATGCCCAATGCAATAACTCTAAGAAATGGTGTTGAGATCGGTCTTTAGGCGGTCCGGGTTCTTCCTTCTCGGGTTTCCCGCGTAACGACTGAATCCATTGGACTATACGAAACATAACCTTGGATGTCAATGTGTCTCGAATATTCAATCTAAAAGACGATGGAGCCGGTCGAGGGACGGAAAAGCTCACCAGCTAATTCGTCTCGTCGAGAACGCGAGAACAAGCCCGAAGCGACGACTAGAATTGAAATGTTCAACGAACGGGACAAACTGAATCAGAACTCGTGTCGGAGGAGGCTCGAGGGTGGACTCGGTAGGCCACGGCCGAAACTCTTTTGTGAGCGTCGAATGCGCGCAAGCATGTAGTTACCTTTTATGAGCGCATGGCGTAAGAGTCAGTGAGCTTGTTCGTTCGTTCGTTCATCCGGTGCTCGCCTGGTTTGTTGGTTGGTTGATGCTCGCAGCTCCGAGGAAATAATAGAATGCTCAGCTTCTGCGGAATTACCGCTAGACAACAAGAAGGGTTCCACCGCGTGGAACGAGCCATCCAGACAGCGAGAGAGACTGCTTTATACGGCCTTCCACTTTCTAGAACGCAAGCGAAACCGCCGTACATCTCAACGAGCGGGATGGCGGTCGCCGCGATCATCATGAGCGAATAGAGACAAGTATGCTGCGATGAGCGCGTCGTTTGCAAAAAAACTTGAGCGCGTAGCAACAACAAAGTTACGCACGAATTTCTCACGGTGAACGGCGGCGAGCAGAACATCGAGCCCAGAGCTCGAACACCGCCAACTGGAGACGGAAAAAAGCCTATGCCCATCTCACGGCAGCGATTTTTCGATGTCTTCCCTCTCCTTTCTTTCCCGGCTTCTTCTCTTATTATTTATGTAAGAATTCGACGAGTTTTTATGAGCGATTCGAAAGACACACATACTACATTGATGGTTGTTGATGTTTCACAAAAGTCGAAATGAAAAGGGAAGAGAAAAAAAAATACCGCTCTGATTGAGAGGCCTGCCTGTCGGTAGTCGGTCCGTCCGGCCAATTGTACAGACAGCTGCACAGTTTGGCTCAGAGAACCGGGGGCCGTGATTCGTTCGTGAATTGAGATGTTCATGGTGAATTTGCCACCGACATGACAAGCGCTCGCCATCTATGCCTGTGGTCTGCGGCCTGACCGGAGCAACACCGGCACCGTCTGAAACAGAGCAGCGGCAGCAGCAGCAACAACCGAAACAACGTGCTCGGCAATGAATTTTAGCCCGAACGAATCATTTCGTGGCTTCATTCAAACTGACCGCCCTCCTTCACTCGCGTGCCCTCTCTCGCCATAAGAACCTCCAGCTCCTAAGCATCATCAAACGGAACCAGATGTGAAGGTGCAGCAATGAGAGTTGCGCACTTGAGACAAATTGCTTTAATAAAAGCCTTTGCGTCATTCGTAAATCGAATTATGGTTCGTCCAGACTGGCAGACTCCTCTGGAAAGACTGCGAATTCCGTTTTTGTCCCGGCACTCAGGAACCGTTTCTGAAATGAACTCTACTCGAAGATTGCCCCGCTCCACGAGTCCCTACTCGTCAGTTTGAGCGATGTCCGGAGTGATCGAGGAACAGAAAGTGCTTTGACGACAGTCAACCCTTCAGTCAAGGTCGCAGAGTGAACTAATTCACACATGAACCACTGACAGATCGCTTGAAATCAATACACCGACGCTGATTGGACCTAAACGCGGCGGTGGAACCGAAAACGATGCAGGATCTGTTCGGCGACATGCTCGGTCGGTCAATCAATAACGAGATCGAGAATCGGATTGCCGCGAGTCCTGCTCCATCGATCGAATTCATTGATTTTATTGACATCACCACCGCAATAAGTCAGTCCGCCGTCAGATGGGATCCAATGCCGTCCACCCTTACCATCGTCCGTTGACTCGGGATGTCAAGAAATAGGAAGACTTTGACAACAAGCGAACTCGCTACCGGAAAATGAGGACAGAACCCATGAGATCGTTGGCTTTCATGCTTTGGGACTCGTTGACTCTGCCCGTCGAGAATTCGATACCACACTACATGGGACGACGGTCGCTCGATGTCGTCAGTCGGCGGCCATTCTCTGATTCTGATATCCGATCGCAACAGGGTCTCGTGACCTCACTTTACTCGATGCGAGTGCACGCGCCGAAAAACTTGCCAAACGTTAGGCGAGTTTACTGGGAATGCGGCGATTTGAAACCAAGCGACAAATAATAATCGACGACATCGAAGATACTCCGAATCGATCCGAAAGTGATCACGTTGAAACTTGTTTGATCGTTCGTACGTAGAGTGGAAGCGCTGAATTCTGAAAGCCATCGACGCGACCGCGTGACTGGAATTCTGAAATGTTCCGGAAAGTCCTGCGGGAAGCGAGTGAGTTGAGCAGACCACGGTGATATTCGTCGCTTTCGCGTCCTTGTTGTGAGCTGGTGACGAGCTTTGTGACGAAAACGGAGATGAAAGAAAAGATCGGGGAAGAAGAACATTGTTGTGACAATCGGTCGCTGTTGAGGATACCGATACACAAACTCGAGAAACACCAACAGACAGTCGGACAACAACTCGGTCCAGCACACTCGCTGCTGGACCTGTTTGTTGGCAGAGTTGTTCCGTCTGTCTGTCTGTCGAGTGAGACTGCTGGAGAGTAAAGAGAGAATCGTGAAGAATGAACGAGACCGTAAGCTCAGGACAATCAGATTAGATCGAAGATCGTCGGGGATTCAGCATGAAGCGTATCCAGCGTCGAGCAAGCGTGAAAGGAAACCTGAAACTATGCTGTCGTCGCTGTAGTCAAACAAACTCTCTTCGTTCCTCGTGAATGTTGTCCTATCGACGGTGCGGCGTTCAGGGAGGCGGCGTGCGTCCAATCGACTGCTTAGACTTAAAGATGAAGAGGACCACGAGCAAGGCAGGCAAACATCCATCTCCAGCATCAGAACCGAGAAACCAAAGCTCGAATGTAACGGTGGCTGTAGCGGATGGAAGCGATTTCAATGTGCGTGCTTCAAAGAAATCCGCTATTAATAGAACCTGTGCTCTGATGATATTTGCTGATAATTCGTTTCGGGTTCAACACTCACAGCCACACAATAATGACGACCACATCAACAATACAAATGACAACACCAGAAGCACTAGCCTCAGCGGCAAGGACCGCGACAATGAAAACGATGCGCTATGGTACCGGCGAGAACCTCCATCCAGTCGAAAGAGAGAGAGAGAGAGAGAGAGAGAGAGAGAGAGTTCGTAAGCCGCTGCGTAAGCTGTTTTCTGAATGACGAGTTCCAAACGTCCCTCGTCCACAGCAGCAGAGGTGTCGACTACGACCGTCCCATGTCGTTCGCAGCCGATCCACATCAGCTCATATTTGCACTCTTTGAGTACTGCTTTCACCTCCTGTGGTCGAGTGAGGCTTTCGCTAAACTCTCTATGCTGTCATCCGGCAGACAACGTTCCACCAGTGCTCTATTCTACAATTTCTGGATGGAGCATCTGGAGAGGATGAGTTTGAATCTGCGGCGTTCTCAGCTCCTTTTGCAAGAGTCCAATAGAACGGCGTTCGGCCCCGATTGAAGTTTTACTCCATTCGAGTTGGGCAATGCGTGTTCCCTAATGGGAACTGAGCATCAAAGAGCGCCACGGTCAGAGATATTCTGATACTCTATGCAATTCAGGGAATGTTGACGGTCATCATAAGGTCATCAAGGCGGGCAAGATTTTGGTTGAGAAGCGGGAAAGGATTCCGAGCACAGAAGCGGGCATGCTTGCAGACTTGCGGGCTGGTTAACCGGCTTGCTGGCTGCCGAGGACACAGCAGGGAGAGATATCAAAGACCAGAAAAGGACCAAGAAGTTGGATTGGGGAATATTATTAGAGCGACTTTCTTCTCCGAAAGAGAAAAAAGTTGATCCTGCTTGATGAAGTAAAGCGCCGCTCGTTTGGGATTCGTGGATATTCTCTCCCTCTCGCTCGCTCGTTCTGCGGGTCGCTCCCGTTTCCGTGCAAGGCTTTTCTCTCTTACTCGGTTTTTCCTACGTGGGTTGTACGTGGTGGAGAGAGAGAGAGGGGGGGGAGCACCGTGCATTGATGAAGTCAGCCAGCTCGGGCCCCGAAACCCGCAAGGAAGCCCTCAGCCTTCGGTCGAGGCCGTCTGGAAATCCGCAAGGAATCCAACCGGCAGCACACCTCAAGGACGCGGAACGAAGCGAAGTCGAAAATTACTCGCCGTTATTCAATCAGAAGCAACGCCATTTCAACTTGTTTCTATGGAGAGCACGAACTGTCTGAAAGCATTGCAACAAGAAGAGAAAAAAAGACCTGATGCGGGCGGTCCTGGCCGAGACACCGATACCCGACCGAGGATTTTCGATCCGTCCGTCCCCCCCCCCTCGCCCCCCCGAAGGCACTCCACCTCGCCGCGGAGTCGCTACACTCGACGAGAAACGAAGTCAACAACGCTTTCGCCGTCGCAGATGTCGTTTCGGCCCAAAGGTCGGAAACCCTATAGGTTGCGTTGCCGGTGCAAAGTAAAAAAAATCTTTGTGGAGAGTCGAGCGATGGAACAGAAGAAAGCAAAAAGAATGACGAGAGAGTTATGCTGCATTCGCGTTTGCCAGAAAACAAAGGAAAGAGAAGCAGAGGCTACGTCATCTTCTTCGTGCAGCCAGAGGTCCACAAGTCAAAAGGTCTGAAGGTCTACCAGCTTGACGCTTTTTCGGTCCGGCGCGGCAGTGCGTTGCTTCCGAGCCACTTTTCATGACGTATTGAGACAAATGGAGAAAGTTCTCTCTCCTGTGTCAGAATGGGGAAGCGAAGGGCTTCCATGGACCACCGATTCCGTCATGCCGCCCTTGCTGTCTCTTGCGACGCTCTCTATGGCGTTTTCAGTCTTTTTGGCGCAACTGCTTTTTCTCCTTTTTCTTCTTCAAACTGCCTCTCTCCGTCTCCCCTCCGCGTCCGTAACTCGGACCCTCTATTCTCCCGCCCGATCTGGATGCGTCGGGGTCTCGTTGCCCTCTTCATGCCCCATTAAGCGGAGGCTTCTTCAAGAAACGTCAGCGCTCGCCGTTTTCTTCTCTCTGTTTCTCTCAGTGAACGTAGTCGTAGTAGTTGTACTGTTATATAGTAGAGGAAACAGAGGCGGCGGAGGTAGTCGAGGAGTGGGAGTAGGAGGCGCAAGAGCACCGACCGAGTTCAATTTATAAGCAAGGCCCAATTTGGACAGCGAACATTGTTTTAGATGCTGCTCGCTTTTTGGCCCCGTTCATCCGTTTGTTCGCCCCTAGAGAACCTCCCTCCCTCCCTCCCCCTCTCGTGCGGGGGGTCTGTATTGCAGCGGAGTTCCACTCCGCTCCCTTCCAGCCCCTGGATGAGCCCCCGTTGGCAGGCAGCTCTCTTGGGTACAGTTACACCCGACCCACCTCACCGTTCGTTCTCTCACCCACTCACCCGCCGACTCGCTCCGTAGGTAGTAACAACAACATCAACAACAACAGGAGCGGCAGCAAGAACATCAACAACAACGACAAGCGGGCCCTTCCTTGCGAGTTCATCCGCTAACAAATTCAACGCCGATTCTGTTCGTTCTCCCCGACTTGCTTCAAAACGGAACTCATCCGGCCGATCGAAATTCGAGTGTTTTTCCTGCAAAAAACAAAATACCATCATTTCCCGGTTCTTTTCGAGAGCTTTCCTCCCGCGCGCCCGGTTCGCCGCTTGTCCTATAGCTTCTACACATAAGTAGGGAAGTCTGTTTCCAGAGAGCTGCTTCTAAACAAATTCACCCCGATCTGGTGGAGCGAGTCGCACAGTTGCCCTTTCGGTCGATTTTGCGAAATTCTCAGCATCTTGCACTGACTCCTGTCAGGAATAGTCTCCGGTTTCGTCAGGCGTATTCCGTCGCGAAGAGAATTCGCATTTTCTCGGTCCGCCTGCGCGCCCTTCGATCCTGGTATTCCTCTTGGCATGACGGATGCGATCGAGAGCAAAACTGGGAGATGTCATAACTTTTTCCCTAACGCAACCGAAAAAGGACAACTCTGAACGGAGCTCAGGCAGCCGAACTCTCAACTCACCTCAATCGGAAACCGTACTCGAATCGATTTGTTTTTGATCGCGGGAAGATGAACTTCATGTCGGAGAAATCGTTTCGGCCTTTCCGGCGCGATTCGTTCAAGCGGTTCCATGATAACCACGCATCCACAATCTGCAATACGTATCGAATGTCACGAAGAGTGAGGTTTCTCGAGCATTGGTGGACATCTTTTCAGGCGATGTCACCACCAGCAGCTCTGGAACCGCGGTATGTCAACAGTGAGCGTCCTCGTCGGCGTCCCTCGGTAGCGGCTTGAGGGACGGCTAGTAGTTCGATGCCAACCAATATCGAGCACAGAGGCAAACGAGATGGCGGCGACGAGCTCGACATGTGTCCGAAGAACGTTCGTTTGTTCTCTCGTCTGCTCGTCGCTTGACATGCGACGAAGAATATCCCGAGTCAGTCCAAAGTATTGAACTGCGGAATGGAGTATTTGACTGAAACTTTTCCCAGTCTGACAGCTCGCGCAATCTCCCAGTGTTCTAGATAGCGGCTCAGCGCTGAATTCAAACCTCGCGTCGAGTCTGGCTGCTCTGCTCGTTCTCTTCTCGATTCAGGGTCAAGCAGCCAGCCAGCGAGTGGAGATAACACGCCAGGGAGGTAACCGAATGAACAAAATCTGACACGGATATCTTCACGCATGATCGGAGAACGACGCGGTTCCAGCTCTCATCGCGTGCTCGCGAGATCTTTCGCCAGATCGGAGGGAAGCGACGACATCCAACCGATGTGGAAACAGTTTAAACAAGAGAGCAAACATTGAATGAGTAGCTAGCAGAAGAAAGAGAAGAAGGATGGCAAGAAATCTTCGAAGAATTCGTTGTCACATCATCCGATCTCTAATACACGAAGCGAGTCGAGTAAGACGAGAACGAGATCGCAATCGGCTGCAAGGGTTGGATTGAGCATTCGACCGCTCGGTTTCGTTGCTGTAACTCTCCCACAAAGCCCGCTGATTATATTCACCGCGTTCTCGAGAATTGTCAGCACTAACATATGCGCTCTGGTTTCTTTTCTCGTCGTCGCCGTGTTTTCAATTCCAGAAAACCTAAGCAGTGACAACTTTTAGGAAACCACAACGACAGCAACCGATCAGATCGTTCGCTCGTCAGAGAGGTCATACCGTCAACTAGCTGCAAACAATCTCACGTCGTTCGGCACACTAAACGTTATCCCTTTGTCATGGATTTGTGAGGGCGTTTAAAACGAACGGTGCTCGCCCGATCGTTTGTTCGGCTGGTTGGCGGAACCAACGATCTATCGGGATCGCTGCGGCCACTTGTGGCTTTCCCAGTTACGCACACCTGCGGCACCAACCATCTGCTCGGCACTCTGCTTCGGCGCGTCGTCGAAGAGACAGTTCACAGGAAAGGGGTCGGCATAAAGATCCGGCTCAATTACTCCGTCGGAGAAGAAGGAACGCCGGCGTCATCGTATTATATCGTCTGCTCCTCCATCATCGACTCGCCGGGCTCCCTCAAATCCACTGGGATCGTATCAAATCAGGTTGCTGGCGCAAACAAAATCTCCGAAATGTTTGTGTGACTCCTTTGAAAGTCGCCGACCGTGCAATCTCCAAGACAACGGAAACGAAGTCGGAGCTAAAAAACCCGCCCGCTTTTCGATCGGTCGCGTGCAGCTGCATATTGCTTGTTAAGAGCAGGTGGACAGGGCTCAGGTGCAGTGAACCCGTGGCTGAAATCCTAAGCGTTTTGATAAATTGTCTGTCAATTTGAGATCGGACGTACAGAGAGACTCCCCACTTACACACACACACACTCAAAGTCTAGCAGAGATTCACGCAGACACGCGTTCGCTCGCTCGTGCGCGCCCGACCGCCTTTGTAAAACGAAACCCCATGTTGGAACCCGCCCATGGACTTTATTGCTTGCTGTCTTCTGACAGATGCAATGGGGTGTTTGCGAGTCACCCTCTGCGGATTTGTTCCAGAGGGAGAACAGAGACGACGACGACGGCTGCGGCAGCGGCGAATACTATCCGACGAGCGAGCAAGCAAGCAAGCAAGCTAGTAGGCGGACTGGGATGACGAGCGAGCGAATGTTTAAGTTGCAAACATAGACATCTTGGATATCAAACAGTCATCCAATTGTTTACAGAGGGTATAATAGTAGTGGATATCTAAGAGATTGGCGTTCGGACTCTCATTTCGCTGTATCGATGCTTCTATGACCTCCCACACATTCCCCCTCCCCATCTGACCGTCTATGGTGACGTAGGTGATCGTACTTGGTTGTAACCGCATTATGCTTTGAGCGGCTATTCCTTCGGGAAGACCAATTCTCTGTTTATGAGCCGCGCCGTGAGATTCTCCGGGATATTCGCTTTCAGATCGCGTGGCAGTAAACAGGGAACGTGATATTGTATGTAGACATCGACGGCCACATGATCGTGCACTACGGCATGCTCTTCCTCGAAACGTTCTTCAACACCGAACGGGACAAAACCCAAGAACAAAATTTCACGCGATTCGGTCCTATCTGCATCTTGCTGTGATTTGACCCTCTGCTCGCTCTCCTTTCGGCCTGTTCGAATTCGTATTCGATGATTTACGCCATCGATACCGAGTTTATCAAGACGCCAAAGCTAAGATGCGGGATCGTTCGATCGAGCAGGATGATAAGAGATCATTCTGGGCTGCACAGGGATCGCGAACACGATGAGGCCCATAGACAAATTTGTATATGACGAGGCGTGAGACAGTTCGCTAGCAGCTAGCTCAGGTGTGATTTGGTCGGGGATGTTTGCCCAATACTAGCCGCCTGGACGGCTTGTTGACTTCTCCCAGATAGTGGTGCTGGTCTCTTTCCTGCGTTCTCCGTCTTCTGGACCGCTGAATGTTTTGTCAACACTTTTGACATTCTATTTCCTTTGTCACCGATCACACCAATCACCCTCCCCGTGTGCGCTGCGTATAGAGTATGCGAGAGCCTGGGGTCGCGGCGGCGCGCTACCAACCGACTCATTAATCAGGATTTGGCCTCCTATGGTTGTGTTCCGCGCTAGGGATATTGAATGTCTCTATGTCCTGTCGGTCGAAACACCTCCACCAGGTCTACAACAAATATAGGGCTAGATTTTGATCCTTCTGTCCTTCTGACTTCAGGACTCAATCAGCTCGAGGCTGCACGAGGAAGCTTTTCGGAAAGTGAGAGATTCTCAGTTCAGTCGAAAGTTTCTTTTTTGAACTAGTTTTTCCTGCCAGACAAAATGATGGGAAACGGGATATCATAGCTGTATTGCTCATTACTAGAGCTTGGAAGTTTAGGCATTAATCATTTTTGAACCTCCATCAATCAATATGAATTGATGGATATTTGGTGAAATAGTGCCTGATTTTTCCAGCTCACGACTTTGTTGGGCGAATATCATGGAATGATCGACCTCCGATTAATTTATCCATGGATTGATGGAGGGTGATTAATGAATAATGCCTAAACTTCCAAGCTCTACTCATTACCCAAGTACCGTGCTTTGATTGCGGCGCGGAATGTTCGGTAGTTGGTCAGTCTCTTGTACAGACCTCACAAACTACTCGACAGCTTGCACTCATACAGTGGATATTCTGTGGATTGCCTTTGAATCAGCTCGCCAGACGTCGATTTACAGAACTCGTGTCCTCAGAATGCGCCGTCACAATATTTGCTTTAGAATTTACGGAACGGTTTCGCCATGAAAGATCGTACCCCCATCCGCTCGCGAGACTTGCGAAAATGTGGAACTTGATGCTTGCTTGTTGACTCAGCGTCTCTTGGCTTCTCTGAATCGTGGTTGAGGCTCACTCTCGAATCGCATAGAGGAATCTGTTCTTGAATGATGTTTCCCCTTCTTAAGGATAGTTTCCAAGAAAAGTTCATATTCCGATTCGATCGCGAGAATGATTTAAAAAGAGAGCTCGAAATCCACGACGTTCAGACCAGTTTCTGAGTTACAAACAAACGAGATCCCGAAGATCCTTCTCCTCCATAGCCGGCGCCGTCGTCCACAACCCTCGTTTCTGAGAGGAGTGGTGTTTCCAGGGCAGACATTCATCGAATTTCGTTCAGCCCTTTCCGAGAAGCGTGATTCCAGATTATTCAAGAACGATGTTGCGTTCCAAGCCTCATCAGTTTCTCGGAGTCGCTATCGTATCTTGTTATCGATGAACCTGTCAATCCAAAACCTAAAGTTTTTATTTTTTCCTTCGCAGGTGAGTGTCCTTGCGGGATCCAGTTTGAGTCTTTCGGAAACGTGATGCCACGCGCCCAATTTTCTGCTTATCTATTTACGGTACAATGGAGATGTCGTCCCGTCGGTGAACAAAGAATCATCGGGATTTCGTATGAACAAAATCAGAAGAAACTCCAACGATGGAGCGAATAATCTCCCCGACGCATGGACTGGTTCTGGTAGCGCACTTCGCCTGAATGACATAAACATTTGTGACTTAAAGGATTGCGCATCGTTTCGACGTCATTCTAGCTCAAATGATGTCATCCGATTGGAGAGCGGCTTTGCTGATGGAAGTGTTTGTTTTCCCCGGCTTGGTTAACTACCAACGATTATGGGCCTGCTGCGCTTTGTTGCACAGAGCTCCTTCTATTTGTACTCCTGTGCTCCAATCAGTTTTATCCAGCCTGCAATCCCAGTGAATTGACTTCTCTCGTTCTTCTTCCCTCGGAAGAGACTCTGTCGTCGTTATTTCGTTGGGCGAAGCTCTTCTCTCTCAAACCAGGTCTTCGAGGACGAGGAACTTACGCCGAGCTCCCCAAAAATATCCGCTTTATGTGGTCTTTCAAAGAAAAATTACTCCAACACTTTTTGCTGAGGTGTTTTGTGAGATCTTCGCTCTGCGCCTTGGTCTGACCCGGTGGTCGTGGATTGTGAAGTGCTCGATTGGGGATGAGTCGTCGTTGCCATCGCTGTCGAGTCGGCTGTGAAGTGTCTAAGTTGCGAGCACTCCTCTATTGACGGCTTCCTCGAAGATAAATCAACAAGAGGCCGGATGTTACCAGAGATCTTCGGCTTGCACTAGCCGCGAGCGCCACTCAGCCGCCGCCGCAAGTTTCCTTCTCCGAAGCAGCAAGCACAGAGAAGCAAGCAAGCAGGCAGGCAGGCAGGCAGTCGACCGACCGACCAGCCAACGAAGCATCGAGAAAAAAAGAAACTCTTCAATGGGGATTCTCTCAAGAGACTCCGTTGGCATCGATTTCCAAGTCTGGTTGGATCGAGAAGTAGCCCCGCAGTGCGTCGCGTCCCTTGGCTTTCGCCTGTGGCTCGCTTGCCTCTGGCTTGCAAGGCATGAGTGTTGTTCTCTTCGGTTCGCTAGATCGTTCTCTCGTTCGTCTGTTCGTTCATTCGTTCGTTCGCTTACTCACTCGAACAGCAAAGCAGCAAGCAACTCTGGTGCCTTCTTCTTTCGCCATTCCTCAACTTTTTCTGCAACTCCTGCCGAACTATCAGACGGAGTTTCGCGAATCTTCAACTTGTCAGGATAACGAGAAACGTTCCGGCGTTGCGCCACCGGCGGCGGTGTCGAACAATGCACTGTGTGTTCTGGAGGACGATATTTCGAAATGCAATATTCAGGCTATGTTCGTTTTCTGTTACGATTCCGTCCTTGGCCTCGTTGTTGTTGTTGATGCTGCTGCCTTCGTTCTCCTCCCGCTCCACTCCAATGTCCTCGTCGTTGTCGTCGTGCCTGAAACTTGGTTCTTTCAAAGCTAAGTCGTCTTTGTCGTCGCCGGCGTTCCTTCGTCGGTACGTTCAACTTTGAAAGTAATTCGGTTGGAACAATCCTGTCTCTGGGATTAAGACTTCCACCTGCAGGGAGAGCAACAAGGGGGAAACGAAGACGGGTTTTTTCTCTGATACAACAAGTACAAAACTTACTTTGTTCGGACCGCTCCCCACTGGGAGTTCACGTCGGCATGGAACTTTTCTCCATTTTCCCCATTCTAATGAGGCTGCTTTTTGTTTCGGTTGAGACCCCAGGCTAGGATGCGCCATTTTCTCATCGAGGGTGTTTCTCGCCGGTCAGCAGCAGGTCGGGAGACTCCGCTGGTTCACAGAGCGGTTTCGCAGAAAAACTTTCCCTAGAAATAACTTCATACGGAACATCTCAAGAGCTGGCACGGGAGCTATTTTCTCGCTGGAAGTTGTCAGCTTGACGCGGAACGTAGGGACGAGATCAGCGGAGCGACAAGAGATCAAGTGCAGTCGTCAGCATCCGATACTCTCTTACCCGCTCTCACTCATTCGCGAATTGGCGACATCTGATCTCGTTCAGTTCAGCTGAGAGCAATAAGCTAGGCCTCCGGATGAAACCGCCAACTGATACAGAACAAGAAGCAAAGGGAGAGAACGAAGACAACGAGAATTTCTCGTGCTCCGAGAGTCACTCATAGTGCCGCTATCGAATCGGTTGCTCGAGAGAACAGGAGGCCGGCCGACCGGACGGTCCAACCTTCCCGGTGGCTTTATTTTTAACGTGAATAATGTACCCTGTTCCAGAGTGGGCTGAAAAGAAGAACATTCTGTGAACTCTGTTGTCGTCGTTTGCCGAGGACTCCATTTCCTACCCGACGAAATGGGGGCGTGATGGCCAGGAATACTTTATCTTCCGGCGAAACGAGACGTAAAGTACCATGGCACTGCGGCACCACCTCCTCCGCCATTACCGGTAGCCGTAATTAGAACATTACAAGCGAACGGGTGATTATCCACGACCGAACGAAATCGAGCAAATCGTTTTGTGGGCGATTTCTCAGTCTGTCAGCTGCTACAAGCCTCGTGCGTTCCCTCGGTCCCTGGAAATTCCCTCTCAGGCTCTCGCGTTCTCGATGCTCATTCCAAAAACATGATCGACCTCGGGTCTCGCTTGGAATACCTGTCGGGAGGGAATAAATTATTCACGGTCCGGATGAGGCTTCGGATAACCAATTTGGAGTACAACAATATTTCGAATTGATTTGCCGCGAACATCGAGGAATACATATTCCATATCGCGACTAATCGATCGAATTCCTCCGATTGCGAGGAGCACGTGATACGTCGCGAAATTACCATCCTGAGAAAATATTGATTCGGAATCGAGATGAGTTTGCGACACGAAAATGTTGCTCCATGAAACGTAAACTTCGTTCAGAAGTGATCCCCCCGCGCCTCTTCAACTGATCACCACTTAAGAGCGGACGTGATCCGTAAGGCTCGAAACAAGGACGCGCAGGGAGTGACGGACGTCAGGTGTAAATCTTGATGGATAGCTTTCCGTCCAGAAGCAAATTATCTCAACTTTTGGCCCTTGGCTGGAGCAAGGCCATCGTGGATAGCGTCAGACGTTCATCAGCGAAGCTATCTTGAAAACGGGATAGAAGCGGATGGAAAAAAAAATTGCCTGTTTAGAAACTCCACATAACCTTTGCCGCGGTGGGTTTTGTCCACGACCGCTCTATCAGCCCCAGAGCTACGAATTTAATAAACCCTCCGGATCTCTGATGCGGCGGCGGCACTGACGAAGGTTAAATAGGCAGGCGGACAGACGATCCCGGAGTCTGACAGAGCGACGGAAACTCCCGAGTCCCGTAGATTGGCTTCTTTCTTCAACGACTGTCAGGTGTGATCACAAAGACATGCCTCGTGTGTGACATCTGGACGGAGATCGGGAGAGGAAAAGGAGATAATTGTCTTTTTAACGCACTGCTATCGAATATTCGGAAATGGCATCGACGGGCCAGCCGATTGTCGATCTCTGAGTCCGGAGGCAGGAAATTATCACGCCTTCCGATCGCGGGAACAGGTTGACGGTGTTCAGGTATATCAGGCTTTCCAGAGAGTCGTTGTCAACGTCGACGCCCTCAGAGAGGAGTGCATTGAGCGATTTTTTTGTTTCGTTGATTGATTTGTTCTAGTTCTCAGTCAGCATGGCGCTGACATCGAGTGCGGCCCGAGTTCCGGGGCCAGAACCCGAATCGAGAATTTCCCAGGAGTTCAAACGCAGAAGATCAGATGAGGAAACTGTCGGTTCTCGGGATTCTGTCTCAGCAGTCGGGATGCTTTGGCAGACGGGTGAGAAAAGAGAAAAGCCGGAGTGATATCACAAAAGAGCATGGATGGATGAACGGAACGACGGACCGACGTAAATGAACGGAGCCGACTTCAAATAGTTTTTTTCTTGACGATGTCGACCGGCGGTCCTCTGATTGACGCATCATTCGCTCACTCAGACACTCGCTCGCTCAGTCAGTCAGTTTGTTGAGTCGTCTTCGTTGTTGGCACGGCGGTGATTCTCAGACGAGCACGATTCTCTTGCTTGTATAGCGACATCCTCGCGGCGTCCACGAGGATGTCGTGATGAGCTCGCTGTCATTCAGGGGAACGCGAAACGATCCAAAAACCTCGCATCCAACAAAGTCTGCCTCAACCACCGATCTGGGCAATGGTATCAGAAATGGATGGCTGATCCAGCCAGCCGGTTAGCGCTTCGACGACAGAGGAGACTTCGTGTAAGGCCCCACGATCTTTGTTTAGGGTTGCTAAGGTTGCCGCGGTGGACAGGTTAATAGAACGAAGACAGACCGGCAGCGAGTCAAATGAGACATCTGAGAAGAGGATGAACAGGCCGGCAGTTCGTCAACGTCGATTATAAGTGCGTAACCCAGAGAGTGGCTCGGGCTTCGTAAGTGTCTCCATCCGAGCTCAATTCCAGACATTCGGTTCACGGCGAGCTACGAAACGCGAAATCGAAGTTGATATTCACTGCTCCCGGCAAAGCTCGTGCACATATTCGACGCAAAGCGCGCCGGTCATAAGTTGCGTAGCAATCGTACATCGTATCATAAACCGTTTTTGGCCCATTTGTGCTTTTCTGTTGCCTGTCCAACTGCATCGACTGATGTAACGTCCCGCATCTGCTGCGAATCAGTTATTAAAACCTCGGGGATTGCAGCTTGGTGTTGCGAAGTTGATCATCGTGAGCCAGCGACATGTTGCAACAGCGAAAAGCGCGGCTTCCTCTCGAGCATGGAATGCCGAACGCGAACTGTACGTTGCTACAGCTCGAGGATGCTGAGCTCGTTTCTCACTCCTTCACACATCCGAAACCCTTCACGCTGGCTGACAGATAACCGTGCTTCGATTTTCTGAGATGTATCTCTTGATGAATCGATCCCGAGTTTGAGTTCGGCACTTGTCATTTCTCTCGTCCACCCACATCGAAAATGTTCGGTGATCAGCAAGTAAACTTTTGGAACTGCTTGTCCGATGCCTCTTCGCTTCGCCCCTGCCCTTGTCTGTTTTTTTCTAGTCTCTCGAATAGAAGAGGGAAAGAGCATCTTTGCAATCGATTTCGTAAGACAGTCGGTGTGGTTCACCAAGGAGAACGTTGCTGTTTTTCGAAACAATCATCGGGAGAATCCCGGCCAGTTTTCTCAGATCTTCGTCCTGTAAAGAGACTACAACAACTGTAGTCGAAGGGTGAAACCAGCGTTCTCGGCGGAGGTTGAGTCAATGAGAACGGAACACAAAGTCTTGCCTTGTTTACAGCTCGAGTGGCAATTATGATCACGAAGACTTTGAGACAAGTGAAAAATGTATCCTTGTCTCGTCGTCATAGAGAGAGGTTCAGGACACGCTACAGGATTAATTCACGACAAGTTTGATCATGGGCGCCATGCAGGGGAACACCGCGGGCAACGTTGAGAGATCCGGCGCAAACAGGTATTCATGCAGAAGCTGAAGCAGATTCATATGAAGACTGAAAGAAAACACGTTCAGGTACAATAAGGGATTCGTTCATTTCTCAAATGTTTTCCTCCGTCTGAATCTTCTCGGGGTTCCACGAAAATCTGCGACTGCGGAAGACGTTGCAAAGAAGGAAATCGAAATTGAAAGTGTCAATCTCTCATTCTGTCAACCCACAGCGAGGTGCACATGAATGAGTTCGACCAGAACTCTCATTCATTCACTCGGTCACACAAAGAGAAATCTGCAGAACAGAACTATTGAGACGGGCAGTGTTGTTTCACCAGGATGATATTACGACGATTGAAAAGAGAATCGCGATTTTATTTCTGTATTTTTCTCGTGAATCACAATTGTGTCACGCTTCTCTTTGTCGGTCATTGAGGAGTCGATGGCGAACACGGTCACAATGATTTCTGCGGGAATTCTGGACAAAACGCGTTCAGTCTTCGCTGAAGCAACTTTGATTTCCCTTCCATGCGTTGCCTCTCGACAGAGAAGTCATTTTCCCCTCGACCAGGCCTCCCTCAATATTTTTATATTTCTCGCCCTCGTTTCCTTAGATTTCTTCGAATTCGCGCGGAGCGAAGCCGTCAGGACCAGCTTTGAGCGTCGTCGCGGAAGCATCGCCGAAAAAGTGAAAATGGCCGGAGGGGAAACAAAAGGGCAATACCAGCACGGACGACATTCGCGTTGAAGCGGAAAAAATCGTGAATCCCCATGAATCGATCTTCGGGATCATGAGCACTGACCTCCGACTTCAAAAAAGTTTCACTTCAGCAAACTACTGATTCGAGGTCAAATGAAACTGTCGCAGGCCGACCATCAGAACGAGTTTTCGGAATCACGCCGAACTCACAAAGAAACGAGGAGCGAGAAGACAGAGACGAACAAAACATTGAAACAAAAGTTTGGTGCCTGTTAAGCGAGGGGTAGTGTCGGTGTCTGGAGATCCTACGTGGGGGAAGATGAATGCAAATGAATGGAAATGATAGATGGAACAGTTCTAGCGTTTAGAGGTTCGCTTGAACGCACGTCTCAACGTTGGCTGACTGAGTCAACGTTTGCTTTCGCGCGTCATCTTTCTTTACTGCCAGCCAGCCTGATTGATTGGTCACAGCGTGCGGTGGAACTTTGACAAATGACGAATGGTTTCAGATTGCGGTTTGTTGTTCGGAGACAATTCGAAGACACGTTTGTTGAGAATCATGCATCCACAGAGCTTCGTATTCGTTTTGAGGCGAACGCTAAGGCGCGATCGAGGTAGAACATATAAGCCGATTCTGTCGATGGATTCGTCTCTCGAATTTCATACCCCGTCCGCAAGTCTAGAAGAGCATTCTTCTGATCTTTCAAATGAAACGTCGATCGAGAGTGATGGGAGAGGGAAATGAACGGATCAGGGTTGAAACTCGAGCTCTGAGAGAATGTAATTGATGCAACACACAAGTTATGGAGCTGACCGATCCACGCCGATGGATAGACGGACACGAAAATCGAAGAGAAATGGAAAGAATTCTGAGCTTCCAAATGGTCGACTGTCCGACGGCGAGAATCATCCGGACTAGTGGGGTTACTAGAGGGAGAGGAAGCTCAGACGTTGCCTGCGATCGACAGACATTCATTAATCAAAGTATCAGCTCCCACACGCCGAGACAGCTATCGTTGATAGTTCAACTACCTCGTCGGAGATGAGATAGCCGAGTGGGTGAACATTATAGGTGAACGTTTCTCCAGAACAAAGGCGACTGTGATGATAATGCTGATCTTGGCGATGATGAGGGCGATGATGGTGATGATCTTGATGAAAGTGCCGTCGACGGGAATGAAACAGAAGAACCTCTTTCTCTACAGCGGCCCGAGGAGAGAACCTTGAAGAAGTATCGTGCGATCGATCTCTGAAGTGTTTCGCTTGTCAACGAGAGCAATTCGACGATCGCCATGGAACTTCGGTCTGGAATCGTCGAGAGAGAAATCGAAACGCCGGCGAAGCTCAGGCGACAACCTTCTCGAAACAGACGAAGTGGAGCTCATTCAGGGGAACGTGTTCCAAATTCGGGATCCCTTGTCCTGCAGATTGAGAAGCAAGGTCATCAGCGTCTCACTTTCCTTCCTCGGTTCCGGTCTCACAAACTAATTATTCATACTGTGCCGGTCTGTCTATCCCTCTCTGCGTTCGTCGGCCCTCGCTTCCTCTCCGGTACGCGTCACTCTGGCCCACCAGTTGGGAACGTTGCCGTAATTGCTCTCGTAAGAAGAATGTGTTCTGTTTGTATTCAAACGACTCGGCTCCGCGAGGACGCAGCAACCTTAAGTGTAATCCCGGTGCTTGCCACTGTCTGTCAGTGTATAACGAATTGCACTTGTTGCATCTGCTGCAGCAAAGATTGAAACCGACGATTGCTGTACTCAGAAATATAAATCGTTCCCTTTCGCTCGATTCCTCACTGGGATTTCGACGATTCGACCTTCTAGATCGCTTTGTCTCGCTAAAACATTTGTTTGATCATTGATCCCGATGGGCAGATTCCGTATTCGAACATTCTGGAAAATGTCATCAGCTGATTTTCAGGCAACTCTGTCCTCCCACCACCGCTTTCGGAAGTTCGATTCCGTCCCCCGGGTTTCCCCTGTCTCGTGTCCCGGGATTTCCGGGGACCCGAGAGCGGAATATTTGAATTCCCGTGACAGCACGTTTCAAGTCTGAAACTGAACGGACTTCGGGAGCAGTGTTTTCAATAAGATGATAATTTGAAATCTTGTTGAAACTCGGAAATGTTTTCTCGTGGGAAGTGTGCATCACAGGGCATTTGGAGCATATCCGATTTTCGCGGAACAAAAAGACGGAGAAAAATAACACTCACAACCGGAACCCCGCCGAAAGTGAGAAATGCGTAGAGGGAAAAAAGCCTGCAGAAAAGTCTGGAAAACTTTTCCATAGAAATCGGCCACGGAAACGGGTTCAGCGAGCAGCTCCGCATGCGGAGCATGCCTCTTCTATTAGTTTGACCTCAGAGCCGCGGATTCAACCGCAGGGACCGGCGAGAGCCGCAGGGAGTGAGGCGAAGGTTCCAAAGTCGCAGAATCGAGGAAAGGACGTTGTTGTCGGAGGACTGTAGTTGCGAATATCGAGGAAGAGCGTCTGGAAAAGGAAAAAAGGAGGGAATTCCAAAACGTTCCACAGTCGGTATCGTTTACGAATTCCAGTGCAGGTTTTCCGTCCCGCCTGCGGCTGCCACACTTTTGGCGAGGGTTTCGAGAACTAAGACGACGGTAGCGTTCAAACCGCAGACTTTGGACCGCCTATCGCGCGAATACGAGCTCCATTTATTTTTTCCTTCATTCCTCTGGATATTTGCAGAAAATATCGCTAGAAAATCCGTGAAACTTACTCTTGCAGACGTCGCTTGTCGTCCTCGGAGGATTGCGGCTCAAAAAGTGTCTTTCTTTCTTTGACGTCACAGTCGTCAAGTCTGTGGAGCTCGGAAAAGGCGGGGTCTATGTCTGTCAACGGGATTCTGCGGTGAAGAGCTCGTCTCAAAATCGATTGCGTGATCTTCATTTTCTTCTGTCCCCGTGAATGGCTTGTCAAGAAAGACGCAAAACCGACATCACGAACTCGAGTCACTGGAACCGAAAAATCCGATGGTTTAAGAGTAGCCGCAAGAGGTCACCCATAACGAGGAGGACCAAGAAAACGTTTGCCACCGAGAGACGCGCTGCGAGTCAGTCGAGTCACCCTAGACGGGTGGAACCGATCGGTTCGCTTTGTTGGAAATAAAAAAAGTCTTTCCACTGAGCGAGCGAGCCATCGTGTGAGCTAAGGAACGAGCGAATAATGAAGATGATGACTCGTGCGATGAATCTTCTAATAGTTGTGGTCCTTATCCAGCCGCCGCGGTCGTGGACGACGTCGTTGTCTACCTGGAACAGGACTCTCGGTCCCGAGAGCAAGAAGACCGTGAGAGGAGAAGAAGCAATTGAGTGAATGGAGAAGGAACCAGGGTTGTCGTTGTCAAAGTCGGAGTCGAACAACAACGTTGCTCCTTGTTCGTCCGTTTGGTTGACGATAGCTTGGGCCTGTTTGCTTGATTCTTTTACTTCTGCATTTCCTCCGTTTAGCTCGAGCGTCCGTGAATCCGAGCGAGTGAGCTCAATGAGTGAGTCGTCTTCCTCTGCTTTTTCCAAGCGTGCAGACCTTCCCCATCCGTTCTTTCTCCACTCGTTGAGTCGTTCGTTTCCTTCTTGCCGCAGCGCCAAGAAACTCAGCCAGGCGCTGAGACATCCACGCTGGCGGGAGGCAGCGACAGCGGTGATTTACGTTCTTCGCAGCGGTCTCCGCGTTGCGACTCAATTCTCCACCACGGTCTTCCGCTCGCTCGTTCGTTCGTTGGTTGGCTGAGTCGTTGAATGAAAATAAAAACAAAAAAAGAAGAACACTACAACCACGATCAAGTCGAAAGAATGACGACAGCATCTGTTCGGAGCCTTCTACGTCGCGTGTTCGCCTCGCGAAACTTGTCTCCGGGTGTTCGATCGGTTTTACTTGTCCACTTCTTTCCCCGATCTTTCCGCAGAACATCCAAACCAGAGTCGACTCCTCCAAGGGGCATTGTGGAGCTCCTGCAGAGTCTCAACTCTTGCTTTGGTTTTGGTAACTTCGGGGTCCAAGGGGAGCTGGTTTCCGTGTGATACCGAATCGGGAAACAGTGTTTTCCGTCAGAGAGCTCTCGAGCATGCGATACCGACCGGAGTAAGATCGGATCCTGAGGAAATGCACCTCCTCTCCATCCCAGGAGAACGGTTATTCAGGAAGCTCCGGTCATTGAGCATATGGAGTCACGATTCAGACTACTCTTGGTACCTTCCTTTCCCGGAACGTTCGGGTATGCTCTCCAAGTTACGTTTTCGAGAGCATCTGCCCCGTTCTCGTTTGCTGCTTGCATCGTTCTGGGTTGTCGTTACCTACATGACCTCTCTGTCGTTTTCATCGTGGCCTTTGAAGTTCGTCTGTGTCCTCGTTTTCAAATTCATCCGAGTGTTTCCGTGTTACTTGACTATTACCGTTGTTGGTTTCGCGTGTCTTTGTTCCCAATTTTCCCTCAGATTACATCTCGGTTCGGAGCAGGCAAGATCCAAATCCAGTCTTCCTTTTCGGAGATTTTCCCCACTGAATTCGACCTTCTCGAATCTAGATCGTTGCGGGACTCCTCGCCAGTTGTCGCATCCGTCGAGTCCTTCGTGGTTGCTTGGTCCCCTTCTGCGGGAAACTCCTTGAAAGCCTCTGCAAACCCAAGTTCCCCTCCTTCTGCCGAAGCTAGTTCTTTTCGCGAAAGGAGGTGAGAGAAGCAAATTGCTGAATAAACGGTTTCCGGCTCGCTTTGCCTGGCTGGGGCTAGGCTGCCCGATGGCTGCTGTCACACGCAGCCTGGCAGGAGCTTTTTTTCGCCAGTCTGTCCGTGTGTCCCCGTCGTCGCAGGCTGGAAGAGAATGAGCGCGAGGCATGGCCGCTGACGACGCGCACATTTCGAAACACGGCAAAATGGCATCCAGTCGCCGGATGGACGGAGGAAGGAACGCACCACACCGGCGAACCCAGCCTCGACATGCTACAATGCTTTCTGACAGAGATTGGCGTCCATCACTCGTTGTTGCTGTTGTTGTTGTTCTCCTTGTCGTCTTGTCTCATTGTTGTTGTTGACGTCGTCCTCTTATTCCGGCTCCGCTGTTCTTGACTCGACATCATCGTTCGCTCTTTCCGAAACCGCCTCTCAGCCCGATCGGTCGACAAGTTTTTCTTTAGGTTTTCGAGAGAGGAAGAGTAAGCGTCGACTACAAGAATTCAAACCATTCGATCACGTAACAACGAGTAGTGTTTGAACAAACGAGAATGTCCTCTCGTTCGTGCGATCCTTTCAAAAATGTCACCTCCGGATTCTAACCAGACCCTGTGTCGCTATCCCGTCCGTCGGGTTAAGGATGTCGAGAGCAATGGACCACACAGAGACAGCCGCTCAAATTTCACGGTCACAGCCAGTTATAGCCAGTTTCCATGGTCTTCTAGAGCGTGCTTCCGAGCATCAAACCTTCCGGTGTGCTGGCGAGTTGAAAGTGTACCGGGTGGAAGAGAAGGGTTTCTCTCGAAATCTTTACGATTGGAGAATGCGCTAGATTTTGACTTTCTCTTCGAAAAGTTTTTAGCTGGTGCTCGAAGCGGCTCCCCGTGTTTAGCTTCCAGAGAGGAGAACACATTAATCGGCCTCGGTGCGTGGAAATGTTGGAACCTGCATCAGAGTCCCTGAAAGGTCCTTTAGTCGGCCCTTGGAAAAGCGTTTCGGGCTTTTAGAAGGTCTTTGCCATATCTTTCACAGTCTATTCGATGCGCGCGGCCTGTATCGACCATCAACCTGCTCAACCCGAGCCGCCGCAGAAAGAAAAGCGGAGTCTAAGTGACTCGAACGACGAAAGGGTGACTGAGAGACGATTACAAATGACTTGCCACTGACTTTGGTTCCGGCTCTGGCCTTGCTGAAGCGGCATATCATCGCCGAGACGAGCCCGAAAACCGACAGTCCGACGACCCGACATGGAATGAGCAGCGTGTTTTTCCAGGGACCTGCAGCCGGCAGAACAGAGAACAGTGATCTTTTTTGTTTGTGTTTCGGGCCTGCGCTCCTGGATTTTCTCTTCTCTCGTTTCGTTCATAGCCTCACTCCCCCATCATCCTCTAATGTTAAAAGACCCTGGAGCGAAAGAAACTGAAAAACATGCTCACCATTTACTTACGTGGCTGCTAATCATAGTTCTCGAGCCCGCTGACGCCACGAATCGGGTTTTTCTCGCATATCATCGCGTCGAGCAAGAACTAGAGTTTCTGCAGTTTTTGCTCGTCGCGTCCCCCTCCTTTTCGTCGACAGCACTTCTCCCATGAGTACAAAGAGGAGTCTTTGTCTGTGCGTGAGCTACCGCTCAATTGCCGAGCTTTCTGTACCTGACTGAGCGATGAGAGTGGAAGTGCAACAAGAGTCACGCGTTTCCCCTCCAGAGCGGGATCGCTCCTCCCACGTTGGACTCACTCCTGGAAGTTTTCCATTCGAGGAAATTTCCGAAACTCTCGCAAAGTAAGTCTTTTTTTTTTTGAAAAACGAATTCCGATTCGGCGATTGGGGTCGTTTGATGTTTCCACTCGGAGGGACAGCGATCGCGTTATCGGAGGGTAGTTAACACTCGAGAAAAACTCTGTGGAAGATATTCCGAACCTTGAACACTTTCCCGCGCTCCGACCGACAAACGACCGAAACGACTCCGCCGACACAGAGATCCCTCGAACACATAAATAACGCCTCCCGACTGTCTGAGCGACTAGCTGGCGCGCCGGCCGCGCCGATACTGTCCGAAACCTCGCTCCCTCGTCGTCTGGCGTGTTGCCTTCTAAACGGGAGCACGTTTTCTCAATCCGAGTTTCCGCTCGCTCGTTCACAGTTAGTTTTTCACTCGATTACCATATAGTGTCTGTGGCGGCTAGTGTCCTCATGCGGCGCCTCGTACGTACGTACGTACGTACATACATACATACATGCGTAAATACAGACAAACACACAGATCAACGGACAGACACGCGAGCGAGCGAACGAACGAACAGACATTCATACATATGAACATACTGCATACGAAACGCTTGAGCGTGTCTGCTATGACTGCGTGCACCCACGAATCGAAACGAATTCCATCACATTCAGCCCACACACACCCAGCCAGGCAAACTACTGTAGTTTGTGGGTGAAGACACGAATTTGCAAATGCACGTTTTCCACACTTCGAAAGCGGATCGGCGTCTCTTGCTCTATGCTTCCAAATTCCGAATCCTAATTCTCGCTCATGGTGGATTGAACGACCGACGTCAGGAGTGGAAATCCAAAGGAAAACACCGCTCATGAAGACCCTGTTTCCCTGATTCGAGTGAGCTCTCGTCCTAGAATAGAAAACCGTATAAAGATCGGTCGTATTTCGTGATGAGGAGGCCTACGTTGATCAACGTCGGTCGGCGCCTCTCCGTGCTTTTTCGCACTCGAAGCGTTCCGCCAGAGGCTCATGCACAATTAGTCCCCCGCGCTGCTTTGGACATTGATGATTTTCCGTCGTCCGTCCGGGAGGACATCAAACCCAGGGAGGATCTCGGCGATCGGCACAATGTCCCAATCCCCGGGGGATCATGTGTCATCTGCGGAAAGTCTCCCTGGTCGTCATCATCTCGGAGGAATCGGATCGTCGGACCGGTGCTACATGGAGGTTCTCCAGGTTTTCGAGTGGTGAGAAAGAAACGCGTTCTCGCTCGATTCAGTTCTACTCGAGAATCTTTCGGTCACAGGGCCTTCGTCTTTCGGCTGTTCCCGGTTCAAATGGAGAGCGTCCGTCCGTCCGTCCCTCCATTTATTTATCCAGGATTCTGGAGGAAACTATCTAATGCACAGTGGGACAAATAGTCTCGCTGTAGTGGATGTCTCCGTAATTGTGTAACACTCGCATCACGGATGCGGCCAGTGCAGCAGTGTCGTCCAACGACGAGTCCGAGTTGTCAGCGTCGCATCCTTAATGGGTCGAGTGTAGAATTTATGCACAAGGCCGTATATTAGAGCTAGCGCCAATGATAATTTAACGCGGACGGACAGCCCGCTAGCCATTCGAGAAGCTGTGACGCTCGCTGTCCTGATGCTTTTGACGACGGATCTGAACTTTCTCACGGCAACAGCGGCTGCCGATAACGAAAGCATTGGCGAACTTTTGTAATTATAATATTGAATCCTCTCAACGTCAGGGAACCGAGAGCCGTTCGCTCCGACTGACGAATGAACGGAATGGAAACGAACCTTTCAGCGTGGAGAGACCCTCCACTGCTTCGGATGTCGGCGAAGTCGTCTCTGTGGTTCTCCAAGCTTTCTTCCCGAGCTGATCCCGATGGAGGTCGCAAAGCAGATTCGAGGTGGTTGCCAGTGAACATTCATTCGATTCACGATTCTGTGAATTGTTGAGCCACGGGTGCCGAAAACGGGAACGAAGCAAGAAGGAAAGGAGATGAGTTTATTTTTTTCCTATAAAGAGAAGAAAACTGCGAACTTCTCGAATTGACGTCACGACCATGGGGACAAACTTTCCACTGACGCAAGGGCGCTTTTCGAGTTTGTGAGCGACCTGGGCTCGGAGAGAGGAACGACAGCAGCCGAGTAGCGACTTTTCAATTCAAAAGCCTATAACGACCCCGGCGATGCCTCAAGTTCGTAGTCTTCTGCAAGGGATGCGCAACCGTTCAAGCGTGGTCGATACGACCGATGAAGGCTACTCCCCCGCAAGGGAAGCAACCAACGCGAAAGGGAAGCGTCTTCGGTTCAAACGCGTTCGGGTCCACTTAGCTTTCCTGTAGGTCTTGCACTCCGGTGCAGGTGAGAATTTGTGCGATCAACACCAAGGAAGGTCCACAGGAGATTTTCCAATTGTTGACTTCCAATATCAAGGCGTAGGGTGTTATTCTTCCAGAAAAGGACACCGGGGACTTCTTTTCATTTTGGAGTCGATTCGCATCTCAGAAAAATCAAGATTCCACCTCAGCGTTTGTTACTAACAGGACATGACTACCGCGAGTGTTGGAATCTGGATGAGATAGAAACGATGAACATCACGTTCGATGTGGACGGGCGGAGTAGGCGGATGGATAAAGCGTTTATTTTGAACGAAATTACTTTTTTGGTGTTCTTTCCATTCTATTTTAGAAAGCGCCAAATCATCCGTCCGTTCATCGGTCACTGTGCGTGCATCGAAGATAACACGGTCCTTAATTATTTACTTTTCTACTCGATATTCCACCGGGGAGTCGAGTCACTTGGGGTTCTGTATCAGTTATTTCTTGCTACATTCGCATAAGAAAACATAACGCTCTGGCCGCAAACGAAATCAATCTTGAGTTCATAAATGCCCGATTTTTTTTCTGTCAATATGACGATCTTCGTTTAGACTGTTATCTGAATAGCTCGTTGGGGGAGATTTTCTCGAAATTGAGCAGTATGGCAATCGATTCATCGACGCTCGCTGATTCTCATTGTTTTACTCAAGCGAGCCCTGAGCTAGCTGAGCCTTCTAGCCGATGAGATCAATCGTTGTATTTAGTTATTTGATTGGAACTCCAGAGGTCAACTAAATCGTTTGAGAAACAAGATCCCCCGTTTGTCTACTTATCGTTACAAATTGCTTGATGGTCCACGAGTCGTTGTGGAATTCCGTTGTTCCTCAACAAGAAAGGTCCTCAACTAAGTTCAGTTCGCGGAGTAGAGCACCGTTTGAAGCATTTCGTTTCGAAAATGCTTATCCGACAGAAAACCCATCACCTCAGGTGACGTCTCACCTGGCGCGGGCAGCGATGACCGATGGATTACTGTCGTTTCGGAAATTTTCGAAAAGCCTCTTTTGATGGGACCCCATTTCGGACGGGTCCATTTAGCGGATATTCAATTACGGTCTGATCGACTGAACTACTCGACTGGAATGAGATTCCCCACGGTACGGGGCGATTCGAGTAAAAAGTTCGGATTCGTAGCCGCAGGAACTCCCGATCGATGAAATTCGTGCACGGAGCGAAGCCGGACTTTTAGATCGATGCAATGGTTATGAAGTTGGCTACGAGAATCATTCTTTCGACGATCTGGGATGATTGCTCAATATCGAGGCACAAATATGTAACTTGTGACAAAAATGTGTTCACAGACTTCGGATCCCGGATACGCATAAACGGCGGTATCATACTCGTCAGTCGAGATCTATTGTTTCTTGGGAATGTTCGACCCTTTCATATTCCGATGATCGCGAGAATCGCGGCTCAGCTTCACATTCACAGCTCGATCTGAAGAAGAATAAGGGGAGGGGGAGGGGGGGGGAAGCTTTTGAGAACCGCTAAACAAAGAACCGGCGACGTGAAGAATAGTCGATCCGACAAACGGACGGCCCCCAGCGATACCAAACGAAAAAGCACGTCTCTTCAACACCGCACAGACCCCCAGAAACTACTACAACAGATCCATCAGGGAGTTATGATGAAGATTGGATACAGAAATGAAAAATAGATAGAACGAGAAGAAGCGAAAGGGAGGGAAAGGATAGATCGGTTTTGACATTTGACGACTTCTGTTACGGCACGGGTGGCCCGGCAAACTTTCTCTTCGAAATCGGTTGACAGCAAAAGGTGGATGAGTCAAGGTTTTCATCTGGCGGATCTACCGCGAGGTTTTCCGATGAGCGCGGACTGACGACATTGCTATCAGAGATGATCGTGTCGCCGGCGACATATATTTCTCTGATTCTGTCTCTCCCACGCGGAATTCCTCGGGAAAATATGATTCATCCGCAGTTAACCGAGATTCGGGCTGGGTTCAATGAAGTTGAAGGGTCTCTACGGAGACAAACTGGCTGACTAATCCTTTGATCACATACCACGTCCAATCTCGCCGCTTCTGACACCGCAAGCCATCAACGAACCACCACGGAATTCCAGGCTGTTAGTATTCGAGTCGTCTAATTAATTGCGCCGGATGAGTTTAGAGCCTAAATCTCGCTTGGTCGTTCCCATCGAAACAATACTGGAACACTTCGTTTATGCGAGATGCAGAAAGAGTTGGAATGCATGAGAAAACAAGGCGGAAACCCACAGCTCGGAAAGATCGATGCGAAAACCAGTGAAAACATGGGTCGGCCTTGGAGCAAACTTCCACAGTAGCGCTCCCTCGTCACGCATATTCATGCACGAGGGCAAACCTTACCCGTTCGATCCCCGTAAACCGCAAACAGTTCACGCCATACCCGATTCTCGCTCACTTGGTTCGATCGCGAAAACTATTTCGACGTGTCCCGCACCTCCATCTCGAAGAGCATCGACGGAGCTTTACTGAACTGAGCTCCATCGACTCGCAGCAGACTGACAATGAGCTTTTTCGAAGCTGCGAGGAGGCGCTGTTTCAGAACTCTTTCGAAAGCCGAAGGGTCTATCGCCGTCTCCTATCCGGACTCGAACGTCAGGATCAGGGAGGGATATCGGAGAAACGTAGGCGTCGAACAACAGTTACAAAACTGAGATTTGGAAAAGGTCGCGAAATGAAATGGAGAAGGTGACCTTGTCGTCCATTTCGTAATAGGAGTTATGTAAAGACACACACACTCGTTACAGTTAAACGTTTTCGTCATCGACTTGGATTTCAATTCGACAGTGTTTCGGCTGCTTTCTCTCTAAGAATTCCAGAGTGTTCTGGCCACGTGTCCGTTCGTGGCTCCTTTACTTTTAGTGGTCTGTCTTCTGCCTCAAATCCATCATAGTGGGCGCCTCCGTCGTTGAAACAATGTGATCTGGTAAGACAAGAAACTTCGACGAGAAAGTCGCCTCACCGGCGACATCATCCTCAGCGGGCTTTCTCGCTCACCTCCTGAACCACGGACGACCAGCAGCTAGCCAAGCGAGCATTTCCATATAGGCGAGCCGAGAAGCAACAAAACGCTCAGACGTGATCGACCGGCCGTCAGTAGCGACAAAAAACCTGACATACGGCTCACTCACTCACGAGACAGGCAAAGGTTAAGGTGCGAGCCTTGTTGAGCTAAATCTATGCGCGAAACAGCCAAACTGTCTGTTCGTTCTGAGTGGATGACAGCGAGCAATTATTCGATCGGAAAGAAAACTCTGAAATAACTACATAAAATAATATCCCGACAACGCTGTGCTTGAACGGTTCGGAGGAAGTTCTGCTCGACGAAAAAAAGTTCTCGATCGTAAAATTGGTTGACGGAAGAGCCTTTTCCCGAAATATCGAAACAGACGTCGGTCGGTCGGTTCCCTTCGAGGGCTGTATCCATTTGTTTGTTGTTTCCGTGCCCGGGTTACGTTCATGTTGCAACAAGCGGTTGCCTTACGTTCATGCACGTCCGTTCCAGACACGGAAAATTATTTCCGCAGCTCTCACGTGCGCGTCTGGACGACGGCTTACTTAGTTCGCTCCGGTTGACCGGTCTGTTTGTCGCGAGCACAATCGTCCTTCACGGAATTATGTACGCTGACGACCTGGTGTGCAAAATGGATGAAGAATTAATTTCTTTCGGCGGTGTTGGCGCGCGCCCACGTTGTTTCTAGTCTCCATCGAAGCCGTGGAGAGCTCAGTCTCGGTGAAATTCCAAATTGGAGCGAAATACGTCTTCATTTCAGCTTCTGGATTTCGTTTCTCGACGAAGGCGAAAGCGAGTTTGAGTGAATCATCTGTTTTCTGATCAAAAATGAGAAGATGTGCTAGTGGAGCGGAATATACTTCCGCTCGATTCTGTCACGAGTACCACTGTCGCTCACATTTTGGTTGGGGGCCGGAGCAGGCCGAAATTCACCTCCATGCGAGGAGTTCTGAGTTTCCGTACTTGATGATATTGAGGCTAAAATCCGTTCGAGCACCACGACGAGCTGCAACAGCAGCGGCAGTCAATATATCGGAATATGATGATCGCAGCCGCTGCTGCTTCTGCTACTTCCGTCATCGGCAACGTTATCAACGACGTTATCCAAGACGTGAAATTTCGGGACGTGCGTCAGAACTCGAAGCTTGACGTTTCCCCTCCAGCCCCGTTTCCCACCTCTCCGCCACCGTCGTCGTAATTAACAGTTTTGGAAAGGTTTCGAAACTCTAATAGAAACTACCCGCGAGCTAGCAATGGACGAAGCACCGGATGGGCTCAATCCCGGACAATACAGCTACGGCTACGGCCGCGACGCCAGGAGCAGCCTCGCTCGATTGGCGACTTAATTATGAAGCGAGAGTGTGAATAGGGGAGAAAGCCGCCGAAAAAAGCCGCCGCCAAATGGGAAATGAGTCTTCTAATCATGTGCGAAAGACTCTCATTAGGAAAGCAGAAGAGGACGACTCTTCCGAAGGAGAGGGAGTTCTTTTGTTCGTGAGGCTTGCCTGCTTTTCGACCGAACCGCCAATCCAAGAAAGCGGTGGTGCACGTAGACGAATTAATCAAACTCTTCATTGAGTGTTATATTTGCTTTCCGATTCCTGCCTTCCATTCCCCAATTTTTTTTTCTTTCGTCTCGACATCTTTCATTGAAAAACGCGTCGTGAAACTTCGCACAAGTCGTTTGTCACTTTAGTCGCTGTCACCGTTCGAGAGAAAAGCCAAACGAATCCTCCCAGCGGATCGCCGCTAAGTCAGAAAAGAAGAAAGAGCTACAAATCTGAAGTCTAAAACGTGGGCTCCCTCAGTGTCGTTGTCAACATTCAGCTGCGGCGCCTCTGAGGCTTTCTTTTCTTCGACGAGAAATGAGTAAGTCATTTTCTCGTTCGGAATGCAGAACCATAAGCTCAAGAATCCTTCCGGTATGTAAAGTACATCATCTCCGACAACAGGACAATGTCTTGCCATCGACCCGTCGTGGTCTCATTGGAGCACGAGTCGAGAAATTCTGGTATCTCTCTCAAATCAAGGGGGTAGGGTTTCGATCCGTTTGTCTCGACATCACAATTATCTCCGATGATGCCTCCCGGAAAGATTCGTCAACGTTCGATAGCCGTCCAGGGAGGAAACGATCCAATTTACGTAATTTGTGACGATGGCCAGGCAATGCCGCTTGCAAGAGTCGCGAATTCATAAATGAGGAGTGGGCAACATCGGAAGCCGACAAATGAAAACGGAACTTAATTAAGCGCCATTAATCGTGTTTGCAGCAGTTCGAGATCGTTGAGAAATTAATTATGCAACTGCTCATCCAGAAGTGTTCATCTACAGAGACTCCACGGACTCAGTTTCCCAAACAAACTTCTGGAACGAGAACTGTTCCCACCGGCTCAGTTCGAAACTTCGATTTCCCCACTTTCGGCGAGCACCCGACGATTTCCGCAAATGTGTTTTACGACTCAAAAAATTATAGTTTCCACTTTCAATGAAGCCCGATTATTACCAGAGTGAATGAGTGAGTGGAAGAGCCAACCACCATCTACCTCGCGCTAAAGGCTGTCGAATCTTCGATTTCTGACTTTCGTGTTGATGAACACAAAAATGTCCGTTCTCATAGAGGACCGAACAACCTTATGTGCCGTCTCTCCATCTGCAGTTAATTGATTCAATAGAGATCCGATGAGTTGTGAGCCGGTCAGGAGCAATCCTTCGAGGAGGAGGACACGTTTCGACGCAGGGGATACTCGTCCGAGACATTTTTTTTGTGGATGTTCTCGCCTCATTAGCCGCCCGGATCTGTCATAACTTGGGCGGACGCGGCAAATAGCTGTGTCGCGACGTCAGTCAAATATCTGTGATTTTCTAATTACGAACCGCTTCTATTTTGAGAAAGCAACTCTTGACAAGTTCGTCACTCTGATGTTGAGTTCTCAGTTTGGTGGAGATTTTCTTTCCTGGAAGCTGATGTCGAGAACTTTTGGAAGTTTGTTTGCTTTCAAAAATGGAATTTGGCTTCTTTGCATCGTTTTTCTCAGGAATCCAGATCATTCGCATCATCGTTTCTGGAATTTCTTCAATTCTGGAGCTCTGGCACGGCGTCTACCGATTCATTTCTCCCCGAAATCATTGAAGAAAAGATGTGAATTCACAAAGGCCGAGTGGCAGCATTCGAAGCCGAAACAGTGGCAGTCCCGTGATGACTTCGAGCAGAAATGTTTTGAGAGGTGCATCTGTTGCTGCCGCCGTTTTCGTTAAATGTTCCGCTGGTCACGACGAAACGAACGGCTTCTAAAAAGAAGCGGCGGCCCATGACAGCCATCTTCCGTTCCGGTTGTAAAGAACTGTTTATCAACGATGTCGCACTCAAGTCGTCGGATGTGTTTTCGGGAGGAGACAATTTATTGTCAGCCCCCGTCACAATGTCCCGAAAGGCAGCTTGTCTTCCCATCCAGCTTTGAATGGAAGCTTCTGACATTATCCGCGCATGAGAGAGATAAAAATGGCGCCGACAAGAATCGCTTCTTGTTTACGGATGAATATGGAACAGCGAGCTCGATGGAAAAATCTGGTGGGAGGTTCCAGCTCAGCGGCTCAATCCAAACACGAGAGCGCATCTTTAAAAATACATCGTCTTCTGGCGACGATGGAAGAAAAAAAAAACTAAAAGCTTCCCACAAAGAGTGGGACTTTACTTCGTTTCTCCGATAGTCGTTTGATTTAGGGGTCGGCAGTCCTCCTTTTCTCCCGTCTCTGCCTCCTTCTTGTTTCCCGTAAGATTTGCGACCGCATACATCATGTGGCCGGCCAGTCGTTTGCCCTCAGACCAAGTCATCCTTTCCTCCGGTGTAGCGCACACTTCTCTAATTCCCTTTGGAAAATCTTCGTCTTTGTTCTGGGAGCGCACAATGCTCCCGGGTGTCAAATCCTCAAATAGTTGGCGAGACAGCTCAAACCGTTTCCCTTCGACCTCCGAAAGGTCGTTCGACTCAAACGCTCCCGAATGCTTCACCACAAATTCCATCGGGAATCGAACGCAGCAAACTCGCCAGCCAGCAACGATGACTCTTTAGTGTAGAGAATCGTATTTTTCCGGGCTTCCTTTCAGAGCTCGCAACAAGCAAACGGGTTGTTCAGAGTCGGCATCCGGGTCTCGCCGCGCCGTCGCTTTTCACGTAAATATCGCAAAGAGGAAAGAAGCTTTGTACACAGGAAGTGAGTAGTTCGCCTTCTCGACAGACCTTGAGTTTTTCCAAAGGCCCTTTGAAGATCACCAGGCGTACAGGCGACACCGCCGCGCCGGCCGCCGGAGTGTCGAGGGGGCACTTCGCTCGCTTCGGAGGAATCACTTCGGTGTGCGCAAACTCTACACACTTATCATTCAACTGGTGACAGGTTAAACATCGATTCGTCGTATTGTTCGCTTCGTGTTAAGCATTCCAAGAACGTCGGCAGCGAAGCCTAACGTCGCTACACCTCGTCGACCTTTGCGCGAAGACCGCTATTAGTGTTCCACTGTCGGGTTTCCGTCGTGGGAGGGGTCCGAAGGAATCCAGGCTATCCAATGATTGTTCCAGAACTAGGTATGTACTCTTATTCCACGGAGGTTTCTTATCGGCTTTGTTGTTCATTGGAAGAGGACCGACGACAGTTCTTCCAATCGGCTTTCCATACATTGAGTTTCGAGGGAAGGAATCTCGGAACTCTAGTTCGAGTCGTGAAGGTCGGCGAATCCAAAACAACGAACACTATATTCACGTCGAGTCATTGTAATGCAATGAGATCAGAGATCGACGGCGGCGCGCACAAGCTTTTTAATTAGGAAGAGTGGTGAACACAAAAGATCACCCTTCCACTGTTGTTGTCAAGGTCGACTCGTTCGAGAAACGGAAGACGCAGAGCGATTCCGATGGACAGCCGAGGAAATGACAATCTTCTTTTTATTATCCCTCTCCATATTACTATTATCGACTGCTGCATCTTAATCAGTGTGACTCACATTCTGTTCGTAGTTGCTCATTGGAGCAAGACTTGAATCACTCTCTTGGCGAGTTATAGAATCATGTAGAAATGTATATGATACTCGCGATTTAAATCATTATAAACGAGACATTTCAACTCAACAACTCGACCAATACATTCTCTCCCGAAAACTAAAGTCCTGAACGCGGACAAAGAATTCGGAAACGAATTCGTTTCTATCGGTTTTCTTATTCTCTGACATCGGTACAGTTTCAATGACGCGACCTCATCGGATTCATCTCAAAAATTCATAGGCGCTATGTAGCATTCTGATTCGGTGGTCGGAAGAATAATCATAGACCAGTGAGGCTCAATAGCGAGGGCGTGTAGAATTCTACTCGAGCGTTCTATCGAAGGCGTCCGTTGAATCGACAGAAGAGATGAAAACATCGACTGCGTCTCCGATATCCTTGACGCCGTCGGTGTCGAGTCTCCACAATGCTTCACAATCGATGACGCGAATAAATAAAGTCAGTCTGAAATTATAACGTGGCCAGCGGCTACTGTGGCGACGACAACGATGACCGAAATTCTATAAAAGCTCAAGGTATAATAATGATGATATTTCTTATTTCGTCAATAACAACCTCGCCTCGCGCTCGACATCAGAGCGATGACCTGAAATCGAATCGAACGAGAAATTTTCAATTTTTCTTTTCATGAAGAATCGAAGCATTCCGGATGAATTAACCGACGGTCTCGACAATGAAATCATTAAGGAGACACTTATATGGGCCGCGTGAACGGCGTTCGATCTAATCGAGGAAATGTTCGAGGAGGGGCGTTTGTACTCGCGCGCGCGCGCCGCGGAAGTGTTTGCGTCGGAATAACGCGTATTGAAAGCATTGATGGAGTTTGAAATCCTCTCGTCCGCTCAAAGCGTAGGCCGGCGGAGTTCCTCCTTCTTCTCCTCAATTAGTTGATTGAGGCCGTTACCCTACGGAAGCGTTATCAGCGTTGGCCCAACAGCGCCGATCGGGAAAAATCGGGACACTTTTCGAGACGGATGACAGTATAGCGAACTTTGTGTAGAGGTTGCGATGAATCAGCGGAGCCGACGCGGCGTTGAGTAGTAGGGATTGAGGTCACGTCGCGAGCCGCGAGCCGGCTCACTAGCTACATATAGAGAACATCGCTCTTGCGGAAAGTGTAGTTTCACAGAATTTCGCAACGTTGCAAATGATGAGCTCGCTGTGGCGCTTGTTAACACGTACTCGCTCGCTCGTTCACGCTCATAGGCCCCATGATACCCGTCTCGGCTGTCTTCGAATGCCGGCTCGTAATCTGTCAAAGTTCATGAAGGAGACTATCGCGCTCAAAATAGCCGTTTGAATCATCGACGGTGCGAACGGTGAATTACGGTGAGGGCTTACGCCCGGTTTTGCTTTTCGCGTCGTTTACGTATTTAACGATCCGTTCTCTTGTTTTCCAGGTGAGTTTGGATTACACCGGAGTCAGATCGAAATCGCGAAACATCAGAGTCCCCGAGTCGAACAACTTTTATCGTAAAAACCGAGAGTTACGAAGTTCCCGATTAGTAAGCTCCGATAAATCATCCGAGAGAAAATGAGAGGAATGCGATAGATACGAACTACCTCCCATACTAGATGGATATGTTGTCGGCGGCAAGACGAGGCATGACAAGACGAGTGCGGCCAGACATGTCGAGCCGAGACGATGGCATGCAACAAGAAGCATGTAACAGATGGCAGGATTCGGTGAGAGAGATCGCATCAGCCCGCAGCAGAACTCCGCTTCCGGCGGGCGTTGTCGGTGACAACCGAGCGACGGACTTGTGTCTCCGCAACCTCCAATGATTGTTCCGAACTTTCGTTTTGATCACGAATTCGATGAAATTATCATAATGAGCTCGCTGTTTGAGTGATTCCAGCAGCGTTATGATTTACAGTAGTGGAATTCGTGAATACTTTGAATTCACTTCGCAGTTTCCTTGACATTTCGAACGGAAAATGTGGACTTCGGTTCGAGTACCGGAATCCTTCAAAAGTTCCAATGGAGAAGCACTTTGGCAAATTCAAATAATCACCGACTCCGACGACCGATGCCAATCAAGCGTCCAGGAAGGGCGCAAGGATAACTGTCGCAAAGGGAAACTTCGGTTGTTCCGGGGAAAATCTCTCGCTGCAACAACCGTTCTGTCGGCCCGGTTTGTAACGCTTTCTCAGAGCGGAGAATTCTCGCCGGTCTGATGGGCTGTCGTGGTTCGCGCGCGCGCACACAAGTCAAAATCACCGAGCCGAGAATGCGAGACGGTCAGACGAGACCGAGCAAAGGGGAAAAACGGATCGAAGGACGTCCTACGTTGAGAAAACATCGATTTGATGAATAATCTCGACGTTCTGCCCATCTGGAAGGTAACGGCGCAAGGATTTTCGAATAGCTCGTTGAACGTTATGACGAACGCGTATGGAAGGGGACGTGGGCGATGAATGTCACTTCCCTGTATTCCCCGTCACGGACGACGGAGGAGATCGGGAACAAGCAGGCTAGATCGACAACAACTCGAGAGCGGGGGAGCGGCATCGAAAAGGCGCGAGAAGGAGCGACACTCTGTGAAGAAGAGAACGAACGCCTCGGGCTACTAACAACGAGGGTTGACAGAAGAACAGAAAGCTGAACCGAGCGCATCCAAGACACGCTGCGCCATCGCACACCGTAGAGTCCAATGGTAACCAGATTTGGGGCACGTTCCCACGGGCTCCGATCCAGTAGCTTTCTTCCAACGCGACTTCACTCTTTAAGCAATGCTTCCTTCTTTCCAGTTTTTTTTCCTTCGTCTTTTTTCTTCATCTGTTTCCCGTCTTATCCATTCCGGTCTCTGCCACAGCCTCGCCCGGTTGCTTATCCTTGAAGGGTTCGTTTCACCGAGAAAAAAGAGGGGCGCGAAGGCAGTGCGCGCGAGAAAGACGTGAGCCCATAATCAAATTTGCAAACACCTCCTTGTTACGGTCGACTCTTTCTCCGCTTTCAAATGCCGCTCGCGAACGTTCTCGCAGCTCCGAGTCTAGTTTGAAGCCGAACAGCCTTCCGACAGGGAGGCGAACACTTCGACCATGCCGCCCGTCTCCTTTCTCTTCTCACGCCCCTTACGACGGTTTCGGGACGCTTGCAAGAAAAGGTTCTTTGCGTTTTCTTCCGAATCCGCCTGATTCACTTTGACGTTACTCGCTTGCATCGTGAGGGCACCTACCGGAGAACGCCTTCATGTTCGGAACTCGAAAATAACAGAGATATAGCACATGCCGAGGTATGATCGACACTGTCAAATGAGCTCTAGCGTTCGCGAAAAGAGGGACACCGCACGGAGGATTCGGTCCGCGAGACGGACGAATGTCGGTCGGCGGGCAAGCATGGCGTGCGAAGCAATCCTCTAACACGGCCGGAGAACAATATACAAAAAGCCTCTCTCAGAGGAAATCTATGTTCTCCGCAGGAGAGTATCTCATTCGAACGACGATGACGCCAACAGCGGGGCAGGATGTCCTCCCACAGCGAACACAGATATAGAGTGCGTCTACGTCTTGCACGGGGTGGTAGGGGACTTCGCTTGGAAAAGCATCATCGAGACCCGGTTTGGATCCCGCAAGCGCAGACACACAAATCACGGTGAACGAGAGCGAGGAGGAGGAGAAGTAGGCGTTGTACTAAATAGTAGAAATCGCTTTTCGGAACAAAGAAAAACTGCCGTCGTCGAAATAACCCCGCTTTGAAGTGTCTCCCGAAGAGAACTATCGCTCGCTGGAGTTCTTTCCGAGTTATGTCCCTCTTGGGATCATAGATTGAGCCCGAGCCCCGATTTTTTTCCCTTTGGTCCCCGTCATATCGCTCCGAACTTGGGCTTCTAGTTCATTCATTTTTGAACATGGAGCGACATTCTCTCCACGAGGTCCTTCCTTTCCAATATCTAGACTCTATAGTTCGATATGTTCATGTTGGAGCTTGAGGGGAGCGCGTTGAAATTCAGTAGAATCCACGTTCAAAGCTTTCGGTTCTTGTTATTGAGCCTCTTCTTGTTTTCCGGATGCCGAACATGGATCTTTCAACGTTGGGTACTCCGTCGGTCTTCGATCTCCTTGCTCTGACAGCGCGGCGTTTTCCCCGCTTGTTTTTCTTCATCACCGAATTTACTCGAAATTGCATTTGCATCGAAGCATCGATTTCTACGTTGAATTTGAAGGAGGGAGAAAACACGAGAAAGTTTTCCCTCGCTGCTGAAAGAGGGTTCAACTAACGTTTCGAGGAGGTAAGCTTCCGACAAGTGATTCTCGTAACTTTGGTCATCATCGTCGGCGGGGGAGAGGAGGAAAGAGGGAAGCTCGGAAAAATTGGGAGACTTTCAGCCAGGAAAGATAAAGAGGACGAGGAGAGGGAGCTAACGAAGAGACCGAAGCTGGGAAAGACTCGTGCCTATTTCTTACTGAAGCACTTAGAGCTGCCGTACCACCCCGTTAGGCGTCTCGTAGAGAGCGCTCATTGAGTAGGAGGCGTCGCGAGTAACAAAATACAGCTCGAGACGGGTGGATGTTGAGATCGTTTTCCGATAATTTATGCTTTTCGGATACACACTCACTCACTCACTCACTGGTCCGCACGGTACTCCTTCGCCGACTTACAGGACCGCTCGCGTTCGCCACGTAACATCCCTCGACGTTTTTCTTCCGCTAATTCAGCTGAGTGAGTTTCTTTTTTCTCCCGCAACAACATTTGTGGAAGAATCCTCGCTTCAAAGTCTCGACCTCAGTCGCTTCGGTGCTCAGCTGATTTGCGTGACCGAATGGGCGGCGGCGGCAGAGTCGATTGTGTCACACTGAGAGCTGCAGAGAAGTTTCCGCAGTAAATCCAAGCAAATTATCTCTGGTGACTGAGCGACTGAGTCTCTCTAATCGGAGTAGGCCGACATCTCACGCGGAGTCGCACAGCCACAGAGTTGCAGTCGATAGAGAGAAAGCCGAATCGGGATTGATATTTACGGCCTGCTATTGACATCTTTATTCGCTGTTCGGCCTGTTTGCCTCACTTGAACGACGTCGTCGGCTACCGGCGCGAATTACGACTTCTCTCTCGGATCCATCACTCGAGTTAGTGACGAAGACGCAGTGGAAGGGACACCTCAGGAGGCGTGTTCTGAAGTCGCGGTGAGTCGTATTTCGGCTCGCAATTGTCGTTATCAATAATCGCGCTAGCCGTTTCGAAATTGCAGGTTCCGAAAAATGTCGAATTGATTCGTATGCAGTCGATTCCGCCGGTGACCTCTCTGTCCGCCGCTGATGATCCATTGACAAAGTGATGAGTGAGCATTTATTCGATGTCGTGTTTTCCCAATCAGGACTTTCCGCTGCGAGTTCATTCTCTTTGTTCTGGGACATCGGTCGAAGCAGAGACCGGTGCGGAGTCTGTGCATTGAGAATCGTCCTCGTGGCGAATAGAGAACCGTCGCCCATTCACTGAATGACATTTCGATCCAAACAGCCGATTCAGATTACTATCAGAATATTGTATGTGACTATTTATAAACTGTCCGGCGAAATGTCATCAATTCATTTTCCCCCGCGACCCCGTCCGTCCCCTTGTTGCCCGAACGAGCGAATTGCTCAAATGGCCGGCCAACTTCAATGATTCGTACTTGGATTTGGGTGCTCTGTGATGGTATGGTCCCGTCGCTGAGCTGGACAGCGGTCTAGTAGTCGATTTCTTTTTTTTTGGTCAGAATTCAATTTTCTCGCTCCGTGCGAGCATCGAGCTGAGGGGCGGTCGCATCAGCTGAGAAGCAACAGATGATCCAACAAACAGGGCGGGTGGTCTTCGCAGCGGTGGCAGCCGCCAACATCGCAGCAACAGCAATTAAATAAACGTACATGGGATTACGTTCAGGGAAGGGGATGGATTAGGAGTTGCATAACTCTCGGATTTCGATAACGAACAACAACTTCTCTCAAATCGCTATCAGACTCGGAGCTCTAAGAAACTGTGTCACGCGGATGTGGACGCTCAGCTCGGACCGTCGAGAAAATTCTGAACTCGTTGTGACTTGAGACGCGACTCAAGAATCATCTCGACATTTCTTCTCAAGTATTTGGTTTAATGTTTCTGTTCCGATCGATCGATCATGTCGAGCGTGGCGGAGAAATCGAGGATTATCCAATCGGCGGCGGCCAGGTATCAGAATGATCGACGAAACACCGTTCCTGCCTAATGTTTCTGGAGACATCGGAGACATCAGTGACGTTTAATGCGTCGAGCCGTCCGGTCGTCGCTAATGGCGAACATCGATGATTCGTCTGCAAATCAGCTTCTCAGGTGGTCCGGCTCTTCTTTTTTTTGAGACATTCGCTGCGACAATTGTGCCCGGACGCTTCGAAGTGGACGAAGAATACAAAGCCGCCGCCGCCGCCGCCGCTACTCGATTCTGTACTTTAATACCTACTCACTTCAGTCCTCTTCTCGACCGCCGACGCCACCGACATCGATACTGCTGCTGGCAAAGAGACAAAGAGAAGTGAACTAAAAAGGAAGGAGGCAGGTGGCGTCAATACGAGCTGCAGTTTCACCAGCTGTGCGCCACATACTGAATCTTTCGTCGCGCGACGGCGACGACGACAAGGCCTCTGCACGTCAGCAGACGTCCTGTGTGTCCTTGGAGAAAAATCGCGCACGGGCCCGGAGAAGTTCCCTCGCGGGAAAACAGTGAGAGTTAGGAGAAGAAGGAATATTTTTCACTGACTTCGAGGTGAGCGCCTTTTGTTCCGAAGAAGAATATCCTGTGCAGTTGCAGGTGTTCCCGTAGCATCTGCACGCTTGCAGCTCACTCGGTTGTTTGTATCAGAAAGCACTTCCGGAGTCTGGCAATCCCATTGCGACTGTCCGGGTTCGAGGAACCCGTGTGGAATCGATTGGAATTCGTCCTCATGTTTTCCAACTGATCGTCACCGGATCGATCGGACGCCCTAGTCTCGAGGAATTTCTAAATGTTAGGAAAGAGCGCGCATCAGATTTTCACTCGGTCAAAGGTTGTTTTGGATCGTAGAGGACTCATTCCGCTCGGCCATAGTAGCTGTTTCGTCTGAGCGAGAAGCGCCCAGATTCATTTTCTCGTCGGAGGCGACTTAGTGTCTGGCGACCTTTGGCGTCCCGCCAAAAAGGTTCAATGTCGTCCTTGGTCTTGGCCATGGCGTTCTCCTACTACGCCGTTCTCCTTTCTTTCTTCGCGGCGGCGGCGTCGGTCGGTCGGTTAGGCGGTCTCCTGTCTGCTTGGTTCACTCTACAGAAGAGACCGACCGAAGACGATGTAGCAAAGCACAAGCCGGTCGACAGTCGTCGATGGCACGGCCAACGACGGAGAAATCCTCCTTCAATGCCCGATTAGTCTTTGCTTTCGATTTTTTTCGTCGTCTACACGGTAATGGCTATTTGTTCGTCGGGACAATCCCTTGGTTGGGCATCGCGACATTCTCGGAGCTTGGAATACTCTTGATTTGTCACGGGACGCCTTTCTCGATGCGCGAATGCAAGGCGTCGGACATCTGATGAGCTTCGCGTCGATGTTCGCGAAACGGCGGCGTGTTCGAGATCCGACTTCGATGACAACTGTTTCGAAAACAGGCGCTAATGCCATGCGAAATATAGATTGTATCTTGCATTCGGTGATTTGCCACCGTCGTCCGCGCCTTCATCCCATGAATATTTGATGTGCTCGGTGTCAAGATGCATAAATCATCTCTGCACTGTCGCCGCCATCGCTGTTCCCGCTGCCGATTTGTACCTAATAATGTAATCAAAGCTATGTCAGCGAAGATATTTTTTTCGCGGTATCGACGACAGAGTGTCTGCAATCCGAGCGGATCCCTGGAAAATTGAAGCATGATGCTGAAGTCATCAAAACTACTGGAGATACACGATCAGAGAGGATGAAAAAGAGAGAGAGATTGCGGCATGGTCCGACACCCCGTTGGAGCACGCGACAGCTCGGTTGACAGAACGACAGTCGCACGGGGAAGTGTGTTGACAATCCGCTCATTCCGGAGGAGAACAAAGAGAATATGTTTGCCGACGGAATGCTCGGGTGGTTAGCGGATACGCAGATTCGAAACCAAGGTCTGAGAGTGGATTCGAGCCAACAAGAATCCGGTAAGAATAAGGGTCGGATCCTGAAATCCCTGTCTCGTTTGAGTATAACTGGAGATTCTGACTCCGACAAAACTGTCTTTTGAGGTGCGCAGCTCGCAATGGTTCACGAAAAGTGATTCCCGGGTCATTGGAGGTCTTTTTCTGTTTTTGGATGGTCCACATCCGAAATCCATTCATCGATGTTATACATACTCAATCTGAATTTTTGTTACCTTCACTTCCATTGTTGGTAGCGTCCGTGGTAATGCTATTCGGTTCACCGTGACAGAGAAGAATGAGACGAACGGAGAAAAATCATCAATTTCTCAATCCTATTCCTCCGACTGGCACCGTTGCCGTCTATATAAGAATCGGTTCCGGTCAGAGCAGTCTCGGCTCCGCTTGCTGCGGGCGGAAGAGGGAAGAAAGGCACGCTCGTACGTCAGTTCGTCGAGTTTTGGAATTTATGATTCGTCGTCTGCATAAAACAAGAATCGTGGCCAAAGACCTGAAAACCGAGCTATAGGATGAGATCTACTCGATGGCTACTTGGCTCACTGGCCGCCGAGCCGCTTTCCGAGTCTGCAAACAAGTTCGAGAGACCCCAACGAGCGAGCGAGCGAGTGAACGGAATGGGTGGAAAGTCCAAAGAGCATCGTCAGCTGTTTTGGCGGGGCCAAGGGCGAAGGCAACTCGAAAAATGGCAACGGACCCCGACTCCGCTCGACCGTTTTCACTAAGTCCGGAAAAGAGTGATAGGCTCGGCGAGATTTACGAAGAAAAAAGGAGAAAATTCTCGAGAAAACGACAAAGCTCCCGGAGTCGCCCTCTGAACGATGAAATTCGTGGAAAGGAGACAATCTCGAAGCCTCGGTTTCTCTCTGTCCGTGATTGGCAATTCAGTCCAAGACGGTCCGAGAAAGCGAAGCAACTTCGATGCGAGAGGTCAAAACAGACGGAATTTCGCCCCTGACTCCTTTCCCGAAACCTTGGATTATGTCTCTGATCGAAAACTGTGGAGGAACGAAGTAGAGTTATTCGCACGTTCGATTCGATATGTTTGTGGTCATGCTTGCGTCTCATCTGAACCTGAGGATAGCGGGGCTCACTTCATGCTCGGCACAGAGCTCGTCGTTGTTGTTATCGTCACTAATGTCTTTGTCGTTTCGTCACCTGTATTAGGAGTGACAACAACGCAGCGGCGGAACGGGCATCCTTACACTGCGGACGATCATATTCACGCACGCGCGAGCTGACAGCCGGTATCCTGTGGCTATCCGCAGGGTACTCTTGCAAGCAACGGCTCTAAAAAGCTTAACGCAAACTGTGACCTGCCTTAACGCTCATGGGGAAACCATTAAAGACCCCTCGGGTCATCCGTGATCACAGAGAGTTCCCATCTTGCCCGTTGTGAAGCTGCCGCGGCGAACACGGTCAAGAGAGACAGGGCGGAGGGTCCGCGGCACGTATACACTTGCTCTTGACGTTAAACGAACCAACGATCCACCCACATACTCATCCGCTAGACAGACTTCAGCCACAATTTTGTCGGCTGAGCTGGTCGAGAAGGCGGGAAGGTCTGCGACAGAACGGACTGAGGATTAGTTTCAGTCTCTTGCAACGAGAGAGGCAACTCATCCACCTGACACGAGAATCTTGAGGTAATTGAAGTTCTTCATTTGGCGTCTCTTCCATCTAGATAGAGGAACTCAGAACCGGAGATTTTGGGATGACGTGGATGAGGCGCTAGAAGTGATGAGAGCTCACGAAAGATGATATCGGTCTTATAGAGAGTGGTCTGCCTTCCAAGGAGAGAGAGAGAGAGGGACGTTGAGCAAGAAAAAAAAACAGTGAGCGACGAGTCAGAGCCGATGAAAAGCGTGACTGGCCCTTTGGCAACTCAATCCGACTTTAATCAAAGCAGCAGCAACAGCGGCTCCAGTGTTGTCACTCTTCCCTCAAGCTTTGTGCGACGAACCTTAGACGCCCTTTCCGATCTCCTCCGAGCCTTATCCATAACCAAGTCAATGGGTCACGTCACCTTCTTTGTTCTTGTTCCTCTCAGCCGAGTTTCGCTCACTGGACGGTTCCGTTCCAGGAGTGCAGACCAACTGCACTCCTGGAAGACAATAAGCCCACTCGACACGACCCATGATGAAACCCTCAAACCGAAACAAACATTCTGTTCGATTCTCCGGAATCGATCGCCGTCATGACTCGATGATCTCAAGGTTCATCATCATCATCTTGAGCGAAATGCAAGATTCAGAGCTCTTTTGTGATGCGGTTCACCTGTCTCCCGCAACGCAGAACGTCCCGCTCACCGATCGATGGCGAACCTCTCTCGCCGGTGCACTTTTTTTCGGGTTGTAAATCCCCGCAAGAGTCTCCTTCTTTTTTCTATGGCACCGTTTCCCTTCTCAGCCAAACCGGATCGCTTCCGCCCGCCCTTTTCTGTCCGTATTTTATCCCGGAGCCCGAGCCCGGTGCCGCTAGACGTCCTTTTCCCCTTCCAGCAGCGCTCTCTCATTCTCACTTAGCTGCTGGATGATAGTCGCGATGTCGGCTTTGGCGCTCTTGGGCCACCGATCTGGGAGCGGCTCCCTAGACCCCCGGCCCCTTCTCTCACTTCCCATATCCGCAGCCTTCAGAATAACGACAAAGGAATCCCAAGGCTGGAAACGAAATTGGGGCATCATTGATAACTTATGGAAGATCGGAAAAGCCAACAAGAAAGGAATGTTCGCTTCCGTTCGACCTTCGATCGCCGTGAAGTTTTATACCAGACCGCGTATCGACCCATCAGTGATGAGATCGACGTTCGTTCGTTCGTTCGTTCGCATCAACAAACGACGGAAAAAACTTCGTCGAGGCATCCCAGATGGGAATCGGCATCGCGCCGCAAATGCTTCGAGCTCCCAATTTTCGCTTACCATAAATTGGACGACCGATCGTTGAGTGGAACTTTCCGTCGGTTCCACGTCGGAAGTAACCTTAGGCTTCTTTTCTCTTCGGAAACCGTGACCCGGAGTCGAATCCAACCGCTAGCCTTCGTCGATTTCGCTCTTTTCTCTCAAGACCACCCTACGGTGGATGATGAGCATCACGACAATTTCTGGACAACCGTGATGGACAGCTTCAGCTCACTGGGCGTTCGTTCGCCAGACGGAAGGGTGGGTGGTGCTGTATTCAGTGCATCTGCTCCTCGAGGAAGAAGAAAAGTAAACGTTGGATATGACAAGATTCTTCATTCGTGTAAACTCCCTTCTTCAAATCGCTTCACGACGAAAGCTCAAGGACATTACCTGGTAATATCAACCTTCAGTAATGACAGCCTTCCCGAAGAATTACTGGATGAAGCTACAAGTTGTCGAGTGTTCACAAAGTCGACTCCTTCAGCTTCAAGATCCGAAGTCTCAGAGGAAACTTCACGACGCAATTTCGGGCGGAGTAGGCCACTTATCCTCGGCTTCAACAACTTTCATAACTTTTGTCATTATCCGAATTCTCCTCGAGGCTGGACGAACGACTTGGATAACCGACGACTGCAGTTGGAAAACTCGATCGAGGAACTCTTTCCTCTCATTCTATTTTCCACTTTTCTTTTCGTTTTCGATCGATCTCCCCGTGACACACTGAAGTGTTTTCTGGAACTACAATATTTGGAGCACGAACAACCGTTCTCGGAGCTCTGGTCGCCATCGATCATCGGCTGCAACTCCTGCGGAGCATTTTCTTTCTTCATCAGAACACGGCCGTAATTTACTGTTGCCTAATCAGGGAAAAAGACGAACTTCTTATCTCGCGCACAGACTTGTTCCGATGGAGCATGTACGTGGAGTGCCACGAACCGAACCGAAGAGAGAAATCGGCGCAGCCTCCACGGGAATCATAGAGGAAGAGAATACTTCTAGAAACTCCGGTCGAAAGTACGAATCCAGTCGTGTTGCCCAAATGATGCGAGGGATTCGGATTCGAGCTCCAGGAAGTTCTGAGTTCGAAGAGCGGAAAAGCATCGGATCAGATATTTGTCAAGAGAAAATGGAAAATTTCGGTCAGAGCTGTATTGTACACATGACTCTCTTAGAATTTGGATCGGCGGATAACGGTGTTCTTGTTGTGTTTCAGTTCCTTCCCTTGGCTCGGAGAGCCAGTCCTTGTACATCCAGCCATCCCGATCCGAACAGGCTTACCTCACGGGAAATTCCTTCTTCGTGACGTGTTTCCTCGGAGAGTACGGAGACCGGGATCAGATGATGTGGCGAGATCATGAAGGCCGTCCGATCACTGAAACCGAGGGACGAATACACGTCTACCGAAGAAGAGATGATCCCGGAGGAATTGTGTCAATCCAGCTAGTCGTCGAAGAGGTAAGTTCATGCGAGTCATTCATATTTAAGGAACCCATTACCGGAATTGCTTCGATTAGTCTTTTCTAGACAGAACGTTGACTTGTCAAAACACTTTTATTATGTACAAGGAATCGAGCCGTTACAGAATTTCACAAATCATTCGTGGAGGCGGAGGAGGCGCCTCCAATGCCGACCTGACGGCCGCTTCGAAAACCTCTTTGACTCCCATTCCTTTGAGTGCCGAGCATTCTCTGTAGACGTGCGCTCGAATTTTCCTCGCCATTGCGGCTCCTTCGTGGCTTGTGACCGGAGTTTTGTTTTGGGCCATAAGTTCCTCAATTGTTTTTCGATCCCTGCGCAGATCGATTTTGTTGGCTACGAGAACTATGGGAACGTTGGGCAAGTAATGCCTGACCTCGGGTAGCCATTTCTCCTTGACGTTGTGCAGCGAGATTTGCGATTCCACCGAGAAACAGATTATAATCACATGGGTGTTGTGGTACGAGAGAGCTCGCAATTGGCCGTAGTCCTCCTGGCCGGCGGTGTCCCATAGAACCATGTCGTGGCTTTTTCCGTTGATTTCGATGCTGGTCTCTTGCGCTCCGAACACGGTGGGACAGTAAATAGTGTCGGGGAAATCGTTGAGCGCGTAGCGCATTTGGAGGCACGTTTTCCCACAACAGCCATCGCCCACGGTGACAATTTTATATCTTTTCGGTGGTTTCTGTTTGGCGGGCATTTCTCTCTCTCTCTCTCTCTCTCTCTCTCTCTCTCTCTCTCTGTCCGTTCCGAGCTCTTCCCTTCCGAGTCAAGGACAGCAGCACTCGATCGAACACGCAGACCCTCGTTCACCCTGGAAAGAACGAGAATTCATTTGAAAAACACTGAGTTTTCCATTCCATATGGAGATGCACGATAGAAATAGAGAACGAACAAACAAAACATTCCCATGCAGACAGTTCCTATAGACACCGAATTGATTGTGCTTCTCGATACGAAAAGTTCGTTCAGATTAAGTCAACGAACCCTGCCGTGAGCGAGCGAAGCTCACTCTGCGCAATTGGCGCAACGAAAGCAAAAATTGAAGCAAATCGAGGTGATTAAATTTGGTAGTAGTTGGTGGCTTTCCGCCGCTACCGCCCACCTCCGAGCACTCGAAAAGCGTGCCGCCAGGTCGGCGTGACTCGTCTCCATGGCTCAACTCAGTCAGTCAGTTGGTCCCGGACTATGATAGCAGCTGGAGCAGAGTTAAAACGTGCTCGGAATGTTTCAGAAGCGCTTTTTACACAGACTCTCTCTCAGCCAGCAGGCATAGCTCAGAGGCCGCTGCATATGTAATACATATATGTAGAAAACGCTCGATGCCATGAGAGCCTTTGCGTAACGTATTCAACATGCACAAAAAACGAGAAAGCGAGCGAACAAAAAAGAAAAGCAGCGAGCGAGCGAACCAACGGTCGGGCGACCAGGCGAACGTATGTTAAATAGGTTGGCTGATGTTCTCTCTTCTACAAAAAGGCGTTCTTTGATCGTTACAGGTTCAAATGGGCGATGCGGGCACGTACACTTGTTCATCCATAGCGGACGGCAAAGAGGTTTCTGTTTCATTCACACTGTTCGTCTACAAAGCGATTTCGTTCCAAGGCACCAAAGATATCCAGACAGCGACCGAAGGCGACGACAAAGCTGTCATCAGATGCGAAGCCGACGCCTACAGGAAACCCGAGTTCTCCTGGCAACTCAACGGTCGAGCCATCCGCGACACCAACGGTACGTATTCTGACGGAATCGGAGAGTTTTTTCTCCTTTCTCCAAGGTTCTGTTTTTCTCGAAATCGTTCGGTCAGGCGGCTTGTCGTGACTGCGTTGAGAGTTTGGACGAATCGAAGTGCTGACCCAGACTCATCTCAATCAGCCGAGCTGGATATCGAAATCTGCATTTGGCTTGACAGTGTACAGGCAAATCAGGAGTAGGCGATGAGAGCGTGAGGGACGACCAGACTCGCCGTTCGAGTATTTATGGTCGGTAACCACCGGCACGACCTCGATCCATGTCGTCCGACGCCGTCATCACGGAATCGTCATCGTGTCGTCGTTGTTGTTGTTGATTAGTGTCCGAAAAGGGGGAGAATATGAAAGGATTGCCATTTGCGATCGTGTGGGAAGGTGCGATCGAGAGGCCACGGAATCGACGTTCATGCAGTCCCGCTGCCATCGCATGTTGTAAATGTCTTTCCTGACGTTGGTGAAGCTCGCGGTACGACGGGCTCGCCACTCCGCTCATTCATTGCTTCATCCGTTCACTCGGTCCGCTATTGAGACATTGAGCATCCATCACGACGACCGAGAACGGACTCAATCGGGTGAAGAAAAAAAGATGACAAGACCGATGGCCGGGCAACCAGCCATCCAGCCGGTCGGTCGAGCAGCGTCATCGATGCCAAACAACAGCGGCAGCCTGAATGCCACTGATTCCCCCCTCCCCCCCCATCCCCTCTATCGCGGCTCCCTACGACAACGACGACGACAACAATGGCGTCGACGACAGCGGATGAAAGTTCAAACTTTCTCCGGGATTCCCGCAACAGGGCTTCCGTACGGGTCTAGTTTGGTTCATTTTTTCTTTTCACCAACGAACCTTATTGGTCGTCCGACTCGGCCCCGTCTGTCGCTAAAGAGGCTTCTGTCTGCGTTGAGTTCCATTCTCGGTAAAATCGAGCTGAATCCCTTTTTTCGAAGATCGATGCCGAAATTTCTTTCGTTGGTTCGATTCTCGTTCGATGTTGCGATCCACCGATCAGGGATCCACCCAGTTCGATTTTCGATTAATCAGAACGGGCTGGCATTGCGCAAGGAACGCTAGGTGACTGACTCATCATCTGTTTCTTCCCATTCTGGTTTTGATAGTTAGCGAATCATCGAGTTAGCTTTCAGCGGCGGATTGCACCAACTCGATGGCGGTCGTTTGATCGGCAAGCCACCTAACAACTCCAAGACCTCCCTCCATCTCTCGTTGGGAAACGAACGGACAAACGAAGGAGGAACAGTAGAAAAGAATCGAATAGGGACACCCTGTGGCTTAGTGTACGCTCCGTTGTCGAGTCGCTCCACCGACTGCATGAAAAACTGTCTACGCCCGCCCGCTGCCCGTCTTGCCGCCCCCTGTCTCCGCTCCTTTTGCTTGCGTGGCTGGCTGTTATAGCCTTCGATGTTTCCCCTCTAAACAAACTGAGTCATCATCGAATCATCGTGTCCATTGGTCGTCGTTGTCGGTGGCGGCAGTCGCGATGGTGTGTGACCATGGCCAGTGAGCTCCAATGAAGCGGTATAAGTGTATTTGCAAATGGAGCTGCGCGCTGAGGGGAGGGGGGCGAGACATATCAAGACAGCGTATCCGCTTGTCAGAGCCTGCTTGAGAAATTGCTTAGTTGCAGAATTGGGCGCATTGCGTAGCTAGCCAAGTGGACAATTTGATTTTCCCACCAACAGATGACTAACCTCACCAGCTAGCCAGCTTGCCCGCCCGCTCGCTCGCTTCCGAGGCACCCACCCACTGACTCGCCGACTCCAAAGTAGACAGACGAATTCGGCGGATCGACCATTGAAGCAAAGCCAAGCCAAGCAACACAGATCAGGTGCACGAACCTCAAATGCTTTGGGGAGGGGCGGGGAGGGGAGGAATAGTCAGTGGCCTTGCGCGGACAGCAAACTCAAAGAGCGCTGGGTGTAACCTCGGGTGCCATTCGGCTGAACGCACAAACAGATTAATTTTGTTATGACTCGCGACGATTTGCGATTTGTCATCGCCACGGCTTTCTCGCCCAACTTATCGCGAGTCCGTTCTGCTCCCGATTGAGATTCATCGCCGATCGAGAGAAAAACCGCCCAACTTCCTTAATGTCGTCATCCGATTGGCGCCATTTTTTCTCTCTTGAGTACGTCCACATTCATCGTTCGCTTTCAATTCGTAGAACACCGTCCCCGCTGAGTGAGAGGGTCAAGAGAATATTCATTGAGGGTTTTATGGACTCCGGTTACTTTTCCGGTCCACTCGGAGCCGTCTTGTAGAGGACGTTCCCTCACAGTCTCCTCTCGGCTCGCTCAATGTATGTATTCTTCGTATGTGCTCTTATTCTTCCGAACATGGTTGGCGGCTGCACATCTTCTTTTTCTATCCCATGTCTGTCTGCACTTCGTTAGCTATTACTATTTAATCAAGAGGGATTTGTCTCTCTGAGCCCCACCGAGTTTTACAACTGGACTTTATTAGCTGTTAAATAAAAGCCCACCAGTGTTCCGTCTCCTTGTTCTCCTCCTTTCATCCTGTCTGTGTTCGTTGCTCTCCTCTTTCTTACGGATCAGTCCCGCTCGTGAGTTGGGAGGGGACTTCACTTCCTTCAATTTCACCCCTGGCTCCAGATGAGGGGCAGGACGAGGGAGGGACGCGATTTTCGGCAGCAGCGATGGTTGCTCGGTGGTATTCCACCATGTAAATATTGCATGTCCCCAGCACCATCATCATGTCGACACCCGACGGACGCCCCGCGGGTACTTCTTCCCATGCCGTCCTTCTTTCCTCCATCTCGTGTGTGTATGTTCCAGTGAGTGATATCCGACACTCCCCAGCGGGTAATAGCATTTCTAATCAAACTCCCTGCTCTCTTCTGAGTCATTCTTGTCTCTGACTTGTCGGCACAAACGATTCTACGATGCCCCTCTCTCGGCATCCCCGAATCGCTTCTCTGGACCTCCCCTTCCCCCTCCCTCCCCCCTCCACGTGGACCGAACGGCCTCCCCATCGCGCGAGGGCGATAGCAGCCGCGTAACTTCACCTCTCAAACTCCCTTCACAAGTCCAAGGCTTACCCACTCGAAGCGTTTCAGTGTTGTGCTTGTCGTTTACACACAAACAACATCTTCAAGCAATACAACGCCCGCGCGTTCAATTGCTACCACACAAGCAACAGCTCCACCTTTGAACGGGAAGAGATTGACGGAGTTGACAGATCGCTTCTTATTTTTTCGTTCTTTCTTTCTTGCTTCGGCTACCATGCGCCCCGCGATCCAACCACCCTGGACGCCGGGAGCGGGACCGAGCAGGATGGCATTTTTGCAACCGAACAGAAGATTGTTGTCGGACGCAGTTTCAGGGGTCGAGAGCAGTATGTAGTTCTACAACTCCAACAGATCGAGCCTCCAGCAGGGTATTTCAATTCGCAAAGTGCAAAACTCGGTTTGCTCAACATTTTACCGGGGAAGTATTCAACGAGCGCTCGTCGATCCGGCTGATTTCAACTGAATTGCCTACTCCTACTCCTTCTCCCCGCTCCCTAAAATTGGCGGCGGCTCCCCATAGAATATCGGGACCGCTCGACCGAGTCCCCGAAATTTAAAACATTCTTCCTGAACCCATATTCCTTGATTTCAACTGAAATCTATCCGAATCCTCTCCATTTTTCAAGTTCGAACTCGATTGGGCTCTCGAAGACCTGCTGTCGATGTCGCTGTTCCGTCGGTGTCCCTAATAGCGTTGCGGAGTTCTATTTTTTATCTTTTTGTCGGACGCGTCACGAAGACTGGTCGTCAATCACTCGAACACCTCCCAGGAGGATTTGTCGCTGAGTTTCAACGAATTTTCACGAACGACACTACCTTACTTCTTCAAATGCTTTTTGAACACCCAATGCATCACCCTACCGACGGGAATCTCGAAAGCGTCGTAGTTCCCAAGGAGACCTTCTAGGGGNTCGGCTGAACGCACAAACAGATTAATTTTGTTATGACTCGCGACGATTTGCGATTTGTCATCGCCACGGCTTTCTCGCCCAACTTATCGCGAGTCCGTTCTGCTCCCGATTGAGATTCATCGCCGATCGAGAGAAAAACCGCCCAACTTCCTTAATGTCGTCATCCGATTGGCGCCATTTTTTCTCTCTTGAGTACGTCCACATTCATCGTTCGCTTTCAATTCGTAGAACACCGTCCCCGCTGAGTGAGAGGGTCAAGAGAATATTCATTGAGGGTTTTATGGACTCCGGTTACTTTTCCGGTCCACTCGGAGCCGTCTTGTAGAGGACGTTCCCTCACAGTCTCCTCTCGGCTCGCTCAATGTATGTATTCTTCGTATGTGCTCTTATTCTTCCGAACATGGTTGGCGGCTGCACATCTTCTTTTTCTATCCCATGTCTGTCTGCACTTCGTTAGCTATTACTATTTAATCAAGAGGGATTTGTCTCTCTGAGCCCCACCGAGTTTTACAACTGGACTTTATTAGCTGTTAAATAAAAGCCCACCAGTGTTCCGTCTCCTTGTTCTCCTCCTTTCATCCTGTCTGTGTTCGTTGCTCTCCTCTTTCTTACGGATCAGTCCCGCTCGTGAGTTGGGAGGGGACTTCACTTCCTTCAATTTCACCCCTGGCTCCAGATGAGGGGCAGGACGAGGGAGGGACGCGATTTTCGGCAGCAGCGATGGTTGCTCGGTGGTATTCCACCATGTAAATATTGCATGTCCCCAGCACCATCATCATGTCGACACCCGACGGACGCCCCGCGGGTACTTCTTCCCATGCCGTCCTTCTTTCCTCCATCTCGTGTGTGTATGTTCCAGTGAGTGATATCCGACACTCCCCAGCGGGTAATAGCATTTCTAATCAAACTCCCTGCTCTCTTCTGAGTCATTCTTGTCTCTGACTTGTCGGCACAAACGATTCTACGATGCCCCTCTCTCGGCATCCCCGAATCGCTTCTCTGGACCTCCCCTTCCCCCTCCCTCCCCCCTCCACGTGGACCGAACGGCCTCCCCATCGCGCGAGGGCGATAGCAGCCGCGTAACTTCACCTCTCAAACTCCCTTCACAAGTCCAAGGCTTACCCACTCGAAGCGTTTCAGTGTTGTGCTTGTCGTTTACACACAAACAACATCTTCAAGCAATACAACGCCCGCGCGTTCAATTGCTACCACACAAGCAACAGCTCCACCTTTGAACGGGAAGAGATTGACGGAGTTGACAGATCGCTTCTTATTTTTTCGTTCTTTCTTTCTTGCTTCGGCTACCATGCGCCCCGCGATCCAACCACCCTGGACGCCGGGAGCGGGACCGAGCAGGATGGCATTTTTGCAACCGAACAGAAGATTGTTGTCGGACGCAGTTTCAGGGGTCGAGAGCAGTATGTAGTTCTACAACTCCAACAGATCGAGCCTCCAGCAGGGTATTTCAATTCGCAAAGTGCAAAACTCGGTTTGCTCAACATTTTACCGGGGAAGTATTCAACGAGCGCTCGTCGATCCGGCTGATTTCAACTGAATTGCCTACTCCTACTCCTTCTCCCCGCTCCCTAAAATTGGCGGCGGCTCCCCATAGAATATCGGGACCGCTCGACCGAGTCCCCGAAATTTAAAACATTCTTCCTGAACCCATATTCCTTGATTTCAACTGAAATCTATCCGAATCCTCTCCATTTTTCAAGTTCGAACTCGATTGGGCTCTCGAAGACCTGCTGTCGATGTCGCTGTTCCGTCGGTGTCCCTAATAGCGTTGCGGAGTTCTATTTTTTATCTTTTTGTCGGACGCGTCACGAAGACTGGTCGTCAATCACTCGAACACCTCCCAGGAGGATTTGTCGCTGAGTTTCAACGAATTTTCACGAACGACACTACCTTACTTCTTCAAATGCTTTTTGAACACCCAATGCATCACCCTACCGACGGGAATCTCGAAAGCGTCGTAGTTCCCAAGGAGACCTTCTAGGGGAACTCGTGATCCCGACCTCGGTATAACCGCAATCGATTTGAGGGAGCGGGGAAAATCGTTATTTGATATTTCGAAGGCTCGAGATTTGTCGGACGACTTCGAATGACCGAGCGCGGCTCCGGCTCTAGATCTAGAGGTTAAAGCAGCGAGTTACATAACTGGCGGTTTCCGAGCAGCAGCAGCAGCATCACGAAGCGAGGGCGTAATTGCTTAATGACCGCCATAAATGTTTCATTGTGGCAGCGGTCTCTAGTGGAAGAGAAGCGGGCGTTATATTATTATACTGTTATTATTAAGTGGCATTATTTCGCGACCGCGTTTATGGAATATTTTATGGCCTGAGCGGTGCCGCCTCCCCTCGGATTAGGAACTCTCCGGTTTGGGCGTCTGCTGTCAGCAGTACTTTCCTGACCATGAATCAACCCTTTCCGACTCCGGCAAAAGCCAACGTGGTTGGAAACAGCGCCATTGAGATGTCGCGGGATGCGGCGTACCGAAATGATCTTTGTTCAACCTTCGGCTTGTCCTACAAACGATCCGAGAGCTTCAACTCCTGGAACGGAATCGTTTTTCATCACTCGATGCGACATCGAGTTCTCCCTCGCAGCCGGGATCAAACTACTGCACTAGATCAACGTCGCGACTCGATGTCAACGTCTTCATTGTCATGCATATTCGCAACGACGACGGCGGCAGAAATTTGGTTTGGCTGGCTGTTTGAATCATTGGTCACCCGGGAATCCAAAGATAGGCTCTCCAGAGAACACTTCTCAATTGTTCCACGACCTGACAGGGAGCGATCCGAGGAATTGAATTCTCTGCTCTCTCCTCTGTCTCGGTCTTGTCATCGTTTTCCCCAGCGCCGCGTATCAAAATGATTCGGAATTAGCATCCCTTTCCCTCGATAGAAGCTTCGATGAAGTTTCCCGAAACCGTTCTTCTCTCGCCCTCTTCCCCGGAACATTCCGTCGCTGCGATGCGAGACTCGAGGAAAACTTTGGAATCTCTGTAAAAACCGACGCTAAAAGAGGCTCTCAAGCACAACGGTTCGGAATTGTTTGCTCTACACATTCAATACGCGACAGGCAAGCAAGCAAGCAGAGACACGTCTCGATACACAGATAGGAAGTTCTTGTGCAAATGTGTTGCAACTCTCGGAACAATGGGTCTGTGCGTCGAAAGCACTGTGAGGACAAGTGGCGTAGACGGACGGACGGCCGACCGAGTGGCGTCTCTCCGATGTTCCTTCGATTGACCAATCACGCTCTGAGTTCTTCTCCGAAGCAAAGACTGTTCGAACGGAGGCCGAACATGCATTTCAACATCCGATTGTTCGAGATCGGGCATTGCGAATCTTTGTCGAACTCACATATGAATAAGCTTCAAGCGGAAGGGTCGTGTCCCGATGACCTTTGCAGTTCTGGCTTCTGAGTTTTCTTTGTGCCGATTCACAAAAGCCTCCGTCCTTGACGAGTGCCGAAAGCTCATCTTTCGAGTTCGAAACGGATGATACACTGGTGAACATGATGATAAATATAGGCGCGGAACTCCCCGTGTTAATAAAACATCACCATCAGGCGTAACAGTGTGATGTTCGCCCTCAACCACAAACTACGGCTGCTCGAAGGTCACGACTCGTGTCCGGATTTCACGTTGCTGGCTCGTGTCTCCCTCCATTCCGATCGAGAGGACGAACTAAGAGAGGCTTCCTGATTGGGACTCGAGAACTTCAAGTTTTGCTGCAGGAATCGAAGTCGGCGATATTTTTTCGAGATTCACTCTTCCCTATCGTCCACGTATATTGTTCGAAGAGAACTCGAAGTCGGCTCAGCGCTCCGCATAATACTCGGACGGATGCTGATTTCCGAGTGGGGAAGTTGATGACCTTGGCAAACGTTCGCTCGGCTTTCTTCGCCTACTTCCGTTGAGAACTCTTCGCCTGCGAGTGGCGGTAGGAGCGAGGAGCCGCACGGTCTGTGAAAGTTTGCGTGGTTGTATAATGCTATTTACCGATCCGCTCGACGGCGAAAGAAGGCGACGACGGCTTGAAGGATGAATATTTTTGTCCACACCATTTGCCGCAGTGGAGGTTGCGAAAGCGGAGGTTCGTGTCAGGAACGTTGGCCCTCGACTCCGGTATCGGTTCTCTTTCCGATGTGATTGAGCGATTGATCGCTCCCATCCATTTGTTGCCGTTAGGCAAACACCGAATGTGGCGGAATGCCCTTTCCCGCACCGGGGTTCAGGTCAATGAGTCCGTGATCGCAGGAAATTCCCGCGGAAGTTGCGTCGTTTAATTGGAATAGATCAGAAGAGACCTGGGGCCTCTCCTACGGGAGACATTCACTTCACGCTGGAAGCTCCCCTCCATACGATCGAACACGCAATTAAAACGTTGATGGCAACGGCACGCCGGCGTGTCTCTGGTGCTTGTATTCGGTGGACGGGACTTCATCTATTCGAGAGGATGAAACACCACGCTCCGACTCGGCACTTTCTGCCCTTTTGGCTCGTCCTCCACCACTCGATATCTAATTGAAATCCTCGTCACTACAGAGAATGTAGTTCTCTCTCTCTCTTTGTGTTTCCTTCCTCTTTGTTTCGTTTGATTTAACGACGACGCGCGAACAGAAGAGTCCGTTTCGTCCTCTGAGCGCTCGCATCAAACCTGTTCCACGAGGATCACGGCAACGAGCTTTCTCGACTGCGACTACGATGATACCGCCGATGATGTCATGAACAAATCACTCGATTCAAACGTTGTTGAGCTCTTCCGCTATACCTCGCTTCCGATCGTGAATCCTATCGCGAAGCACGAGGACAATTCAGGAATCGGGAGAAGCAACCGACGAGGACGCAGAGTTTGAGTTGTCGGAACTAATCGAGTGGCTCGTGTTTAGGGAGGGCGCGACGACAATGAATTCTCAGCGAGCTGGTTGAAGCCAAGCGCAGAGATTTCCTTGAACTCGGTCGGTGTTTCGAGGAGGGAGGAAACAGCGCGGACGGACTCGAGCCTGAGGAAAAGCGTTTGAAGTACTGCCTGCGGGGCAAGTGGATGTTGTACGCGTCTGAGCCGCTGTTGTTGTTGTCGCCGTCGTCGTCGTTGGATTTGTTGAAAGTTCGTCGTCTCAAGAAGAACGAACCCGATCGAGGGATGTCAAACCCTGCCGCTTGCTCCCGTCGCAAGGCTGGGCGACTGTGCTGCGGACTCGCGTTTCGATCGCTCACCATCTGCATGGGACATGTCGAGTGGTCGACGCACCGGTTGCAGCCGCTCCCGTTCGTTTTAAGAGATACTCGAGAGTGAGGGGCGCGCTAGGGCGTACGGAATTCAATTATGAATTCGATTAGTTCCGCGCGCCTTCTCTCTCACACATTCGCATGATCTCTGAATTCACAAACCAACCGACCAACCAACCAGCGAATGAATTAATGAATGAAGGAACGAGCGGGCGGGCGGGCAAGACTGTACCAAACGATGTTTTGAAGTGAGCATTTTCTTCGCGGCTCTGATTCCTCTGTCGGTTTCGATCTGCAAGTCTGACCACCCATGAAGAGACCAAGTGTCCCTCTCGCCGGACGCCGAAGGACACATCTCTAGGTCTTTGAATCAGAAGCATCTCATCTGAGCGTCTCTCTCCAAAACATTCGAATCTCTTGACGGTAGTCCCCCATTATTATCCGCCGAGTCCACGACACCGAAACTGACATGCGCTGGAAAATACTGCATCGGGACATCCTTAACGGAGACGATGACCTTCATGCACCTGAATGCAGGATTTTTTTCCGGAATTCTCTCGAAGAGTTCTGGAGATCTCGGAACATTGTGAATAGAGTGAGTCCAGACTAGAGCAGCGCATGAGAAGCGCCATCAGCGAACCACCGATGCTAACGTCATCGCCAGGAACGCACTGGCTGTTCGACCGTTTAGATAGTGGCTAGTAGTTGAATTTCTTTCCTTTTTCCAACGTCCAATACTTTGCAAAGCGAACGGGCGGGCGGGTGAACGAACGAAGGAACGAACGAAGCAAGCAACCTGCACTTGATGGCACAAGACGAGGTCCTGCAAAAGGAGAAAAACTCCTGGAGAAAGGAAGCCAGGAGCGGGCGAGTCCGTCAAGGCAGCAGCAGCAGCAGCAGCCTTTCTCAGAAAAAGCGGCTGAACGTTGCATAAATATCGATCCTCAACGTCCTATCCGGACAATAATTCGCTTCCCTCCTCCATTCAGTGGCTCCAGGCTGGATTAAACTATTGGAAGTTGATACGGCCTTGACAACCAACAAACGGTCCGACTGACTGACTGAGTCACTGTTCCGATGTATGGATAGCTTCCTTGCTGGCTGGCTGGCTGGCTGGCTGGCTGGCTGGCTGGCACAAGAATCATACGTTCTCCATTGTACGAGACAGTTCTGTGTGCAAAGCAAACCACACGGGGTTGCAGCTTTCTTTTAGACGGATCGGAGCCGGTCACTATCACCGCGGTACGCGGCGTCATCGGTTGCACCGACGTTTCTGCAAAAAGCGCCACAAGGGGACGAGCACCGTCGACCAACATCGCGATAATCCATATATTTCAAATTCGATAGTACGAAGCAGGGACTGCGGGCGACGACGCAGAGCAGCTCCATTGAATGGCCTACCGAAGCAATCGCAAACAGAGTCATCGCCAACTTCCTTTGCATGACTGTTCGTATCACAACGAAACCACACCGACAATGCAGGCGCCGCCGTCCGTTCGATGATCCTCCAGGCATCTTCGCCGTTGATGTTTTTGGGCTCGATAAGAATTCATGCTTTGATTGTCCCTTGAATGCCATGCAACTTTCAGAATCAGAACCACACGGCTGACGCAGAGGTCAGATAGCTGTATGCAGAAAAAAAATCTCGTCGAATTGGTTCTCGTTCAGAATTCACTCCGATCGAGCGAAATCGTTGTCGATTCACTCATCTCGACACAAAGGCAACACTTTCCCGCTGCTTATGGCGAGAACCTATCGTTTGATATCTCTCCGTATCGTTGGATTCACGGGCAATATCCGTCCGAGGATGCTAGCTCGATGTTTCCACTCTTCACCAAAAGTTGTGAGACACCGGTCTCGACTCCCGATCGACGCTAGCATCGACGTTATCATGCGATGCCGCGTTGACTTTACGAGGTAGAAGCGGTGACACCAACGGTGGATCTCTTTCAGCGTCGTCTGCTACGCAACGTTCTGAGGACGTAACTGAAAGGCTTCAATGTTTCAGGAAACGAGAAATATTCGGTCGACGGTAACGTTCTCACCATCTACAATGTGCAGACCACAGACGCGGGCAACTATACTTGCAAGGCATTCATGGGAACCAGACATCTGGTGTCCGTGCAGAAGAATGAAATTCAGTTCATCGTACAATGTAAGTTTCTTAGACTTCGCTGAGAAAGTAGACCCTTAGTTCTTTCGATGGATCCTCCGTCCGAACATCAGACATTATAGTTTCAGAAAACACGAGAAACTTCATGTTTTCTTCGATTCAATCGCCGGAAGTCGATAACTTGGTCTGGCTCGGCGTTAACGATCACTTGGACGGTAGCTGAGTGCACGAAAACTTAGTCAATAATTCGTCCTCGAAGAAACGAAATCAACGCCTCCGAGAAAAGAAATCGGCAAACATTCCCCCGGGCCATGTTGAGCCATGCTCGAACATTTGTTGGCGCGATCTTGAGATGAAGGCTTTCCACAAAAACTGTTTTCTTCTCCCTCCAAGATGAGCAACCCGCAAACGAAGGCTGCGAATTTGAATATTATTTTCTTTCTTTCGCAAACCTCGTCAGAAACTTAGGAAACCGCTATGCTCTAACCTTCGATTCCCTGAACACATATTCCAAGTCCAGAAACCCCGACACCTGTCTCGTGGGGATCATGGTCCCGGGATTATCCGCGGGTTCCCTGATGCAACTTGTGAATGGGTTCGGCTGGGAAGATTCTCAGCTCCCGAATTCGCCACTCTGCTCAGATATTAGAACAATTTGGTTTCTAATTGTGTGAAATAATCTCGAGAGGGGTTGAAAAATTGAGTTTTTTCATATTGAGAACTCACATCCATTGAGCTTCGATAGAGGCGGACATATAGAGGGAGAGAGAGAGAATCAAAGGTGAGGATTTAGGGGAGGATGATAAAAAGCAAGAAAAGTAGCCGTACCTCCAACAGTGGGAGAGGGCGTATTGAGAATTAATAAAGAATGCCTCTCTTGGGTGGCCAGACATGCTTTGCTCTCCTCCTCCTGCCGTCTTCTCTCATTGGCTTACCGTGCCTTCGGTCGTATCCCTTTGAACGACGCCCTCAATTGTGCGAATCAAAGAGAATTCTCTGCGAATCCTCTGCTTTTACCGATGCTATGTACCAGCGTTGAACTGCCACGGCCCTCCGATAGAATGGATCCAACGGATGTCAGTGGCACTCTGACGCCTCTTTTGTGTTCATTGCGGTACCATTGGCCGGCGGGCGGTCGGGCGGTCGAGCAGACAGCCGTCCAGACAGTTTCCGAAGCAGCCGGCTAAACTATTGCCCTCTGTCCAAGCGTGGCCAAAGCCGCGGGCAAACAAAGCCCGTCTGCCTGCCTCCCTGCCTGTCCCGAATCTTTCCAATTCTGCCTAATTTACGACGCTCGCTTGCTGCTCGATGTTAGTCACGCCTTGCGCCGTCACACAGAAAAAATAATAATAAAGGAGCTCACAATGGAACGACGGAGATCGATGAATTTCCTATAAAACCAGTCGCCCGTGAGTTCGCGCCTCCTCGTTCGTTCGTTCTTTTTCGAACAGAGCTGCGTGAGCCGGTAACGATGACGACCGGTCAGCTAGCGTACCGTCCGATACGTTGACGTAAACAAACTTATTATCGGAGCTCTCATTGAAATTCTCGCCGGCGGCCTCTTTGCTCTCGTGCATTCGCCGCGACTACGTGCCCGAAAGTCAAACTCACAAAATCTCTCTCGAGAGCGGCAAAATGTTGAACGAATTCTCAGCCTTATTCTTTGTTCACAGACCGTCCACGATTTAAGGATACGACCCCAGACGTCACTTACGCGCGAGTTGGTTCGTTGGCGAAAATCACTTGCGAGGCCGAAGGAGAGCCGACACCTTCGATCCAATGGCTGCGTGGAAAGGAGCACATCTACATGCGCGACGAATTCAATATCATCGGCAACGTCGGCTCCAGTACACTCAACGTAAGTCATTCCTCAGTTTTTGTGTGTTCGCTCCGTTCCTCTTTGATTTTGAAATTCCTTTCGATTCGGAGCTTAGAGGGCGCCCGCTGGAATGTCACTACGCGAGGCAGCTTCCTCGCTTCACGAAGCACCACTTCCAAAGAAAACCAGTGCGACATCACTGATCTGAGTGAGTGTAAGCTCGATTTCGCCGATGTTGATGTCTGCTCCACCGCTCTTCGTCGTCGAAACAAACAAACAAACAAACATTCACCCACGAGCGGACATTCTTCTATGCTCGAATGACGAGTTTCTATGTCGACATTTTCCGCGTATTTCTCTTCTTTCGAACGCGAATTTCTTTCTCGGAAAATATCCTCACTGAACTCTCCTCAGTTTTGTTCTTCGCTGGTTCCCCGGCGCCTCCGAGGGATTGGATCTCCCCGATCGCCTAACGAGACTTTGTCACCCTCTTGCTCAGAAGGGGCCACACTTCGGACGCCCTGAAATATGGTGTTACCGGCCGCGTCCTCATGACTTCATTTGTTCGGAAGATTTAAATCCCGGCGTAATTCACTTCCTCGCTTCAGTCGACCCTCAAGTTGAAACGAGGACGAGAGACGACGAAAAAACTGCTGTCACTTCGTATGTGTTCGAGCGAAAGCGAGTCGGTGGAAGTCTTGAAGGCATCCCACACCCTTTTTCAGGAGCAGAGTAAATGTTTAAATACCTCCGACTTGATAAAGAACCGGTGACAGGGAGCGCAAAATTACGACACATTAAGAGGCTGGGGAGCTGTTCGCATTAAATGATTCGAACGAGCCGCGAATTTTTTTTTCGCTTCTCATTCCGTGAGTTCATGCAAAACAACAGGCTATCCAATTTGCAACCCTCTCGGTAACACTAAATTTCCTCGTGTCTCATCGCTATTAATTCAATTCGTGAGTTCCCCGCTCTCGCCGCACCGCTGTCCTCGCCTAAGGTGAAAGCACCCTCAGCGGTTCTCGCTCCGTCCCGAGTCTTCTCTCATTTTTTTTCCTTCCCCGTGCGCTAATTGTGTGAGATGACTGGCTGCAAAAATGTTCCTATTCATCTCTATTCATTTATTCGCTGGATTCCTTTTCTGCTTCGTCTTTGTCTGCTCCACACCGGCTGGAGGAAGTCAGGCTGTGCTTAAAAACAACCAATCCTCGCTCCCTAACTCGGCGAACCCGGAGGCAAAACCTTGATGAAGTGAACAATTGACCTGCGTCTCTCCTTTCCCGCTTCTCCTATTTGTTCATATATTTCTCTTCGGCTAACTAACTGCCAAGCCTTGGGTCTTGTCTTCTCGGAGGCCTCGTTCAACATCAACCGGTTTGCTCGAAATGTTCGACTGGACGATGTCATGACGTCAATCTCGGGCTCGGGTTCTGCCGCTTGGCATACGGACCAACGGGTTTCGAAGAAACGTTCGAAGTCGACTTCCTCTAACGTACACACGAGTTCAACAGCCACCGGCAAAGTGGACGTCGCGCAGTAGTCGTTCGTTTCTCGATTCCTTGTGTTCCTCTTCCCAGATTTGTAGTTTTCGTTGCATTCGTGGATTCTCTGTGTTTGCTGCCTCGGCTCCAGCGTCCTCGTGAACTCCTGAGTCGTAGCTCCGATTTGTTTGTCTTTCCGAGTCAATCCGAGACGCGTCCCGAAGTGCCCCAGTGGTCGAAACTTCGTCAGTTTTCCTCTTTTCTGTCCGCTTTTTCGAATACGGCGTCGTTTTGAACTCGAGCGAACTTTGTTTCAAGATGTTCCTCCTTTCTCGATGCTCTCGGATCGGAAAGAGATTCGACCGCATTCTCGAGAATGTTAGAGGAGTCGGTGGAAAAAAGTTATTCTCGAGAGAATACTAACAAAGTGTTGGCCATTTGCGATGCCGCTTCTCACGTTCTGGATCGTTCCGGAGTGCGTTCAGGAGAAGCGTTTTCCAGACTACTCTTTGTTTGCTCCGGTTCAAGTATTTCGCTCCTTGAGACCTTCTCGCGTGGTGCTGAAGCATACTCAGTATATTCTAAAGATGTACAGTGATCCCTGAGAACCTTTTATTTATATATTTAACAACGCTTTTATTGAACATAAAAGGTAATATAGGAGAGTTTACACAAAGAACGTTTTCGTTACGCGCCACGGGAAGAAACCGCTTACCGTGTTGTTTCTCGCCGTAAATTTCGGGCGAGATGTCCCGTTCGCTCTCGTTCTGGTTACTGCTTTTACAAAAAGAGAATCACAGAGTTTTTGGTTTTGGCATATAGCTTTGAACATCTTCCGGTCAACGTCGGAGAAGATCGTCTCCGCTTCGACTCTTTCAATAGATTCTCTCTCTACATGGCACCTGTAGGCGATTCTTCTTCTGAAGCGATCGAAAACCGCCTGCAGGAGTCTCTGGTCTTTCTTCATGTGCGGGTACCAGACTGGTGAACAGTAGATCATGATGGGTAGCACATAGGTTCGAAACAATCTTTGATGCACGTCGATATCATTCACAACGAAAGACCGTAAAATGAGATTCATTTGCCGAGTTGCTTTGTTGGCAACCTCTCTTGTCTGTTCACTATAGTTAAAATCCGGTGTCATGATTACACCAAGATCTCTGGCGCGCTTTGTGGAGTGCAGTTCGGTGCCATCCATAAAATATGGTCTTTTCGCGTTTTTTCGTCCACAATGCATCACAACGCATTTCTCGACCGAAAGTTTGAGATCAAGTGATTTTGTCCATTGGTGAAAATCATCGATCGCTGTTTGTAGCCTCATGTGTTCACATTCGTTATTCACGCGTGCATAAATCTTCGTATCGTCGGCATAGATTTTATAAAATACCTGATCGCCGAAAACATCTTTGATAGAGTTCGTGTACAGTATGTACGCTACACAGCCTAACACTGTTCCTTGTGGGCAACCTGCCGTAATTTTCGCTTCACTTGAGAGTTTCTCGCCTACTGCCACTCGGAACCTTCTGTCAGTCAAGAAGGCTTCAATCCAGCGACATAGCTTATCGCCTACACCCATTGTTGGTAGGCACTTTAGGAGCTTTGTGTATGTCGTGAGTTCGAATGCGGATTTGAAATCAAACATGATCACATCGAAGCCTGAGTCATTTGCTTACGTGAACCCAAAGTTCACATGCGGTGCACAGGATGAGGTTACGATTGGTATTGATGACACTTGTGAAACACACCGGGCAGCTTTGATCGTATTCTCTTGCTTTCTTGTCTTTCCGGCTTGTGTCTTCGCGGTCTGGGTCCCGTTGTCGTTTCCTCTCATTGCTGGGCATCTTTGAACGCGGGTTTTACGGTCGAAAATGTAAAAATTTCACGAAAATTTGGAGCCGCAACGAAAACACGGCTTCCTTCACATGCGTAGCAGACGACGCTACGCTTTATCCGCTTTCGATTCATGAAGAACATTCCTCCGAGCTGATAACACTGATAACGACTCTCAGTGCGTGACATCAGCCTCAAGCACAACGACGGCCGCGGTCCGCACAACTTTTGGCTCGGGAACAGATCTCTTCGGAAAGCTGCTCACCTGCAGTTCTCACCCTTGCCTTGACAGTTCACTCGTGAAAACAATCGCCACAGTCTCCAAGAGCCCCCAAAGCTCTGTATTTTTGACATTTGTCCACAAGGGCTTGAGGATCCCGTGACTCACGTTGGAGATACTCTTTATCGACCAGAAAACAAAAGCGACGGGAACATTGTCACGATGAAATTCGCTTCTCCAAAACTGAATTTTCCACACGCTCTCAATCGAGTCAACTTCGTATGCCTATCTGCCAGTTTTCGAACCATAGTGGAAATCCTGTGTGCCGCGGCTCTCGCTCTCTATCGATGGGAAAATCCTGGAAGGAGGTGTTCGTGGAAGTTTCTAACGAGAGTTTCTCATGATTTGCAGATTGACATGCGGGATCATTCGTACTACGACGTCTACACGTGCCATGCCCAAAACGGACTCGGAGTACGCGAGAAACATATCAAGCTGAGCGAAGGAGGTGAGTGTTTCTGTCATTCTGGATGATTCGAGATCGAAATCCGTCTCGGTCTACCAGTGGCCTTCGGTGAAATTGATATGTATGCGGTACACAGAGAGCGCTTCGCTCTCTACGGCCTACTGCCGAATTCGGTTTCCAATACAATAGGCAGGAAGAAGATTCTCGTCGAAACTTGCCTTGATATTGAGAAAAACTTTCAATGTAAGACACCGGATGGGAAGCACGTTTTGCACAGGGACACTAGATTGGAACTTTTCACCGAGCGAATAACAGGTATCTGGCTTAGTTCTGCAACACCCCTCTCGACTCGTTGACCGGTTTCGATTCAATGATGACAGCGGAGCAGCAGAGACCATTCTGCGATTGTTGTGATCCTTGAGATACCTACAGGCTTTACGACACTCGACGATGATTGCAGCGCCTTACGTAAAATCACTTTTGATGACCGTCTCGTCGTCCTCAAGAGTGACGCTTATTAGCGCCGATATCTTGCTCTGTGTCGTTGTGAATAGCTGGGAGTGGGGCAAACATCTTGCAGAGCGTAGCTTCTCATTGACTTCCGCGCGGATCTTCACCTGTTTTCAAAACGAAGTCTCCGATAATAATCGAATCAGCGCGTGAAATGCCGATTTCCAAAGACCTCATTTGCCGGAATGTGTGCTGAGCGTTGAGAGCGGCGAAAGAACGAGAATGGAAGTTTGGTTTTCCAGATTCCGACATCGACATCGTAGAATGAGCCCGAGCCACGAGGACCACTCAATATTCCTCAGTCGGGGAACCGCGACATTCTAGTTTTTCTCGAGCTCGTTTCTGCTGCCAAGGTTTTTTCGCGAAGCGCGACTGCGCTCCATCCATTCCAATCCGTCGTATGTTCGCTCGCCGCACAATCCAAGCCAGCTCCTTTTCGTTAGTAATGTTTTTCCCTACTCCAAACAAATCAATTGACTCCGAACGCCGCGCAGCCAGCAACCGTAGAAGCCTTTCAAGAAGTTTTGTTTTGAACTCGAACAGCACCGGCGACAACTTATTTCACTTCCAGCCTCCGTTCATTTTTCTCTCTTCTTTTGACTCTTTCGCAACTTTATTTAGACGAACTCTTTTTCCTATCGTTCTGAGCTTATTTCCAGCGGGGGAGGAAGACCGCTCCAGGAAGGAGAAGCCCATGCAGTAAATTCCTCGGTGCACTTCTTTTCCCCCTTTCCTCCTTTCTCACTTTTTCGATTGCCAGCGGCCATTTTTACTGTTGTCGATTTCCAGCTGGAAAGGCCTCCCAGGTCACTTCCGACTTCGTATCTAAAACGTCCACTTTCACTCGGGATTGAGCTTCTACGTCCTCTTCTGTCCGTCGGAAAAATATCTTCCGCTTCAAATTGCGAGAGTTAGATAGACCCCCCGGCTGGGGAAGCAATGAACTACCTACCTACCTGACTAGCCACTTCGCGGCTTGCAATTGAATCACGGCTGAGAACGATGCAATCTTTCGAAGCGTTCCAAAACAATCACACAATCTTTTGAGCCTCCTGAATGGCGGTTGTTCATCTATGTATTGGAAATTCAGCCTCCAACAGGACGGTTGCTCCGTCCTGGAGTTATTGGTCGGAACAACATTTCCCAATTCACCTTCGTTCCTCACTCACTGTCGGCCAAAACCAAACTCTGTTTCCAAAGTATTGTTTGAAAGAGACTCGGCCCGAACGCTTCATTCCTTCTCCTTGGCCTGCGTTCTCCAGAAACGCATCGGAAATCAATGATCCGCTCCCTCGGTTCTCCTGGCTGGCTGGCCGGCTCGCCCATCTCATCCTTCCCGCTTGTGTGGCTTCCCTCTTCTATCCATCCCGAATCTCCTTGAAGGACGACATTGTATGCGTCAGAGTTTGTGAACAAGTCGTCAGAATTAAGGAGAGCCGGTTGGGGCGCAACTGACAGCGCTGTTTGCGAAGTTTTAATTAGCTTAGCCTCCACAAGCGACTGAGGTTAACCTCATCTTAGCCAGCTCCACGCCCTCTTCGTCGCCGCCACCGAAGACAATCACTATCTATGGACGCCGCCCGGTATCTAAAGCAGACCAAGAAGTTTCAACGAGAGCTCAGCATAGGAAAAAACCGTTTGCGTTCACAGCGTTGGTTCTGTTAGTGGAAATGATGGAGACGACAACGAAATCCGGGTTCTGCCTAAAGTGCATAAGATCACATTACCGAAGTTTGTTGTATGCTCAGTCATTGGATCATCAAACAGAGCTGACGGATCGCTGGATTTTGCTCGTACTCCGATCTCGACGTTGTTGTTGTTGTCGCCGCTGCCGATAATCAGAAAATCAGCTGATCGGATTCTTTAGAGCGTCCAGCGAGAACGATGAACTATCGGAGGAACTTCTTCTGTTTGACAACAAACTCGATGCGTCTTAGTATCTCTCGGTTGAAGGGGGTCTTGAACCCTGCCGAGTAATCTGACCATAACGGCCTATGACGGCACTGAAACTCATCAATTTTTTGAAGTAGACATCGCTTTGAGAGCTCGGGTTCTCGAGGAAATTATTGTTCGTCATCGCAATCAGTCAGTTGAACGGTTACTCATTTCCTCCCAGCTCCCTGGGGAATCGTCGTCAGAGTTCTGGGACAACGAGAATCGAGGAAAAAGTCGAATACATTCCTAAATGAATCCAGCTCGAGGTTCCCCCTCGAGCGAGCATGTCTGGGTTAACGATCATAATCTCTGGGCTTGAAAGAGGTCGCTGAGCGCCAATCGAAGTTCGAGCCAAAGGTCTAGAATTCAATTCTCATGGCTCATGTATTTTATCCCATCTTCGAGGATCTTCTTAAAAACTCTCCCCATGCATAACATGTTTTCTTGCAGGATTCCGGTGTGACAAAATATTAAGGTTGGATCGACTCATAGTTACAGAACCGTTTGTTTTTTTCTCGCAGGCCCACCAACAACGCCTCGAGTGAGTGTGATCGAAGCCAAGAAAGACACGATAGTTCTGCACATTGATCACAGCGATGACGAGTATCTCAACGAACTCGGTATCGACTCGTTCCGGGTTCAATACAAAACCGACGACGGAACTTGGGAGACGGCACCCGCTCAAGAATATCCCGTCAACAGTAAGTCGCTTCTTCTCAACTCGTTCTATTCTTCTCTGTATTCCCACCAATCACAATCAAGAGTCTTAGCTGACATCTCGATTTCAAGAGAGTGTACCGAACTCGTGCCGTTCAACAATGAAATGGCCGAAACTACGTCGATATTGAAACGTTCGACTGGCTGGCAGGCTGGCTTGCTTGCTTCCTTTCTCAATTCGACCTAACTCGGTTTTCCCGTTCCATTTCCCCCCTCCCCCCTGGCAGAGTATGATAGCGTGACTTCTGAAGAAACGAGCATTTTCAAAACTGGAACGTTATGGTCCGTGGAAACATTGGCTGAGTTTGCCGCTCTGTTTTCTGTCAGAGCGTCTCTCTCCTCGTTTTGCTCACTTTCCTCTAACCTGGGAGACGTGATGTCTTGCCACGCATCAATGGATCAGTTTTATGTTTCAACGTGTCCGAATAGCAAGCCACCCAACGACCCAAGCGACGGACCAGCCTTAGCTACCACCGAGCATGCAACCGCTACGCCTGTTGTTGCCGTCGAGCCGGCACAGCGGCCTATTCGATGCCGCCAGTATACTGCAAACGTTTTTTACGGGCTGCCAGGCTAAGTAAGCGACCAAAAACGAAGCAAACGCCAGTCAGCCGGTAGACGCTCAGTCCTTTAACGGTGGCGGAAACATGGCAGCCTTTTGTGGCCGTAAAAACAGGACACAAATAACTTGTGTGTTGAACTTATTAGACTTGGCGGCTCGTAAGGCGCTCTGAGAACTTTATAAGTTCAGCAGCGTGATGAAAGAGCACCAATTCGGCATAAGAGAAACGAAAACGTACCGCGGGAGGAGATCATATTTCGTATCTGGCAGTTTTCAACATTTCGATGCTGTTCCAGGTGATCGTAGTCCACACTATCATCTGCGCAACTTGAACACCAATACCAGCTACGTGATCCGAGTTTCAGCCAAGAACGCGGCTGGTCCCTCCGACTTCTCGCAGGTGAGTGTAACCTTCTGGTTAATGATTTCGTTTGCAGTCCTTGAAAGCTCTGGTATTGTTGTGAAAAAAGGAAAATATTTTCTGTCCATCTCATATCGGATGAATTTTTGCGGAGATCTCTCCGGGAAAAATTCCGGAATTCTCCAGAGAAACAGTGAAATATGCCACGTGAACGCGACTTGGGCGTTCATTTCCGCTCCGTCATGGTTCCTCGAGGCTTTCCCTTGTCGGAACAACTTTTATCATGATGATTGTGATCTAGAATCTAGATAGTGAGCTATAATCCACTATCTCTTCCAGGAGCTCTACCACCGCACGCAGACCATGGACTACCAGCGCGCGCCCGTCGCAGCCTCGAGTCAACTGTTTTCATCCACAGTTGTTCTTCTCTTCCCGTTGCTCTTATTGAGACAGCGAACTTAGAGGCAACTCAAACCCCTCCCTTACCACGCGTAGTTGAGCCAATGGAGCCAGAGCTGTCAAGTGCAAACAACATCGACAACAATCCAAATTCCTCTCTCTCTCTCTCTCTGTCTATCTTTCTCTCTTGATCTATCAAACTCTTCTCGAACCCAAGAGAACAGAGAACGACGAAATTTCGATTTTACGCTACGAGAGAAAAGAAAGAAACGATTCCAATTCAGTCGACTTGATTCGAACGACAGACGTTCCTTCCGTAAGCAGGCGATCATACGAGAAAAGAAACAAAACTACGATGATAGGTCGGTTGGCATGGCAAATGCTTTGTTACCTCACAACAGCCTGACGTCCTGATCCTAACCACCTCCTTGCGAAGACCACCGAACACTTCCCCAATAGTGCCTGCCTGTGAGTGAACAAGCAAGCAAGCCGAGGAGTCCACCTCTAGAACCACCAACCTTAGACCGCTCTGTGCATGCAGTACCCACCTGAAAAGTCACCTGAAGAAGAACCTACTTACAATTAGATAACTTACCTGAACCTCTAGCGAGAACGCCTACCCAGCTACGTAGCCACCTGATACGCATAGCTATCCCATGACCGTATGGTTGTCCTTGTACCAATTAGTTAGAAACAAAGAGTACCCCTGGTGTCGTCGCGGCGACAAAGTGTGCCTCGCCAACTGACCTTGTGGAGCTCACGTAAAGGAGGGGAAGATTGAGCGAAACGATCACGGAGCCTTTTGGGTGAATTCAAGTCCCGAGCAGCCGTCTTCTCGTGAGTTGAAGACGACGACGGTTCTGATAGAACAATCGTTTATTTCCAATTTGTTTGGAAACCTTTTCGTCATCTCGCGAATAGCGAGTATGTAAACAAGCCTAATGAGAGACATTTTTCTAACAATCCTCCGGATCCACCAATCGCGTCATGTCACGAGACGAGAGGAATCTCTCATTTCGAAATGGGATTCCTCTTCCGAGACCGGCGTGACGCGTTTGTGCCCTTGAACAAAATTGCGTGAGGACTCCCACAGCTCTCGCAGTCTCCCTCTCTCCATATGTATGTGTGCGTATTGTGCGTGAAAGCGTGCTGTGTGTGTATTCAGAGCAAACAAAAATAATTTTCTATCTTCCCTCTAGATTTACGAAGCGTCGATTCTGGCTGTTCGGCACCACGACCTAGTCTACCCCGTCTCGTTCTCATGTACAAATTTCCTACAACTTTTACTTTCACCAACCTGCATCGATCCCGGTGCGCTCTAGTTCCCCTCCCGCAATCGCAAGATGTGAAAACTCTCACCTGTCTCGAGTGGTTGCCGTCCAGTTCAGACCGACTTTGTTGATAGATGGAAATCATGATAAAACAGCGAACATGAAGACAGCAAATGAGGATATTATTATCATTATTATGATGATGATGATTAGAACCGGATGGAGACATAGCATTTTTTAAGAACAACGACGACATCGGTCCGCATCATCGTCCAATGAGATGCAGACTACGACGAACTCGAAAGATCAGGAAATCATCCGCAACGAACGCTATAAGACCGATTTGCGCTCGAGAAATGAGTGGCTGGGAGTTTGGAAAATTGTGACTCATCTGAATCATTTGTCGAGCTATCATTCATTCATCCGAATAATCAATCAATCAATCACTTCCAAAAGGTGGCTCAGTGTATCGATGGTATTTGTATTTTGGCTCATCAGCAGATCAGTGATGAACGGGAGGAAGTGAAGTGATGATTACAGGAAAGAGACATCAGGAAAAATTCCTATATTTTGTTACCACGCTTAAACCGAATGTCTTCTATATCGCGAGCTTCACCACGAGCCACGAGTCTTCTCAGAGCGGTACACGCGGCGGACGATGGGTTTACATTTCCATTGAATCACGGCAAATCCGGAAACCTAAGTCAGACTAACAGATTGACAATCGAAATGTACTCCGTGTTCCCTCCTTGGTTCGATGTTGCTTCCCCGCGGCGTCTGCTCCGCCAAGAAATCTCGTGTTCGATTTTTGCGGAGACAGTGGTCGTACCAATGATTTCCGAGCGTTTGGTTTTTGTCGGTGGAACCTTCTCGGTCCATCCGATACTGGTTCAGATGGTGCTGCTCATCGATTCGTTGGGCGGGGGCAGTACGTGCTCGGAAAACTAGTTCAAGACTGAATTATCCGTCGCAACGGACTAGTCTGTCGCCGCAAAAAAAACTACGGTGGACACTTGCCTCGAGGATGTCGTTCGTCTCGACGTGCTTCAGTTTGGATTTGCGGAATTTCCTTCTCAATACGTTCTCTTCGAATGGTTTCAATCTTTTCTTTCGATGTTGAAAGCCCGAATTCCCGCATGGTACCGCGCCGATGACGATGATGAAGATCACGATTGGATTTATTTCGATGATGACGACGACGATGAACGACGCAGGAAACTTTGACGGTCTATGATAGAAACAGTGTAAATACGAAATGTGTTAATTGTGAATAATTTAATACAAAAACAGAAGTAACAAAATTCACAAAAAAAAAGTGAAGAGGACAAGCTTAAACTACTGGACAACAATCGACCGGCAGATGAATGAAAATATATAATGATGATGAGACAGCGTTGAGTACCCCTCTGATGTCGAACAATCTCTGAAAATGTCACAAGTACCATCGTTGTACTAGCGTAGTCTCCGTACCATGCCTCGCCACAATCATTCAGAGGATATTCCGGCTCGTCTCCATTAACAAAATGGTGCATTTCACTTTGAATGGAAAACATGCTGAATTGTCGAGATAAGTTCTGAGCGTGGACAACAGAATCAAGCATACCGAATACTTATATCATCGGGAAAATTCGACAGGAGCAACAGAGCAACACAGAAATCAGATGGAACTATGAAGAGGTGTACTGAGGTGGAGAAGTGAACTGACATTGACGAGAGAAGGTGGTAAATAACCTATAAATAAATATTTACATGTTCCTTTCATCGAAAACGATTGTGTTTATTATTCTCGCCGTGAGTTGGGACAGCTCACTTGGACATCTGAGGCAATGCCGAAGCTTTTATATTCTCCCACTAAGGATTCCGTTCGGACCCATGACTCAGTTTCGTTTTGATTCTCCAACTTTCAACATCTTTGATCATCGGATGAGGATTTCTCGCGGGTTCTTTGTCCTCTCTCATCGTGTGGCCGTGTTTTTTGGCATTCTAGGAAACTTGTCTCACGCTATATGCGAATTCAAGCAGAGAGAATTTGATTGGCGATTTCGATTGTGTCGAAGAATCTCTCTGGGCATCTCTTGGTCCCGAATCAGATCTTCCAGGCATTCCGCCAGATTCGTCGATCGCAAATCAAAGAGTTCCGTTATGTTGTGGAAGTTTCGTCCGTGGTGAACCCTCACCATCCGATTGGGCATCGGGAACACCATATCTCCGGTGTGGAAAGCGCGCAAAGATCAAGAGATTTATGAGTAATATATGACAGCCGAGAATTCTGTTGAAGCAAGTTAAGGTTCTAGGCGGCTGTATCAGATTACAAAAGTTGCCAGAGTTTCTCCGAAGCGACTTCCTGAGCGTTTCCGAGAGGACAGAGTTTGGTCTTTGCGTACTCGTTGGCTGCTCGGGAATCGGTAGCTGGCGAGTGTCTTGGCGCGGCGCCAGTTATTTTGCGACGGAGAATGGCGCCCGTCTGGCTGCCGACTACGGTTGGATACATCCGCATCGTCTTCAACTCCAAGGAAACAACAGCAAAACGCTTCTCTTGCAAATTGTATCTGCTTGCGCCAGACACTCATAGATATATGATCATAATACTGCTCAAATTTGTAGTCTGCGTTCGCGTTCCTGCATTCAACAGAGATGCCGCCATCGTAAGAGCCCCACTTCGACTCTCCCGCCCGTCGACACGAAATAATACCTAAGCAAGCGGGTGAATCGTGTACATTCGTTGTCCTCATTCGGCGTGCGTCGTGCGACTTCCATACTTCCGTGCTGGAAGTTCTCCATTACACTCCGGGGATCCGATGTGTTACAAATTAAAAGTTGCAATTGCTCTACAGGACCTCCGTCATTAGAGAACAACACAAGTTAGAGTGGAACAAGTTGAAGGGAACAATAGAAATTAGAATATCGGACTACCGGGTATCTCCTCAAAGAAAGAAGACTCTACGAGTGATTCGTAATTCGTACGAGTGATCGCGAGGATCCCTCAATAAATTGGGTTTTATCGCACAAAATGATCCAAAACGAAGCACATCTTTGTGCACAAGGTTCGTGCGACAACCTTTTGGATCGAATGCCACTTCGAGCGATCACATTCGAGTGCCTTGAGATGGAGCAAACAGAAGAACCCTCTATGACCAAATCGTCCAGTCTATCAGCAGAGACAATTCTGGACAAAGGCTTTTCGCATTAGCGGAGAATGTCGTTCTATCGCAAGCGGAACGATGGAACCATGTGACCAACGCGGAATCATTCGGATTTCGATTCATTTCCAGATTTGGAACAGAATTCATCCGAAACCGTTTGAACTCGAATCTGTCTCGCAAACTCGAGTATCGATTTTTAATTCTCCGTTTAGCTCTCCTGGCCAGTCTAGTCCGAGATAACTGTCAAAAAATATTTACAAATCAGACGTGGGCGACTTTGCGTGCAGCAGCCGCTACCGCCATATTTCAGCGGATTCGTTACTTCTAGAGGCAGATGGCAAACCTGCCCGGCGAATTCATGAGCTCTCCTTTGACCCGCTTTGGATGACGCTCCTGTTTCGCGTGGAAAATTCGAGGCAGAAGTCTTCCACCATCAGCGATATGCGCCAGTGTCGAATGGAAGAACCGTTAGGACGAATCTCTGTCCTGAATGCGGGATTTTCTCCGTAAAGACTCCGGGGGCAATTCCTTGAAAGGTATCATTTGTGAAAATATCAGAAAAGCAAAAGTACAGATCCTCGAGGTACTATTTATATTTTGGTGGAAATTTTCTCGATTGTCTGAGGGGAAGTCGTTGTGTATTTGCCTACAATCTCTCCATTTCGTTCCGCGTTCGGTTTTGCAGGACCATATTTCAGCCTAGTCTTCGGCTCTAACGACGATTCGAGTCGCAGCCGCGTTTCTATCGTCTCTTTCGTTTTTCTGCTTCTCTTCCGCATGCCACCATTTGGCTGGCTTCGTTCTTTCAAAGCCTACCCCTGCTCCACACTTTTCCATGGTTTGTTCCCGTCTTTCTCTCAGTCAGTTTTTCTCTTGCCAGCATTGCCTTCGGCTTCCCCACCCGTCGCCCACTCAGAAATATCTTCTGCTAAAAAGTGCATAAAAGTTTTTATGCTACCGGTGAAAGGAACTCGGAGAAGCGAGGAGAAGAAGAAAAGAATCACTCTTTAGGAAAAGATCATCAGCAAGCGCACCGTTCGATCGCAGGTTTTTCTTTTTCGGAAATACTGCACATCGATGAACGCCCTGATCGTGGCTTGTTGATCTCAGCTTTCCTGGATTGGGGTCGAACCTCAAAACCGAGGTTGGAGCAGAACCGAAGTTCAGACCTTTCGGCGAACCTTTCCAGATCTCTACTGGTAGCTAAAAATAACAACCAGGCCTTCGTTGGTCGGAACGCGTACTTCAATCCTCTTTTCAAGCCACGCTGGTTTTTCAGACGGAATGATTCCAACATTGAATGGCGAGAGCAGCCGAGTCTGCGGAAAGTGTCTGCGTCCACTTCAGAGAATCTTTACCCGAAATTCAGAACATTATCCCGCTGTTGAGATGAGTGAGTTTAAAACCCTCGTCGGCGTGGCCTTTCGAAAGTGTTAACGCTTCAAAAATAGAATGCTCGTTAGAGTTTGTTACGAGGCTTCTTTTTTGCCCGGAAATTTCCACCAGATCCGTTGACAGATTGATAGTTACTGGCTGGGAGGTTTTTCCCGGACACAGCTATTTTCACGCTCAGGTTCAACCTCTGGAAGCGTTGTTCATGGTGTTAATGTCAGGAAATTCTCTCAATCTGGATTTTCTCTTTGTTCGGAATGCCGATGCGCATTCGCCTCGGTGACCAGATGATCGGGTTGGGAAATCCGATGCTCGGATTCGTGATCTTCAACAGTGCTCGATATTACATCGATTCGACATTATGATCCGATATTTCAGTAGCAGTGCTTTCGAGCAAAAGAAACCCCGGAGTCCGCACCGCGCCAGATTCGAAGATCGAGCTCAGCGATTGCGTAGCGTTTTCAGAATCGACGAGTTCGCAGTTTTCAGACAGGAGGATCGATGCCCGTTCTTCCAGACGACCAGAACGGGAGTAGATTCTGATGAAAAGGCTCGAAACGGATACGCAGGACACGAAGGTCCTCAGATGGGCGACCGGTGACAGAAATGGTACTGTTTTTGTGCCATTGCAACCAAGCATGTAACAATGTGTACAGAAATCTCCGCCCGTAGTACGTCAGCCTATTCGCGACGTCCTGCGGCTAGATAGAGTCAGCGGGACATGCGGTCGTTAACGTTGTTTATGGGGCCAGACTCACTCGTTTCTCGCTGTCTATCTCTGTGTGGGTGCCCTTTGTGCGATTTATGTTTCCCAAAGGTCCTTGTTGCAAGACCCATCCTCGAACTGCGCTCACATGCGTGCGGGGTTTGGGTACACGCACGCTTGCACGCAGCAAACACTCGCATGCCCGTACAATTGATTCACAGTTAGACTAGGAGAAGTATCACGAGCGGCCGCAAAACTTTAAAGCACTTCGTGGAAGTCGTCATGCCGCTGCCGCCGCCGCTTCCCACCGAAATGTTCGAGTCCCTCCCAAAGCTCTGGTTGGGAACCCTGTGATTGCTTGTGAGGACTCCGAAATCGATGGGAGCTGCCGAGAGCTTGGACCCGCGGAAGTTTCGTCGTCTCCGCAATGGAGTGGCGCCATATCGAAGTTTGCCGCTTTTGCCGGACGGTGTGGTGAAATAACGCTCGGCGAACAACTGTTCGCTCCCGTTTCGATATATACAGACAGAACGTCGGCGTCGCGGTGCTGTGACCTGTCCTGTGGGGACAGAAGAGGGATTCCCGACTCGATAATCAACACTGTCGTAGCGATTCGCAATCCACAGATGGCGAATTTCGCAAGCGGCGGTCTACCGCAACTTGACACTGCATCGGTCCCTGGTCGGCCCAACGTAGTTTTCTCTACGATTCGGTTGTTTGCCAGCGGCGGCGTGTGACTGTCCTTCTCGATTGGTGAACGAACAAAAATGAGGTTCGGTTCCTTCCTCATAAAAAAACGTTCGCCGATCTCGGTAGCCGTTGGGTTCCTGCGACAAAAATGGAACTCTGTGCTCGCGAATCTCTGCGCACGGCGGTGTTGTCTTGCCGCCTTGTTAGCCAAGCCTACGGACGAATCAACCATTCGGCGAGACGGAGCGAGGCAAAGAAAGCGAGGCCATGCCAGGAAACTCGATAAGGGAAGATGTTTCGCTCCTGATGACGTTCCGTGATGAAGGTGGCGTCCGAGCATCCAAAAACATCCACTCGGAGTTTCGACGCACGCCACCGCCTTTATCTCGGATTCTTGTCTGCCGGTTTCAGTCGTCTGGTCGGCCTGCCTGCCTGCCTGCCTGCCTGCCGGCTAGTCAGTCGCTGTGGGAGCTCACCTGCCGCCTGGTCGGACAAAAAAAGCCAACCGATCCAGAAACCCTTCATGACGAACTTTTGACGTGAGTTTTTATCGTTACCCCGGGTTTTGACATCGAGCCAGCGATCTTAAGAATACCTCGTTCTCCAGTTCTTGTCCCACCGTCAGCGTTGAGGAAGGAGACGACCTTGGAGTACGGAAAAGCCACTTTCGGTTCTTCTGGTCGTCTATAAGAACTACCGAAACTACCCGCGAGTTCAACAACCGACGAAAACGTGCACGCACGCGGTAGCTTAGGCCCGAATGAAATCAGGGCGTTTGAAATCCGTAGCTTGACTTTCCCAGAAAAATCGCTGCAGCTGTACCGTGTCGTGGAGTGACGACAACGACTGAATTCTCGATGTTCGTCGGACACACAGAACAGACGATGCGAGAACCATAGAAGGGACTTCCGGAGGCGCAACGCTTTTGCTTGCATCCGATTGAATTCTTGGCTACTATCCCCATCATCCGCCACTTACTTCTTTGCGCTCATCATTTGTCTCCTTGAAATGAGGAAGTCTGCTTTTGGATTACGTTCTCAAACAGACTCTGAGGGGTGGATTTGTCCACTGAAATTCAGGATAGAACTTCTCTGTAATCCAACGAAAGAACGGAAAGTACCGGAGATGGTGTTCTGGGTTCGCTGCGCGCTGACATTCGAACATCTTTCAAAATGTATTGGTTGCGAGCTTTCGGATTCTTTTCTTTGGAAGCCAGAAGAATCGACTCCCTTCACTTTGTCTGCCGTTCGGTCTGCTCTTTTCGTGTGACGAAGAAATGCCTCGTGGGGAATGCAGACCTCTGCCTCTGAAGCATTTGCCGGTGGACATCGATGTTTTTGGAAGTTGCTGCTCGTTTCACCGACGCTTGCTCTCCCCCTGTTCACCAAGATGGAGTGCTCTGCCTTCGCTTGACGTCGGGAGCTCCTCGAGCCTCACTCCAACTACCGGGCTGGGCTGCCTCGTCACATCCTTCACCCAAAAGTCTTCCATGAGACACACCGGAGTGATTTGCGTGATTAAATTCTTCAGTCAGAAAGAAGGCCTTTGAACGACTCGAGTTGTTTTGGAATCGTCAGAGGAGAGCTGAATGGCAATGAAGTTGTTTTCATCCTCGGACAACCTTTCCTATGTCAGGGGCGAGCAAGTTCTGTTAACAGCTACGCTAACAACTCGGGGATAGTCGACCGACAGATATGAATGTCATCAATGCGATGCACGTGCATTCGTTTCTCGTACGAATCACGTAACGTGCATTCCTTCTATTGTTGACCCCAAAGATGGATTCTTCGTATTCCTTTCTGTCTACCGAGTTATCGGACACATAAGGATGCTTCACGGCAATGCCACGCGTTCATTCACCCGATCTGATCGCAATCAGATTCGCTTGTCGTGAATCCTGAACTCAAGCTCGTGGTTTTCCTTGATCGTCATTCTCGATGAGCGGAGGTTGGGAGGGCATTTTCCCGAAATTTTCGATTTCCGCTCTTGGCGCCACGTTGCCGAGTCACGCTACTGCCTCAAACCGCAGCTGCAGAGGCCGAAGGATTGGGAAACATTGGCGAGAAAAAGCTCAAGTGAGGAGTCTTTTCGATTTTGGGTTTCGGGGTCTGATTGCACAACCGGCAGTGGTTGTCAACGACCGACGTCGTCTCCGCCCCTGCCCCATCCCCTCCTCTTCTCTTCCTTTTGAGTTGCGTGATCTTTGCACAAGACGCTCTGTGATTGGGACTTCATGTTCATCTCGCATCTCTTGAGCTCAGCGTCAAGCAATCAAGCACCGACCTACTACTCACCGGCTGGTTAATCTCATTTCTTGACTACAAGAAGTCATCTCTCATTCGTTCCGAAATGACTCAGACCTCTCTCGAAGAACAGCAACACGGAACGACACAGAACCATTTGACATTGGCTAGGGTAACGACGAGGCGACGATCAGTCGAGATGATTGCCGGTCACGTGTCTTCTTCCTCTCTAACGCGCAGCGTAAAGGCGGGCATGGTGTCAGAGCCCGCAGCGAACGCCCGCAGTGGCAACAGCGACTTTGAAACAGCTCACCCCACCCAGAAACCTAGCCACGAACCCTGTCCCACGGCACTACCGAGGAAACTCTCAATGAAACAAGTGGTGAAGTATGGAGTATAGATTGCACACGCCTCACTTACTCGGTCTCTCACTCTACTCCACCGACTTACCGACCAAATCGCCCGCCCGCCCAACCTCTGAAGTGGCTTTTTTCATTCTCGCTTTTGCCACGCCGCCCGTGTCTCGTCCGTTTACTCAAAGTGTCATCGCCGTCGTCAGTCATTTTGAGGGCTGCTCTTCCCAATGGCTTTGGATGATCGAGTTGAAGATTCAGAGACAAAACAAAAATCTAGAACTAGAACCCTCGGGCTGCTTACCTCTTCTCGAACATGATCTTGATCTCGGAGAAGAAGTCTGGCTGAGCAAAGCTGACATTGAGCTCTCAAAAATAGCGGCAGCAGTAGCAGTGCGATGGAGAATGAACTTCCATTGAGCCCCTTGACTTGGTCTCGACGCGAAGCTTCGACTCCGCACTATCATAAAACACCTTCATGCAGTTGGAGAGTTACGGCTGCTATCCACACAAGCGCTTCCAGACGGAAGAAAATGCGGCGGCGTTTCGTCTACCGAAAGAATTCGAGGTCACCAGACCCGTATCTTTTGTGCCTGCCTCGAGACTACACAGTGTCGTACGCGTTCTCGTCAAAGCACGGCTTCCGCGATCCGGCGATCCCGGGGAATTCAAAGTGAATCCGGGAAAACACGAAGGATATCCTCCCGCCGAATCTGTGCTTCGGTTTAATTTGCTTACTGTGGTGGTTTCAAACGATCGTCGCTCAGCCTGCACACAATTGGCTTGCCGTAGCGTTGTCTGGAAGGATGGAAATGGATGAAGATTTTCTAAATTTTCCATCGATTTAACGGCACCTAAACAGTTCGATGGGGGAACACAAACATTCTCCTTGAGCAACGAGGATATATGTACATAGATGAGTTTCTATTCCGTGGTTTTCATAAGATTCAATTCGCGGTTGTGACACTCTGACAGGATTCAGGATTGATTGGTTTCGGGCGGCTTTGTTCGGAATTTGTATTCGTCCATCACTAACATTGCGACACGGTGTCATCCACAGATTTCCTCCAATTCCGTCGCGGGAGCGCGTATTCACAACCGTCGAGTGAAATTGCTCCGCAGAGTCCAATTCAAAACTCAAAATTCGAGTTTGTCGACGCGCTGGACATCTTCAAGCTATCCGCGCTCCTCTGAAATCACTCCCGGGTGTCAAAACCGCAGACTGACTCCTTGCGTGAATTCCTCAAGGGAGAAAAACTCATCAACGATTTGAAGGCGGCCGCGTTCGTGCTCCACTCCGAATTTTAATAGGCCCGACAGTCTGTGATTCAGATGCTTCACGAAGCCAAGAAAACAGTCGCTTTTTTTTCTCCCCCAACAGCTCCCGCTCTATTTGTGGTCGGGGATCAGGTGCGCAATTGAAAGGATATCCTACCAAGAGTTGCGGCCAGAGGAGAGAAGGAGATGGCAGCTAGATTCGGTAAAATGGGGAAAACGAGGGGATCGTGAGAGCGAAGGTCTTTGTTCAGAGCTCGTCCAGGGCATGGGACACATTTACATAATCGACAAGCAACGCTCGAGAGCTTTTTTCTTTTGTCCGAATTCGTCTATTCCTTCTAGTGCGTCCCCGGTACTCGAACCACCGCCACCTGAGCGCTCCCCAAACTCTCCCTCCTGCTTTTTTCTTCCGTGCTTCGTTTATATTTTCCCTCTGTCACTGTTTTTTTCAATGTTTCCCTTGGCTGACGAGTCTTAAATGACAAGTCCAAAAAGAAACTGAGACGGCCGCAGCGAGGAATTCCTGCGAGGCGTCTCGACGATGGTCGCGGTGGATCAAGGGAGCTTTCGAAACGTCGCGAACCGCGGTCACGGTACGGAGACCCCGGAACGCTTTTCTCGCGGAAATTTCTCCGTGAGAATCCCTCCGCTTGTTCGGTAGTCCGCCGCCTGAGGATTCCTCGTTCGTCCGAAATGTTCCCTCAATTGGCCTTCGTTGACATCGTCTCCGTTTCAATGACTCGAGCAGTCTTGCACAAAATAAACACCGCGGTATTGCTCGGCTGGAGAGAGGAATAAAAAAGATCGAAACGCTCGGGAGACCGGAGAACGATTTTGGGGAGAACGAAATTGAGAGGCGCGATGAAATGGACTCTGTCGTAGCTCTACTTAAAGTGTTGGCCGAGCTCGGGGTTCGGGGGATCTGAAAAGTGAGAATTGAAACTATCCGTGGGCGAAACGAAAAGATAAGTCCTGAAATCGATGAACGAAAATATTTTTTCTTTGGCGGAGTGATGGCGTGGGCCGCTTTTTCCACATTTGACGGAAACCTCGGAAGATTTGACCTGACTCAAAGTGATTTTCCGCATCGACCGAGACCAAGTAAAATGTCAGTTTGGAAAGTAAGTTGGTGAGACCTAAGCAGTTCGTAGCTCCAAGTGTAACAAAGAGAGGAAAATACACAATCCTTGGAATATCTCTCTCACGACAGACGCTTGAAATGGCTGCTGGAGAAGAGGAGACGATCCGTCTGCTCGGGTGAGTTCCATTCCTGATGGCAAACAGAGTTGTCGCCAGCTCCGTCATCGCAAGACTTGTTTGAACGTGTCGAGCTGTTTGGCAATCGCCCTGTCTACCTCCGTCCTCGTCCTAATTTCTCCTTCTTCGTCATCCCTTCGTTTCTCTCACCAGACTTTCACTCGGTGCCTCTCCAACTCAGTGATTCAGTTATCAGGTTGCCTGCGACAAGAGCGAGGAGGACTCGTCGTTGTCTTCTCTCGCCGACTGGCTACATAATATCGATCCCGGGAGATCCAATTTTCTTTTGGTCACCAGACGCTGGTGGTCGGAGTTTCTTCCCGCGCTTGTCTGTTTTGCTTCTTCTCGCGCTTTCCCCCTTGCGGTCACTCTCCCACTGTGTGGTCGCGAACGAAGAAAAAGAGAGGAAAGCGCTTGATCTGGTGCTCAGCTCAGATCCCTTGAGCTTTCATCCGTCAGCGATCAGGAGACGACAAATCTTTCAGACAGCGAGGAATAGCGGGAACGGGAGAAGCGGAAATGAAATCTCGAATCCCGTAGGGTCCGTGCTTTACTACTGAGCTGCGCCGGCGCCGCGCCGGCGCCGCGCCGGCCGTCGATGCCACCGACCGACGCCTGTTGCAGTCCTCAGTGGGTGACGATCGGCATGAGTTGCCTGTTACGGCCAAGCGCCGACCACGACAGTGGTTGCGGAAGCAACGGTAACGCTTCGGGTTTTTTTGGCGTCGACGTTGCCAAGACGGAGGCAACAGTTACATTCGTATGCCACTCATGGTCAGTCGGCAAGGCGCGAAATTTAAAGCTTTAAATCCCATCCGACGAATTGGACTCGACCGGCAACGAACAGGGGAGGGGGCCCTCGACGGGGGCCGCAGAGAAAAAAAGCGGAGCAGCGCCCAGCAAGAAGGCTGGGCGGCAAGAAGCAAGCTGGGTGGATGGCCGAGTGACTGGCGGGCCAGCAGACGACGAACGGGCGAGATAGGCAACCGGATTCTGTCCACGTCGTCCACTCGGCTTCTTGTCCACCGAGACAAGGACCCTGTCGGCGGCGGCCTCCTCTTTCTGAAGGGCTCGTTTGGAGTTCCGCCGCAAGCAGATGAACGTAACAGTCCGGACCTAGGGCTGGAGTAGCGTCACCACAAGATTGGATACGGGGCGGATCGTATGCCAAATCAGAGGAGTTGGAGAGCGAACGATGAAAGGTAAGGAGAGTCGAGGAGGAGCTGTTGATTTCTCGATCGAGTCATCAACAAATGGGTTTCCAGAGATTCTAGAAGAGGTTTTGCGAAGGGGTGGGGAGTGTTTCCGGGACTTTTTCCCGTATTCATCGAAACGATGCTGGATATTCAAGAAACGGGAGTTCTGTCGTGGAAATTGGGAATCAGCTCTCGGTCCCGATCATGGGCGTCTCCCTGTTCGTTTCTTCCGCGGTTTGGGATTCGCGCTCCCTTTAGCTGAATCGGAGAGAGCCTAGCGTTAGTGTTTCGTGTTTTCATTGAAGAACGCCGCGCACATGCTCGGATTGTGGGAAAAACATTCCTCTCGAAAACATCGGCTTGAAATCATTTTGAGTTTCTCCATCGATCAGGAATCAAGGCACGGCGGATATTTCCGGAAGGAGTTCTCAGAGCATTGTTCCAGGACGGTCGCTCTCAGCCTCAAACGGAATCGAGGAACAAAACAAGCAGCAGCATTCAGTAATCCTAATAATGTTCCTGAAAGCACTCGGCGCTCGAGTTGTGGCGAGTCTTCGCGGATCCTTCCTCGACAAAGAAGAGCGGAACCGCTTTCAAAACCGACGGCGAAGAGAACGGAGAAGGAATACTAACTGAAAGGCTTCTGCGATAAAAAGTGACGTCGCATATCTATCTCACCCTTTTGTACCCGCTTCGGCTTTCCCTTCGGCCCCTTCTAACTCATGAAATCAAAGTAGATTGGCCTCCATCAAACGGAGAAGACATCCACGGCTCGTGGCGAGAGTGAATCGTCGTCCTCCGAAGTATTTTTCTCGTCCTCCTCGAAGAAGAATCATCAGCATGCCGCTCTCGGAGATCGTTCTCTAATGGAACCCTACTGGGTTCAGGATAATTGTAATTTGCTTTGTATATCTTTAAGGATGCGAATTTGTCGAATTTCAGAAAAACTTCTCGGGAGGAATCGACTCCAAAATCCACGTGAGCATCGCTGAATGGTTCTCGCTGAGCGATATGTCTGTCACTCGATCCCCAAACTCGTATTTCTTCACCCCCAGAAATAAATGGAATGCAAGTCCATCCGAGGAGGATATTCGCGGAAAAACTCTTCAAAGAGTTTTGTGCTGCCCCGGAGCTCATCATATCGGAAGGATCTGCAGCGATCCCCGCGCAGTTTCGCGGTTTTTTTCGCCCCTCTACTTCCTTCCTCCCTCGACGGGTGGCGACGAGCCGAGCAGGTAGAGTTTTATTCTTCGTTCAATGCACACTACCCTCGGGTAGCTCGAACTCAGTCAGTGCCATTCTGCCTGGATCCTTGAATGACTGCCGCTCTCTCTTCTCCATACATATCTTCATGTTATTTAAGTCGTCGTCGTCGCCGTCGTCTTCCTGGGAGGCTCACTCACACAGACAACTTGCTTATGTGTGAACTTTGTCCCGAATTCGTTTTTTCTCATTGCCATGCAGTGTGCATGCATCGTTTCCCTATTGTGAATACCACAGTCACTCGAAGCGATGCGAGTTGCTTCTTGCAAACTTTTCGCTCTTATTCCTCGCCTGCGAGGTTTGATGTGTTGCAAATTTCCCTCGCTCGCGATTCCCATCATGACTTTACAGCTCGTGAACTTCTTCTCTCGGTTCAAATTTTCGGTAAATGGCTACTCATCGTCGACGCCTTCAGAGGAAGAGAGAGATCTTGAGGATAGAATGAGCCTTATGGACTCATGAGCCCACTTGAAAGTCGAGAAATAGCAATAAATTGAGCGGGACGTTTGCTTCTGCTCGGCCGTTTGGTGTTGCTCTGACGTGGAATGATGCAATGTATGATGCAGCGTTTAGGAGCCATGAATTTTATAGTGGAAAACTGTCGAACACGGTTTTGTTGCCTTGTCTGCTGGCGTCTTTATAGCCTCAAACCGGCTGCGTCCACGGCATCTGTTCACCAGCACATAATATGCTTCTTTCGTCCTGTTTCGCTTCTCGACGTCGCGCAGTAATCAGAAACTGCCAGCGACGATATCGGTTGCTAAACCCTCGACGGACACGAGTGGTTTCAACGCAAACCCGTCGTTCGTAAGAGCTGAAAATGGAAGCCACGCTTTTTGTTGGAACACGATGAATACGAATCAGGAGAATGAATCAAAATTAGTGCACGTTACCCTCGCGTTCATGCATACCTACGTCGAGGGGTCCGTCTGCGGAGCGAGCCGACGCGACGACGTCGACAATGAATTCAGGGGGACCACGTACTCCATTAAACGTTCAAAACATCGGCAAACCGTAATGAGCAAACGTTCCGAGGCGTTGTGTGTTCGCACTCGGCCTCACTCACTGATTCCAGCCGCGGGGTGGGATTTGTCAAAATAAAATTCTCTGAACGACAGGGACCGTCGTCGTTCGAACGAAAGTTCTCGAAGTCCGGAGGAATATGAGACTTGGAATTCAAGGCGGTGCAGCGAAACTGAGGGCTCGGAGGCGACACGAGGTCTAAGGAAGAGACTCCGAGGCTGACGCTTACGAATCCTGCTCGCGACAGGCGACCGCCGAAAGGCTCCAACTGCCATAATTAGCCCAAGCTCTTTCTACTTTTAAGCCAGGTAGATTTTTGCTACGTTGCATCATGTCGGACCTCGCTGTGTCGCCGATTGCTCCACAGACGTTTGCACCGTAGATACTCAAGTGAACAGGGGTGCTTATGACGTCATTAATTTGGTTTTCGTTCGCAGCGTATGGCACAGTCGGCTCATTGTCGAACAAGCGGCCAACTCAGTGGGCAGAACACTGCATTCACTGTCTCTTAACCTATTAGGCCTTCAGCCGCAGCAGTCGGTGTCATGGGACTCGCCGGTGAGATGCCACGGTGGAGGAAGAGGGAGAAAAAGTAAGTTGGGGGCAACGACAGCGGAAGCAGCCGCAGCAGAAGTCTCTTGTCGAGTGGCGACACACTCCATTTGCTGAAGGTATTCAAGCCCTTCAAACACTAAAAATACAACGCCCATCCAGAGCTCACGTCTTGTCTGGCACAGAGTTTTCCGCCGCCTGCCAACGGCATCTGCAACTCCGCCGCCATATTCGAGAGCACGGGACTCAGCGGTGTCTCGACATCTTGGCCGTAGTTTGGACGAACACCACAGTTGCCACGATTTTCCGAACTTTGATCTGAAGAGCCACCTTCGTGCAAGGCAACGAAGCAAGTAACCTCTTCTCGGATGTTTGGCTCTCGAACATTTGAAGGGTTCAAGCTCCGAATTCAATGGAGAGCTCTTTTCCACGGGCATGGGCAGCGCTGGCCTCGCTAAACGCCCGGAAACACGGCGCCGCGGCGGCGCATGCATGGCCACTTGTCGGTTCCCTCGCTCGTTTGCGGGTTGGTTCCGAACGAGAAGAGCTCTTTGTTCAATTTTCATAAACGTTTATGCAGATTCAGAGCGAAATAAGAGAATTCCACGCGGTGTGAGATCAGCTCTCTCTCGAGAGAGTTTTTCGCAACCGCGCCCACCGCCCAGTAGCACTGCGCCGCATGCACGTCCAGATGTCGCGAGATTCGACGATTTGGTCGCGTTTTTCGTGGACGAAATGAGAATCCTTTATCGCCGACCGTTCTTTAAATCCGGCTGATTCGTTTCAATCCGATCTTTTTTTCATCGAAACATCCGTTGGATGAGTTCACTACAATGCCGGGTCTTTCTCAGAGATTTTCAAACATTCAATTCAATCTAGGGAGCTCTGCGTAATGCGCAGTTGCAATTTTGTAGCCATATCAATATCCTAGAGTATCCTCTTGCAACAACGCGACGGCTGGGAAACGAGTGTCTATAATCAACAAATAGAAGGAGAACGCTTCACAAGACTGACATCGGAAGCGGCGACAAGACGGCTAAGGTTAGTTGATAGATTGTAGCTCGCTCGGGGTCTCTGCAGAGGAAGCCAGGAGGAGCTGAACGAGTGGGGGGAAAACGAAGCAGGCAGGCAGGCAGGCGAGTAGAAGAAACCGGTCTGCAATGCGACCGGCAAGAGAGCAAGCATCGGAGGAACAAACAAACAAAGACTTCTCCTCCTCGCGAGGCGACTCTCCTGACTCATGGCTTCGTGGGTTCTCCTGATCCAATTACGGCACATTAACTCGTTCTGCCAATTTCCCGGAGGCTTTTGCTAAAAGTAAAACATTCCAACTCCACAACGACAGGAGTTTTTGACAAATTATCGGCGAAAAGTGTCGGAAAAAGCCTTCGTGCCGGGATGGTGGGTGCGCCGGATGTTGTTTGCAGGTGGACGTGAAACTCGTCCGTCTTCGAGCGCTGCTTTGGACGCAGTTTTCGAGACTGTGATGTAATTAGAGTTTCGAAACTGGCTTTTCGTTTTCGTAGTCTGTCTCAATCTCTCTCTCTCTCTCGGGATGTACCTCTTGAGTTCCTCCGGGAATGTGATGGGAAACAGTCGGAAATTCGCATTGATAGCAATAACGATATCGTGACAAAAACTCTCCACTAACCTGCAGTTCGACGATTGTAAATCGGGATTGGATTCAACGGTCTCCACTCTGTGACCAGACTGTCACCAGATCCAAAAAGTGCGGTTTGCGGAGCGTATGGAAGGGGTCACCCATGGACGCACCAACATGCCATTTCATGATCGTGACTCGTTCGAATCCTCGAGATCCTGAGGAGTTCCCTTCAAGATGTCTTCGAAGAAAATGTCCGTGAGCGACCGGAATCAGCTATCAAAGACGTCTGCGGACTCGCTGGGTCCTCGAGACTTTCAAAATCGAATTGCGATCGCTGTCGAAACAGAAGCTCGCTGTGAATGAAGACGCAGTTCTGATTTCTGTTCGACTCGAAATCAGCCGCACTCAGACAATTGTTCGTCATTCTCGTTCAGGCATCATCACCAGCCGAGAAAACTGCAATCTTGAATTCTCATTGTTGTCGTCGTCTCAAGATTGCTGTCTGCGTTTCGCAGTTTAAACATAGTGACCTTGAAAGTGATCCGAGGAATTCAAGCGCAATCATTGATCAGACAGTGTTTTGGGCCATGCAACATTGAGCCCCGGAAGAAAAACGTCCCGAAGCTCATAACGTGAAATTCGAGCATATCTTTTTGACGAGACTCCGAACTGTTTGCCACTCGGAACGAAAACGGTCTGGAGCAGCGTGAGCTGTTAGTACCTAGTGCGTACGAAAACACATACATCAACCAATTAGCGGCAGAATCCATTAATAGCATTCGCGTACGGCGCAGTTCTGCAGCATGTGGGCGAGCAGGCAGGCAGGCAGGCAACAAAATGACTCGGTAGTCCTCCGTGATGAAGGACTCTCGTCATTCATTGCTCGTTTGTTTGAGGTATTTTTTGTGATGCAGTCGGACACGACGTCACAGAGCTCTCTCTCTCTCGACTGGAGTTACTTTAAGCGAGGAAAACGGTCTTTTTTTGCGGTTCCGCTCTGAATACGGTGTTGATACCCTCGTCGTGTTTGCGTCGTCGTACGGAAGGTCACCTTCAATTTGTTTCGTAGTTTGCGCCCATTACAAGTTGAGGGACATTCCAACTAACGGCCGTCGAATTCGGCCACACACAAATGGTGAAAGGGTGCGTACCTACACTTCGCAATCGGGCTCGAATCGACTACGTAAGGCGGGTGATGAGCTTGCTCCGGTGGGTTCGTTGCAGGCTTGCCGCGAGTTAGCAACGAAGGAGGGGCTCAGGCGTGACTATCCGAACGGATCATAGAAACGAACACATGTTTCGCCATCTCAAAAATATCATGTCCGCAGACGAGTTTATGCATAACACGTAAGCGGAGTAGAAGAGAACACGAACGGGTCGTGACCACGCATACTTCGATGTCACTCAATTCATAACAGCTCCAAATCTGTATGCATCATGAGAGCTTTTGTTTATTCGGGGCCGGGAAATGGCGTCGACAGCGCTCTCTGTGCTCTTTCCTCCCAAAGTTAGATATACCGCCACCACCGAATGAGACCTGATGGAACAATCGCTTCGTTGAATACCTCCAGACTTCAGATCTGCGACTTTAACATCAACATAACACATGAGCTGAACTCTCCGATTTTATTCCTTTCTTCTCATGTCATCGCCTCCTTCGGAACGGGGCGAGCACAGCTGGGCGCAACGACGAACGAGCGGCCTTCGGAGAAGAGTTCGGCGGGCGAGCGGGACCTCTCAAAGTTTAATCTGCTTCCTGTTCTAAAAATATTTGTCTTCTTCGTCGGGCTATGTTCCGTTCGCAAGCCTGAAAGGCGTTCGTCCCTTTCGTAGTCCGGAAGTGAAGCGCCGTCGGAGCGGATGTTGTAATTTATCGGCTGAACTGATACCCCCACACAACACTCAAGGTGTCCATCGACATCCGAAACCGTGAACGTTCTTCTGTTCCACCAAAACCAGCCTCGAACTCAATAGTTCGGAGTTTGAACCCCTGCTCGCGCCGACTCCTCAAGGTCAGCTCGAAGCAATGCCTGTGAACTGTGGCCAATAAGTGGTCAGAAGGATGATCGAGCGTCTAGCACGCGTTGCCTGTCCCGCGATGACGCACTATTGTCCGGGATCGTTCTTACTGTTCCCTTTAAGCTCGACTCCCCCCCCCTTCCCTCCCCCTCAAGCTTCTGACGTCGGCTGTAGGCCTCCAATCGTCCGCTTGGCAGCTCAGATGTCATCAAACGTTTTGTGCGTCGCGCCGTCGATCGAGCGAGTCGATGCTTCGCGGATGAGCCGATCGTTCTGTCGCGAGATTGAGCTTGGCCTCGTCTCCGTCCGGCTATTCATGAATTAAATGGACCTAATTGGACTGCTCATCGACCCATGAATCGATCGACGTTGACGATTGATTCGCCACAAGCAGGACGCAACATGAGCTTCCTGTGCCCTCGATTCCGATCGTGGATCTTCTTCGCTTCACCTATGTCGCTTGTTTCTACGCCACGCTTCGGCTCCGATCTATTTGTGACGATTCTTGCTGTGTATGTATGTATAGTTGTTGTCTGAGAGGGAATTTCTTCATATTTCAGTAAACACGTACACGGCGGGCATCGAATCGAAAAAGAGAAAAACAACTTTCGAACATCGGCTTGAACGATGCAGCATTTTAATATATCGTAGACTCGCTTGTAATGCATTTTGGTCTCTCTAGAAATAGGGTCAGACGTAGCTCGGGACGGATATTGGATCCAGACACGGCACAACTCGTTCGTGATCAAGAGCCCAGTGGCCGGCGGGGTCTGAAGGGCCGGCGCGGCGGCTCTATCCTCGACTACGGGAAGGATGATTACCACACAATGACTTCGATTACCCACTTGGATCGAGAGTCTGTCACCGGAGCGATCCACAAGACGCTCGTGATTCGAAACTTTGACATTCTTTTCCTCCCGCTCTCACTCGCATTGGCGGCCGTGTTGCAACTCACCGTCAGTCCCAATCGCCGCTCACGCTGCCGTTGTCGTCGTCGTCGCCAACAAGGAAAAGAGGCTGAAGACGAACGGAGAGAATGTTCGAGCTTGAAGCGCGACCGCTCCCCTGTTTGTTCGCTTGCCTGCCTTCTCGTCCGTCCGTCCGCTCACTCACTCGCTTGCTTGCCGTGGCAACGGGAGATGAGAGTGTCGTTTGACACTAAGCGTGCCAGCGATTACCGAAATTAATATCGCGGCCGAGCCTGGCGGAAAACGTATGGTTATCGTCGTGAGTTCATTATTCAGCCGGGAAACAAGCGGGCCTTGCTTGAAGAAGAGTGCGAAGCGAAGGACGACGCTCTAACGTCATGTTATGGCTCTATTAAACAAGAAGCCGTTATTTATTGCCTTCGTTTCCGGCTAGAGATAACGGCAGGCGTTCTCCTTAACCAAGAAGAATTATCTCAATGACTTCACTGGCAAATAGCTCAGTCCTCCGCCGCCGCCTTTTCCGCCCTCCCCCCAGTTGCCAGTCTTGAATGGCAGGCAGGCAGGCAGGCAAACGAGTGAGCAAACCAACTACCGGCGTTAAACCCTGTAGGTAACGCTCGCGTGTCTTAAAGCTTCAGCATCGAGTTGCCGAGTGAGCCATCAGGACGAGGAGTGGTTGTCTTAAAAGGCGTCTGGAGCTTTCTCTCTCAACAGGTTGCCGGGAAACTGATCCAAAGGAGACACGAGCATGTAGCATTGGTGGAACAGGTGGACGTTTGAGGAAACGAGCGCCGGAATACCGACAACACGTCGGTCAGCCGTGATTACCACGAGGATTCGCGGTCCCAGAGCTTTTAAGCGGCTCGACCGCGGTTCAAAGAGACCGCGGTTTCTTAGTGGAAGCCAGCGAGCCATGAGAGCTTTTCCGCGCGTTCTCACAGCTCAGCGTTTGGCCGCAAAACTCTCACCTGTCAGCAAGCGAAGAAACATGAGCCGTCGTGTCGAGGACGACTCCGAAAGTCTCTGCCTAAAAAGTTGTCTCGCCCAGAAAGATGCCTGTTGCTTGTGTATGTAGGACTACACTCGCCAGCGAAATACTCCGCGAGAATATGGCGATTCGGCGTAGAGGTTACACAGTCAGATCTCATGATCGAACAGGCGAGAGCGTAGTTCAGCGAGCGATGCGCTCGACGAATGTTTTCAGACCGCCGCCGCAAGGTGTCTGAGTGAGAGCAAGAAGGGAGTTCGTTGAAAGAGGAAAATTTGTGAATGGATTCTGTGGAGATTCAACCGTGAACCTTTGACATGCAAAGTCTACTGACAGATCGTGTGAATCAGCACTCTGCCTTGCTGCATATTCGTGAACGCGACGTGGCATTCATCTGTAGAGCACAGAGCGGAGAGAGTGCCGGCCAAACTCAAAAGTTATCGCATCGAAGTGAGTTGGTTTGGTGGGTCGAGGACTCGAAGAAGACGTTGATGCAAACTCAACAATTTTTTTGAAATTCCCCACGCGTTGTGCGTTGCGATTGCGACGCGACGAACTTTGATTAGACGACACAGTGGATCCGCCGACACGAGTGGACGAGTTGGGCCGAAGTTTTTATCGGCCCCGAGCACGTATTTCGCGAATAACCAACAGAGCAAGGGAGTCTCGTCTCCCCTCCGGGTCCTTGGGTTCGATTTGGCTCAAATAAAACATCAGACGACTCCTTTGACAGATCTCGTGAGTCACGTCCGACCCAATCAGGCGGAAGAAGACACTATATGCAAGGAACGTCTCGAGAGCTGTCGCTTGTTCAACAGGCGATCCTTCGAGCTTTAGGCAGAAGACGGACGGAATTCCTCGTTCGACAACTTTCGAGTGCTAGGATTTTATTCTGTGCAGCTGGGGTGGAATCAATCGCTTCGGTTATTCGTCTTCATCTAAGCGTTCCGTCCGTCTGAGTTAGCTCTTGTGATCAGTCAGTTTCTCAGGTTGAGGTCAGGACTTCGTAAGCTGCTAGCAAGCTGGCAGTCGTCTGTTGGGCTGAGGCTTTAGGGTGAAGTCGATAATCATGTTGACAAGTTCGGCAGCGGTGAGAAGTGGTCTGAGTGAGGGGGCTAAGTGGACCTGAACGGGTCGCGTGAGAGTGCGCTTGCTTGCTTGCTTGCCTGCCTGAGCGTTCGGGAATGCTGGTGGTGGGACGACGGAGCAAAATAAGCGGAAAGGCAGAACGAGGAAGACGTGCCACTCTTGGAGCTCCTGGGGCTGTACTTGGCTCGTTGTCCCGGATCACAAGGTAGAACCAGCAGAGTACCGAACAACCTTTGACAGCAATCGATCGATCGATCGTTCCACACTGAACAGGACCACCTGTCTGTCCTGTCGGTGGGGTGGCAGGAGGAAGCACGGGGTGGAACGATGGATGATGGAGACAAGGGGTTACTCTGCCCCGGGCAACGGAATAGCACAACACGGATTAGGGTAACTCGCCTGCTTCGCGGTCCTCGGTGACACGAGCTCGAGCAGAGCGGGGAGAAGCTTGAATTAACCGAGTTTGTAGGAGGCTCCGAAAACAGTTTTCCTTTCCTCCCCTGGCAGAATGCAGAGCTCTCGGGGAATTTCGTCGGAGACGTCGCGATGGATGTGTTTCGTTCCGTCACAAAATTGAGTTTATCCGCACGAAATACACTCTCGGGAATGAGTTTCAACAGATCACGGAAAAGAACTCGATAAGACCCAAACCCCTCAAATCAACGAAAACTCACGGAAAATGTGAAGTCGTAAATGTATCAACGCGCGGCATTGAGAGAAAGACCTTCATGTGCCTCAGCGTTTCCGATGTCTTCAGACATTATGATCGATTTTGCTGCATGCTATTTTTTCGTGGAATGAATTTGCTCCAGGTTATATCCTCTCGTTATCTTCTGGAATTCGCAACGTACAGGACTGCATGGTTTGTTGTCTTGAACAATGAGAAACATTCTGGAACCCGAGTCTCGGATCTCAGAGCTCGACTCAAGCTGGAGTTTAAATTAAAACTTCACGCTTCCCGAATGCGAAACGAGTTTGGAACGAGCGTGTTCCTGCAAGATTCCTCATCTGCAAGAAGCGCGGCGCAAAACAAGGCATTTGCTAACGTGATCTTTCTTGCAAGCGAAGGTTTCGAAAGAGAATGCTCTTGAAACGCGTTTGTGACGGGGGACTTTCCAGACAATTGTGGTTCGTTGACAATGGGTCCGCGACCTTGACCGCGTAGATTGTTGACTGAATGAGCTCGCTTGCAATCGACTGACTGGGTACGTGAGAGACGATCAGTGCGCACGGTAGCTCGCAAAGATTACGCGCGTTTTTCCCGGGCGGTATTCTCTTCCAAAGACGGGTCATTCAGTTCCAGTTTCGATCAGAGTTTGAATTCACAGCGAACATTCTCATGCAAATTCATCACTTCGTCCATTCCACAAACATCTCACATACTTTTCGCGCGGTGTTCCAGCATCGAGTTCTATCGAACAAAGCTCAAGTCCGATTCTTGTGGATATTTCGTTTCCGAAAAGAGGACGTCGACCGTTCGTTTGCGCTGCCGTTGTATGTGTGCGTTGGTCTCTCGTTCTCCTCTCTGCGCTTGGAGGAGGTCGGCCTTAATGAGCCCTAAGCCTCCGTCGCTTTTGCCCTATTCATAAATTTGGCCTTCCTTGTTCTTAGCCAAGGATTGCTAGGTCTAATCAGGGCTTGGCGTGCCGCTGTCCATCAGTCTGAGGCCTTTGCTCATCGTCGGAGCTGACGACGTTATGGGATGATTGGTCCGGAGTGGCTGCGACGGTCGGAACGAGAGTGCCCCTGCTTCAATCAAAGCACTCTGGTCACCGAAAGTTTGAATTTTCCGATGGACACTCAATATGAGTTCAAGGTTCCTCGAGACCGAGAAAGAAAGAGAAATCCTAATGAGCACGTCAGTGATGATTTTAATGTGCTTTCGGTAGAACTGGACGAGCCAATTTGGATTCTGCAGGAAAAGCGGATCCTGGAATTCACTGGAAGATATCCACTTCAGACCTACCGTGAAACACGCGCTAGTTCGAAAGGGAAATGTCGAAGCTGTTCACACAGAACGATAGAAGAAATACAACTCTTTTTCGCAGTCTGGATGATTCAAGGATTCCTTTGTCGGAGATCGATGGTTTAATTTTCCAGGTTGAAAATCTTCTCCAGAAACATAATAACACCGCTGAACGAAGACGACCTCTCGAACGTTGGCTCTGCGGACTCTGCTGCCGACTCAAGTTAACGAACTCGAGTGTTGTGTTATCTTCCAAACTCTCCGCTTCGTCAGCTCGATGGTGGACTCCTTCAAGGTCCGAGGAAATGTCACCATCAAGGACCTCTTGAAATGAGCCTTCCATGCGTTGGCGGACTGTACAAAATAACGAACCGGGGAGAGCGCTCAGAGAGAATTTTCATATCCTGTTCTTGCTGTCTCGAGAGAGGTTTTTGAGATAAAGATAAGTGATATACGCGAGTAGGAAATGCCTATCACCTGAGAAAACCTCCTGACCTTACAGGACCTCCAGAAATAATTACAATGGTTTCACTTGTTGTCCACATCTGAGCGGCGGCAGCGGCAGCTTCTGCAGCAATCGCTGTCGCAGCCGTTGCGGAGCTCATCAAGGAGGAATCACAGAGTGTATTGGCCGAATCAAGAGCTCCAAGGATTAACAAGCTGAACAATTAAACGAGGCAAGAAATTTACTCCGAGGATCAAAAACTTTCGGGTCATTGCACCGATCCCAAGTTCATTGGTTTGCTGCGAAGGCTTCGATTAAGAGCGGAGGAGCGAAGCTAGAAGCGGGAAACCTCTCACATGCACGAACTTCTTCTCGAAACCCCATAGCTCGCTGAAACTTCTTCGACCCGGAATCTGTCCACCAAACGCGTTATCAGCATCACCTCCTCGACATGATATTTGTGTCCGAATTATTCTGACAATGAGTGAGCTCTGTCTCAACGTTGAATGGCTTCATTCGAGTGCAACGTCGCTCGAATCGCTTTATGGCTGAGCGGCGCGACGCGACGTGTTAGCTAAGTGACCGGTTGACAGAAGGTGGATCAAGTTGAAGTAAGGAGGGAGTTTGTGACTAATCCCTCCCACCCTTTAGCGCGTCAGTAAAACCCAAACGTCTCTTCCGCTGAAAAGGTTTAAGAGGTTGCTGAGATGCCTTTCTTGCCAAAGACGCTCGGTTGTATAAGACCAACTAAGGGGGCAACAGCCGAGGTTTTATTACAATGTTAAGCAAGTCCGTTTATAGGGGATTAATTCCGTGTTATAGACTGGATGCCATCACCACGCTTGTAGTGGCGGCGGCGACAACGACAACAACTGCTTCTACTGCAGGACCACTGTCCGTGGAGTTTCTCATACGGGTTGGAGGCAACGAAAAGACCCAGCCTTGGATTCAGCAGAAGAGATACACTCGTCATGAGGGCAGCATGTTGGTTGTAGCTCTGTGCAAGTCATAAAAAACACAACGTTGAACGCTCTTATCACCACCACCAGCAGCAGCAACAGCGGTTTGATAAGCACGTGAACCATGCTCCCGCCAGGTCATATGTAGAACACATTGATGAGAGAAAGCAACCGAGTCACGGTCAACTTGCGAATTCCGGCGGTGTTCGCCATTTTCTCCATCCTTGGGAAATAATCGAAACTGTGGACGGAGTACAGCCGTCACGCTCGGAATCCCGTTGTCAGTGCAAGCTTGCAACTGCAAACTTCGGTTCCTCGTTTCGTACGAATTTCAACGTCTGTTGACTGGAGTGAGGTGACAGCGCGTGTCTCAACCATATGGCGCGCATCATCCAATCTTTGCACGACTGAGTACGACGCAGACGTCATGCCATCAGAGCACGTGGCTCACTCCAGCTATGAGACTCGGTTGATGAATCTTTGAACGTACTCAGCTGGCTGGAGTCGGAAAGTTTCCTTGTTTCGCTAACCGATCGATTCTTCCCTCCCGATTCCTTTGACTGTCTGTAGCAGTCGCGGGCGACGAGTATCGCGGAAGTAGAAAACGCGGGCCGCTTCCCTGCGGAGCTCCTACGTGCAAAGAATAGCGAGCCACGAGCCTCATCGGGATCCCTGTATTAATTTGAGCTACTTGGCCTTCTCTCCTCTTCCCCGGCAGTAGGTCTCCAGAGATGTTGTGTCCTCTGACTTACGCCTGGAATCCCTTCTTCCGTCGGTGCGGAGGCGTGGGGTCTTGTTGCCTTTTGAGCTTTCGGCTGCTGATCTCTTTGCGTGTTCGCGCAAAGTTCAAATCGTCCCTCGAATCCACAGATCATCCGAGATTTCCAACAAAACTAAATCAAAGCGATCCTCAACATACTTGCTCAGAGTTTGAAGAAATTACGCTCACCTCGAGTGTTGCAATGGTCGTGAAATACCTGGAAGGCATACCTGCATCCCCTTTCGGTCCATTCATTCCTCGCGGGGACATCGACCAAGGCCTTTTCTTTCAGCTGGTCGCCTGATCTGATGGAGCCCTCGGTTCCTATCGGATGGCAATCTTCGAAACGAGTCCCACAATGCTCCTTTCATCGAGCGAGGTCATCTTTTCTCACAGGAAGTCTCGGCAAAAGATTCGGAGATGACTCGTGCACCTCACAGCTGATGGCTTCGACCGATGGACAGAGTTGCGGCAAAGTTTCTCTTCGATACGTCGACAGTGCGACCATATTGATCGATCCACTACTTCGTTCGACGGCAGCTCGCACCGACAGTATTGCAGAATATCGAAATAAATATTTCTGCTCGAACATTTCGCAACTTCAGGAATTATTTCCTTCCGATCGCAAACTTTTGGCTTTCGGAACGCTGTGGTATTTCTGTTCGAGTGCCTTGAGTTTGCGTTGATCGTGCTCATGGTTGTGACGTGTCACAAAAGCACTTATGTGTCTACCTGATACTAGGTTCGATATTCTAAAAACGGTTTGTGCGTTCATGTAGGCCATACACGGTTCGCTCGCAAGCTTTGTATGAGTTTCGTTCCACAAAGATGATGAAAATTAGATTGAAATCTGAATCTTCTTTTCCGAAGGAACAATAGCTGGAAAACGCTTAGGCAACCTGGCTGAGTGAGTGGATTGCTCTCAATCGTCGACGGGATCTTATGGTAATGTTGCTGGCAGTGTGCTTCCCATATTGTTGGAACGAGTCCTGTTTCTTGATCCTAACGGCAGCTATTTGGAAAAGTGCATGGCTGGATAAACGGATGAGTGGATAGAGGGATGAATGGATGAATGAATGAATGAATAATAGAGGAATCAATGTCTACGTGGTATTCTTTCGGTCTCACTGAACGATAAAGAGGGATTTTCTTGATAGAGCAATCGGTGAACGTCCCGATTGGTGATTCGATGGAACAGCGCACAGTTGTCCGAAGCAGTTCCATCCGCACTGTTGTCCTATCTGGAGACGAGTGTTCTCCCCGTCCATCGTTCCTCCCGCTCGTCTGTTACCCGACCGCCTTGCCGTGTTGAACAAATAGATAGCCGAAGTCTCTCGGTTAGTGGCTGCTGTTGTTGTTGTTGCTGCCGCCGTTGTCGTTGTCGTTGTTCGGTTCCCAGGGAGCTCCTCCTCATTCGTCGATGGGAATCTCGATGGCTGAGACTGACTTACTGGACGGCGGCGGGCGGACCGTCAGTGGACAGGCTGGCAAGCACGGAGACCTATTACTCGATCAGAAAACCTGGGAGTCTTGTCTCGATGGAGTGACAGAGCATAGAGTGGAACAGCCTTCGCGCACAGACAACCTCCAAGATTGATCGAGTTCTCCTACGCTTCCCATTCCACGGGCGTCACTATTCTCCTCCACATCGTCGACTTCCACGGCGACGCTGAGTCTTCTCTGTGTCTTACAGTGCTTTCCGCAAATTAGCGCAAGGTGCAGTCATCCATCCGTCGCCCTCTCAGTTTCGGCTCGGTTTTCCCTTCGCTCCACGCTCACATAGATAGAGTCGGTTTATTAGGATTTGCTTGTTCCTCTTTTCCTCCATGTCCCCTCCAGCTCTATTCCGACAAGGCTTCTGTAGTCATTTGTCGTGTGTCTCCCCAACCTGTTCGTGCGAGCAGCGCGCGCAAAGTGGACTCGAATTGATTGGTGACAAGCTCGAGAGCCCCCGCTAGACTGTGACAACAAAAGCTCTTTCGTCGCTTCCAAAAAAACAAAGTCATACCCAGTTGTCGGTAACGACGTTCTCGAGGAATCTCAAGGCCACAACGCAGTTCCAAAACGATAGGTGATCCTGAAACCTCACCACAAGCCTCGGGAAGGGGAGGAGAACAGATTGTGCGCTCCGTTCTTTCTGACAGCGTGATCCAACTTTTCAAAACTCACCGTCGAGTGCGTCAGATGTTCCGTGAACGAGAAATCGTACATTACGATATTTCCGAATTCTGATGTTGATCTGGCGCGGCTGGAAACGTTCAAGGCTGATGCTTTCAGAGCCGGACTCCCATGACGTCTAATCGAGTTGCATCTGCCGAACGGCCCGTTCACTTGAGTGGTGGTGAACGAAGCGGTGATATTGTCTCTGGGAAAAAGAGGAAACGAAGAGCATAAAAGAAGCATTGTGCAGACCTCGACGGACAACCGACGGGCACGCCTGTTCGCTTGTCCGGACGACCGGCGACTGAGGAAGCGGACGAGCGCTTTTAAAAAGTTACAAACTCCCCCTCTCATTCCCCCGCCCTTACGACCACCCTACCCCCGCTCGTCGACTGTTGAGTTGTAAATAATTTTTTTCCAGCCGCTCGTTTCTCTTCGTCCGCGGCAAACGCAATGGAGGCATGGCAGAAATTGTCCTGTTCCTTCCCCAAGAAAATGGCCTGGAGATTGTCGTTGCCAAATTTTACAACCCGTCTACTCGTCGATGCGCACAACAGACAGCAGAAGCAACAGCCGTTGTGGAGTTCTGCGTACCAGCCACACAACCAGCCAACAGACAGACCAAACTGCGGCGTCGGCGGCTGCTGCTTGTCGGTTCTCTGTCCAAAACGTGAACCGTTGGTTCTTCGGAGCCGGTAGAACGAACGCCATGTCGAAAGTTGACGCAAAACAACCGGAATCTCTCGACTCGGAAACGTCTCCGGGTCGGTTCCAGTGACGCATCCTCCTGCAACGGCATCTCATTTGCTTTTTCGGCCTCATTACGTATCCAATGCTCACTGCCAGGCGCTCGTTCCCGCTTCTGGAAATCGAGAACGATGAATTCCGTCACCAGTCGATGTCAATGCATGACCTCCGGCAGTAGGGATTGGCAGCATTTGCACGCTCAGAGGGGCAAGGGCAAGGGCAAGAGGACCATTCCTCGAGGTTTTTGGCCTCGGTTAACACGCTTGTTAAATGTTGGTTGTGGTAAATTCAGGCTGACGAGCCGCTCAGGTTGACTCCGCAAGTGTCTGTTCGATAATTCACAATGTTCTATCACGTACAATGCCACTGCCTTGAGGATACATCGGCGCAAGCGTAATTTCGGTGGATTCGAACGGAGCGAACGGCTTGGTCGCTGGCGGAAGGGGTCACGTCACGTGAGCGTGTTCGCTGTTTGATCTTTCCAATAGCGTCGGCATCGATCACGGCGAAATAGCCATTAATTCCACGATGGCGTGGCTTCTCTGTTCTGAGGTTACAAAAAAATCGATTGAGAACTCTGCTGCGTCGCACCAACTTTGTTTCATCGTCGTCGCCGCTACCGCCGCCAATGCAGAAGCAGCCGTTGTTTCTCGAGCGAGGTCTCGGCTAAGCAACTTCGTATGCACGCCTAACGGAGCTCGAATTAACTGAAGATTCTGCTCTGTCCGCGTTCTTCAACCAGACAACGAAGGGTTTTGAATTTTGAATCTGAGCTCCTCTCAGCGAATAAGAATGAATCTTTTCATTTAGACGAGCTCATTCGGCCATGAGTTTGATCTGGGTGACAAAAGGGCGAAAAGCTGTTGCGACTTTGAGCTTCATTCGTTCAGAATATCTATCTGTAACAGGAATTCGAGCTCAAGCTCAATTTCCTCAAAGGTGTTCCAAAACACGATTTTCTCGAGCGGTTTCGGAGTTGTCATCATATAGTATGTCTAGAGAGAGCGACCCTTTCCTGAAATATATTCGATGAAACACCGCTTTCCATTGGCAACCATCGTCTCTGAGCATCGCGCACTCTTTGGCTCCTCGCAAACCTCGTGTATTTGAGATGACATGTGAGTATTGTATTACAAGGACACCATGAAGGCACTCTCGTCTTTGTACATTTGGTGAAAGAACCTCGGAAAGGGTGAAAGAACCCTGAATGTCCCCAACTTGGGCTCGAGGTCAGACGTGCAGTCGGGATCGGGGTCCTGAGTTTGGCAACCGCTGACTCTTTCTTGCAATTGTCAGGGAGATATTCTCGCACCTCGCTGATTGTCCGTTCTGTACACTCTTTTGAAATAAACCACATGCCTCCGAAATCGACATTTCTTTACGTAAGAAAGCGGGCGCCGACCCGTCGACGACCTTCGCAGCAAGCTACTCTTAGTATTTCTGCGATCTCTTAGAGTAAACTTTTCATCACCGCAAATTCAATTCGAGAGATCTTCGTTTCGGATTCCAGTGAACCAAAATACTCCCAATGTTCAATCATGATTTCTCGTTTGACCACGAACAGTAGCATGTGCAAGTGCCAAGTGGGAAAGGGGATGGGGATAACGGCTCTTCGACACCGCCCTGTCGAGACGGTTGACAATTATGATAATTATACAATGGAGCCTTACGAATCGGGAAGAAATCTCGCCTTTCCGCCTCCATCTGCTTCTATTGCTTGACACGCTCCTGACCTCACGGGTCCGCCATCGAAGCCAAGTATGAGGCCTCGTTGTTCTGGAAATGTTCGATTTCGATGAACGTTCCCTCGACTTCCTCCTCTCGAGCAAACATGGCAGTTCATAACAGGCCGAATTCGTTTCCTCAGGACATAGTATGGCCTGTGGAACAAGAATAAGGACTTTTTCCGAAGGAGAATTTCGACCTGGTTTCTGATTGATGTTCGAGAGTTAGTCATTCGACGAGACATGAATGTCGATTGGGGAAACAAACTTGAAAAAAAGCTCCCACAATTCCTCGAGTCCCTCCGAATGACGGCGCCCTAATCAAGTTGAAATATCCGAAACGACTGAGAAGAGCAAGAAGAAAGGAAGCGAGACTCGATGGACAACATTTTGATTGGTTGCTTAAAATGTTGATCCTTGACTTTCTAATTCGACCATAACTCTTGGAGCTGCTGGTCAAGATGGCCTCAGGGTTGCTTCCGATAATACGACGGACGCTGGAACATGGGAAAACGACGTCGACAATTCGGTCCGACCTGCACCCTGCAGTGCGTCCGACGGGCAAAGTTAATCCATGAAACCGCTTCATCCACGACTCAGCAGGACTTTGCTATCGGCAGAGATCGTCTCCACGTCGTCTTTGCGTTAGTCCTCGCTGCTGCCGCGGCCGCCACCGACATCGTTGTTGTCCTGGTGGCTGTGGTGGTGGTGGTCTTCCGCCTCACGTTCCCGTCTCGGTATACATTGTACATAGTGGGGTCATTGATGGGTGCGCTATGCCCGATATGGGGTTGGACGATAAGACAACTCCTTGCTTCTCTCTCGCGTGGCGTTGTCAATCCTTCACAGCGGGCCAAAAAATTTCGCCATCACGCCTGACTCCCACTCCTTTATGCCGGGATTACGAGGCGCGCGGGATGGAGGAGCAACGACAGGATTGCCTCGATGTTCTACGCGTTTTGCATGGGCGCTCGATGTCCATAAATCAAGGCCTTCCTCGCCTTCTGCGGATTGTGACCACATTCAGTCTCCACTACTTACGCCCATTCTGAAAATCTGCTTCGATACATTTTTGTCTGTTCCCGGAAATCCAGGAAGAAAGTGAAACGAGATCGTAGCATTGAAGATTGAATGTCGGGAGGATACTTGGAGCTTCCGAACTTCTCGTCAAGTGTTTTTCCTCACATACTTCCTCCTGACAAAGTCAGGATCCCTCCACTGAATCGAACGCAGAAGAACCTTCCTTTTCTCCGTGGACGATAGAAACATGTTTGCGGAGTTGAACTCTCTTCCCATCGATCCAAAGTTATGACTCCTTTCGAAGACCCTCTCCCGTTTTTTCCTTTCCCCTTGCCCTCTATTTTTTTATTTATATCCGATGATCTAACCAGATCCCCGCTGACCCGACCCGACTGGTCTACAGGCCTCGTTGGAGGAGTGAGCTCTATCTAGAAAATAGAGAGGTCCTCTGGGACCTTTATCAATACGTCCTTATTCAGTCTAATTAGCCACACTCCTTGCGTTCTATGGTGCGCTCGCCCGCCCGCCCGCTCGCTCGCTCAAAGATGGGAACGAATATTTTTCAATTACCCAAGGTCTGGTCGCGCACAACGCGTACTTGGCGGCGCGGCAGCGGGGCCGCGGGAGCTAAGGAGCCAACAGAGGAAGAATTTTACGGAGAAGAAATTCCGTTCAAAACCTCTTGGGACGATGTATGTATGTATGCGCCGCTGGTGAGAACACTGCGTCTTCCTCTCTTGAGGTGAAAGCTCTCTTTGGCCTAATCTGAATTTCGGCGCCAGATTCTCTCTTGCGACCGTGCTCTCCAGGGAACTTCTGAATGGACGTCATGTAATTCCCTGTCGTTGAACTATCACAAGGTCCAGAGAATTACTTTTCAAAGAAAGCGAACGATTCCGGTGTAGGACTCTCTCCTTTCGGTCGAGATTGCTTCGCCGTTCAAGTCTGGATTGGAGAATGGCGTTTGGTTCTCATGATTCTTTGCGTCGTTTCCGGGTTGCTCGGGTTTCCACGATTCTTTTCTTGTTGTGGCAAGAAATTTCCACGAATTCCGACCTCATCTTTTCCACGACCGAATCTCCAAACAACGGCATTGATTCTGAGCTCGATCCGTCATGATCGACGTCATGATTCCGGCCGAAACCAACTCGTCCAGAGTCTCTCTTTTCGTCCCGCTCACTAACCGTTTTCTCTTCCTTCGTCCTTTCAACAGCGGCAGGCGCAGACACTGTTATTTCCTCCTGCATGCCGAGCTGGTCGCCGTTGTTCCTGGTGGTAAAAGTGTCTTTCCAATTCCCAACGCGGCCGTACGAGCTGTCCCAATAAGCGAATTAAAAGTTTCCACGAGCAACTTTTTCTTCGCAACGATAACAATTCGCGGTTTATACTCGCTTCCCTCCGCATTAGCTCCGTTCCGGCTTCCATCAAACTATTACGATCATTGGTTGCGACTTTTAGTCTCACCTTTTGACGACGCGATCCAATGAAAATTTCCCCGGCTTTTCGGTCGCTATCCGATCGGTCGTGACAACGCAGTTGATTGTCGCTGGCATCCTCTCTCAAAAGTATCAGAGTGATGTCGCGCAGGCGATCGCTCATTGACTTCAAGTGCCCGAACAATAAAGTCTCATTTGGTGCATCCGATTCCTAACTTCTGACCGAGTGAGACCACAATGGCGTCGAGGGGAAGCTTCTCCCCCAGGAACAACTCTTCTGGACGACTTGTTCCTCCATCGACTCTTCCGTAAGTTTCTTTTTGAAAGTGTCACCCTCAGAAGTATCGAGTCGATTTGTTTTGAAAATGTCCGAGAGGGTCTCCTTCGCAAGATATGTTCGAGTGGGCGCAGTGTGAGAGTTTTTTATAGACTTCATGGGTTATTTAGAGTTTATTTTTCTTCCTCTGTTCCGGTCGGTTCCCAAGTTCTAGTGTCTGATAGTATTGTTTATCGCACGAACGTTGTAAATAATTCCAGATCGGCGACAGCAGTCGAACGAGGTTCGATTGTTCTCCTGTTGAGCTGCTTGTCGCAACAGGTTCCGAGTCGCATCGAGCGGCAACGATAGAACTGGTGGACATTCTCGCAACTTCTGAAAAGGTTATCTAGCTCGGCACAGGGAACGAATCTGACTTGGACTCTCCTAACAGTAAGAGACTAAATGCCAAGTCTATTTCAATATTCACAGAACGGGAAGAAACACCGAAACGCCAGACTTGCAGATCATATCCAGCCAAGGCGGATCACGCTCGGAGCTTATGAGGAAGCGGAGTTCATAAATCATTAGCTCGCAAAAATGCACCGGACCGTCTCTGTTCTGATTCTCTTTTCGTTTCCTTGCTCCTTTGCTGAACGCGAATTATCGCATCGCGCGAACCTTTCCTCTATCGCTGTTTCTTGTTTTCTGTGCGCTCGACAAATCCGAGTCCGGCAATAGTTCTGCGACAAGCGCAGCAGCCGGACTCGAAACATGGAGATTCTTGTTCCAAAGCGCTATTCTTCAGGGAGACAACAATCGGTTCTCCTTTTTCCCGTTTCCCTATTGACGCCTCATTGTTTCCAAGATAGCAAAGTCACCCAAGCAAGGATTCAGCGATCCAAACTGTCTTGCTCTGATCGGACGCGGCACGGTTTCGCGAAGGCAGCAGCAGGGAGAACACAGAGTAGAGCGCAATATATTGAATCCTTACGTCACCGGACCTCCAGCGAGCTTGGCCCCGCCGTCCGCCGTACTACAAGCATTGAGCTCTCCAGGTCAGCTCACGAGTCAAAAGCCTCGCTTACATTCCTCTGATGTAATTGTCGCGAAACGAAAACATGTTTGATCCTTCACCGTCTCCCCTAACAGCGTCTCCTGTGGACTCCTCAGACAACATGGTGACCTCGTTCGGGCCTGGAGCTCTATGACTATTATTAGATATCATTATAGTAAATTAGAATTCCACGGGCTACCTGGCAACCCACTGTGTGGTGGCAGCCGTCCGTCTCATCCGCTGCCTTCTCGATGACTCACTCAGTCAGTCGAACCTACTCTACGATGGGACGATGGTGCAGGAGAAATTGGAGCAGTAGCTGGAATTTCGTCGGTCTCTTTTTCTTCGGTCGAACTTATCGACCAACCAAAAGCAAACGACGACGGAGTCTGAAAATTTGTTCTGGAAGGCTTCAAGAACGATTTTTCTCTGAAGTTTCCATTACCCAGAGGGATGAGTTCCAAGACCGGAAGCAAAGCCACTCGAGACGTCCTCTTGCGTCACTATAAATTCCTAGCACGACGGAGTGACTCCTAATGAGTATTCTGGAGGATCCTACTTTAAGTGTTTCGAGTTCTGAAAACAGACCTTGACAGATTCCATTGAGAAACATCTCCGAGAAGTACTTCACGAGTAGGAACTTCTCATTTCCTCTAGCTCGTTGTGCATTCGCGAAAATCGTTTTCTCGTACCGAATGGACTTTGTGAAGAAAGCATCGATTACCGCCACACGCTACACCAGACGCCGATACCGTCCACCGGCCCCATAAGCGAAATGACGCGTGTAACTCAATGCGGTAGAAAGTCCTGATCACAACCCTCTGCGGCATGGATTGGTCACAAGACCGAGTTATGACCAGTGAGCTTTCAATCGAATGGTGGCTCGTCGGATGGCTTCATCGTTCACTTTCATGACTTGCTTCCTCGGCCCGATTGTAGCTCCGAACGGATTGTATGGCCCGCTTCTAAAACTGTACCCTCAGATTGTCAAGGTCGTGCGCTCGTTCAGTGAAACACGCGACCTCGGAACGATGAAAGCACAAGCTTCGTCAGATGTGAAAACGATTAGGCCGTGAAGCGCTCGGTATCCAGAACATTTTTTTCTCCAGTTCCTGTCTAATTAGCTCGTCTGAGTTCAATCAGGTACGGCGAACTTGTGCGAGAAACAAAGTTTTCAAAAACGTGAACACCACGTCCGTCAGTGGCGCTGCTCGGACGTGCAGATGGACGAGAGTTCTCTATTCAACAGATGTCTGTATGTGCTCGGCTTGTCTCGGCTGTCTAATTGTCCGTTTTCGGCTCTGGCGGCATGACGAATCGGCTCTATCAGCGTGCACGTAAACGAATGCGAGTCTCAATGACGAATTATCGCACCCGTTCTTGGTGAAATATTAACTCTGCCTCAGCAGACACGTCGGCCGCCTGAATAAAAAGTATGGTGACATTTTTCGGAGGCGGAAAGCAACAGCTGTTAGAGCAACTGTCACGCAAGGGCTCCAATGAGAATCCGTTTTCGTTTCTTTGCCATATACATTCCAATGCGTGATTCGTCTCGAGTAGAAAATCGCATTTCCCTCTCATAACGAACATCCTGCAGCTTCTTCACGAGAGGAATATCAGACTCGATTTGATGCCTCGCGAAAAGAATTCATAAAAATGTCTTCCCGGATTGCGTCCTGAGAGACCGACCCGAACGGGATATCCGTATCGTCAGATTTGGTAATAAACGATCTGAGTAATTGGGGCACGTGGAACAGGATAAAAAAAACGCGTATCCACCGTGCAACATCGACGACGACATGAAGACGAGTGGATTCCAACCGTGGTGAAATGGATTCCTCTTCTGTCTGTCGGACTTTTGTCTGGCGACAGCCTGCCCTACCGTTACTTCGTTCTCCTGCGTCCCTGGAGCTCCCTGTTCGTGCGTCCCCTCCGCCTCCTGTGAACCCTCGGCAGGTACCAACTCTCCGCGATCTTCAACCCAACAGGCTGTCGAGAACGTCCGCGAGACTTTCAGAACCGTGGAGCTAGAGCTTGAGAGTCAAGCTTCTAGCTCTACATATTGCCAGCTGCAGTAGTAGCAGCAGCAGCAGCAGCGGCGGCGGTGGTAGCAGCTCTCGCCGAGACGGAAGTGTACGCTGTCTATAATCCAAAGGCTGCAATTACGAACGACCGTGGCAACGCCGACGCGACGTTAACGGCGCCGCCGAGACTGTCACCGCCTTCCCCTTAAGCAGGGTGGCAGCAGGAAAGTCTGCAAGATGGATCATCGCTTATGGTACGAAAGAATGAGCGCGTGGGTCGTGAGGAGTGAAGACTGGGTGTGTTAGTGAGTGACCGAGTAAAACGTGAGGGACTGCCCAGACAGGCGAGTTTCAGTTTTTCGAGGTAATTGCACCCGAGACTTCGCTTCCATATAGTGCTCGGAACCCTGTTTTTATTTCTTTTCTTTTCCACTCCCCAAACATCGCAACATCGAGCGAAATCCTTGTGGAGCGGTATTTCCGCCCAACAACTCAGTCGTCGACGAGAGTGTGAAGGCACATAGGTAGGTGGGTTGTAGACTGCATGCGGAGTAATAAGAGCGGATAGCACGCGACCCCGAGGGCGAGAAAAGTCGGGAAAATGCGAGAATAATGTACTTAGTACGAAAGTGAGACGAATCTAGAGATTTGTCTACATTGCTCTCACAAACTATCAATCTCCACCGCAGCACAGGACTGCAGACAACGATAGAGGATGATGAACGCGCATGACAACAAAACCTCCTCTACTAGTTGTTACCAACACCACCATCAAGCCGAGTTTTTGCGGAGGGGCACTACGACCATACAAACTTGGTTGACACCGGGTCCGTGAGGGAAAAGTTTGATAAACCATGTGAGGCCGACAGGGAAGAAGGGACGAGTTGATTCAGCGTGAAACACGTAAACATTCCTCTTGCAGGCTCTCTTGACCGAGCGCACACACACCCGAAGTTGAGTCGCCGACTCCGTCACTATCGTGAACCGACGGACATCGGTGATTTCCAGCTCTCGGAGATGAAATTTGTTGCGGAGTCGGAGTATTTTCTGGACGTCTCGTTCCTGTAATTGACTGTTGCTCGCGTCCAGTCAGAACGAGGAGCCGTCCGGGAGACGGTCTGCTCCATCTCGAGCAGAACAGCGCCTGAAATAAGGATGAAATAGGGGAAATGTGTCTTTCCTTCCAACTCCTCGACCAAAAGCTCGACTCCCGTCGAAAATAATTCCACAGAATCAATTACGGCCGAGTTCGTAGACAAACCACAACCTTTCCGGTGTTATATCACAACTCGTCTGTGATGATTTACCAGATCGGGTTTACTTCAACGTCAACCGAGAGAAAAACCGCGAGCGCAATTTACCGCTTTCTGTGTCGAGTCAGCGAGCGTGGTGATTTCCACCGGGCCACATGCATCAGCGACTGTACGTTATGGTACGGGTTTTTAGCTACTACCGACCGGGTATGGACAGCGGATTCAGTAATGTTTCTATGATTCTTCTCGATTGGAGTGAATTTCACTCTGAAAAGCACGGAATCGAACTCTGGATGTCGTGCACTAACACGACTTTGTAACATCTTGCATTAGCTATACCACGGCAATCATCTGGCTTTTCGAAACAACAGCGAACCATCCCGAGTTGGTATCAAATGCATCAACAGATGAGGATGAAGAACGCGTTGTCAAGAGGTAGACCAAGCCGCAAGCATAACGACGAGAGTCAACATAAACTTTTCACGAAACTGTCCACGGAACGCGAGTCCTTGTTGAATAGCGTTCGTTGTCTGCTTGGCGCGAACTCTGAAGCACGGTTGTAAGTCTTCGTTGGCTGAATATCGCGCCAAAGCTACTCGAGCCCTCGCTCCACTAGGTGACACTTATGAAGATGGCGACCGTGTCGACGCATACGCAAAAGTAGTATCACTTAGTGTTAAACAAGCCCTTGCACGAAAGGATGAAGAAGCTGCTGCTTCTGCTCTCGCTCGGTGTATTCCTCGGTCTCGGTTGGTTGGTCGCTCGCTCACTCGCTCGCTCGCCGGCTGACTGACTGGCTGGCTGGCTCGCCCGCCGGTCCGCTGTCTGGTTCCTGTAAGGGACAGGAGGTGATTAGGGTGAATTTGCTACAAAAATCCTCTCTCCTGTTCCTGCTTATCCTCTTGGTCGCTCATTCACCCACCCGGCCCACGCGCAAGTCCGTCGGCTGGATGGCTCGGCCGCTCAGTGTTACGCTCTATTCAGAACCATGTGACGTTGATGTTATCTGTGGAAATCGCGACATTCTAATCGTGACGTCAATTAGAAACCCGAAACGTAATCATGATGGTGCGAGTTAAAAACCTCTTCCTGGACCCGAACTTGTCCCACGTTGAAGTGAGTTGGATCTCATTCGATACAAGTTCACGTGTCGGACGCTTCCGTCAATCGGCCTCGGCTTCGATCACGGATTGAATTCACGAAAAAGTCGGAATTTGAGTTGTCAGCAAGAATCAGCGAAAGCATCGAGTTTCGATCAGTTTGCAGAGGAGAACTCGTGAGTCGCGTAAACCTTGCGTTTCGATCGAACGGAGGCTTTTCAAACTCAAGGTTAGCCTTGGGGGACGGCAATCAGCGTAATGATGCTCCGGAGCGACGCATCGACCGAGTAGAAATTGCTACCGCTTTTCGGAAACTTCCCTCGTTCTTTCGCGCCGCGTCTCCGGCTTATACCGGTAACGTAAGCCCCTCAACCCGGAAGTCACGAGAGAAAAATCCGGAAAAGTGTGGAAAATTCGGGCATGGCATCAACGTTTCCAGCCGAAACAACAGTCAAGTTGGGATTCAGTGCGCACGCAATGGACGAGAGCGGAACTTTCAATTTGTTTAACTGTCCGCGAATTTATCCGACGTTGTTCCTTGTTTCATATTCAGCAAAGCTCTTTGCTGGAACAAAGACAAAGCTCGGATCGAACCATTTTCGAATCTCCATCACGGACGACGGCTAAGGGTATGCAACGTCCATCGGCACGCTCCGTAAATCCTCTTCCCGGCCTTCATGAGGGGCAGGCGGTGGAGCGAGCGAAGCCGCTCAGAGGCAAAACGAGGGACATCGAGAAAAGGGAAACGATCACCGATGTTCGCACAACGACGTAAAAGTACGCTTCCAAGTACAATGGCAATTACTGTGCTCGCTGCCGCAGCGGCTTATTACTGATTTGTTTCTCGGTTCGCTGACATTCTGGTGGCGGGTTGGTCGTGGAATAATGTGCAAGGACAAGGTATTGCCGTTTGGGGAGAAAAGCCGGCGATGATTTCTTCGGGTCAATCGTACGCTGAGAGTTGATACGACCGACGGAGAACTCGTTTGAGCCTCATATTTCACCCGAATCCGAGAAGATGAGGAAACCGTCTCCGAACGACTTTTGGAAACGCATCGAGAGATGTACAACAGAACTCGCCCTGAGCTCACTTCGACGAAACATTGAATGTGGCATCGCTTTATCGGAATTCCCTTTGAAGGACACTGCAGTCGACTGAATAGTTGTCGTAAAGAAGTCTCGTTATGCATTATTAGCGCCCGTGTTTTCCCGATCGTCAGCCTGAAAGTGTGTGGGTGTTTGTGACCGGGTTCGAGGATGTCCGGAACCGAAAAGATCATTTCACAGCTTTCGAGTTCGTTTGTCCACGATTTCGGTGGAAAACTTATGGTGATCGAGCGAGCTTGACAAACCGTGTCAACTTGTGGACGGAACGTCCTAGCTCGAGGCCAAATCATGTAATCAATAAGGCGTCATCCGCGGCAACGTAATCCATCGATTCCGCGCACGCGAAAACTACAGATGGCCTTGTACTCTTTCTCAGCAACTGCTCTGATTGCTGCAGTTGCTCACCTTCTCTAATGGTAAGACGATTGCATCGACGAGGCAACGATCCAAGCATTCGAGCGGTCTCCTACTCTTCAAACTGAGCCAGTAGGCGGAGAAGCTGGAAAAGGAATCGGGCGAGCCGCCGACCCCGAGGAAATCGTTGATGTATACCCCCACCGAGCTCTGCTGGCTCCTGTGTATTTCATTTCAAAAACAGTGTTTCCCGACTTTGGAAAGGCCTCTCCCACATTTATTTGTATATGAATCTAGCACACCGCGGTTCGATACGCAACTTGACAAAGCGTTCCAAGTTCTCAAAAGGTTCACGAGGAACGTCCCCGTGAATGTTTTATGGAGCATTCAAATTACGTTCTCTGCTCTCCGCCCCGTATTTCTCACTTGCTCGATCGATCGATCAATCGATTTATGAAAAGAATGCGCGTCAAGGCTGCTGAGTGAGGCTATTTCTAGTTAATGGAGTTTCTTAGCTCCGAAGTGATGACGTTGTATTTCCTCAGGAGAAATAGCAGAGTAAACAGGCCTTGAAACATTGTTTCGTATGACAATGACTTCAGTGCCGCTTGCGAAGGAAGATATTTTCCAAAGTACGCTCGCAAGCTCAACAACATTGTCGCAAACACCGTTCTGGCCTCGGAGCAAACAAAGACACTTCGTGTTCCATCCTCCAACCAAAAAAAAGTCTCGCGACAAGTCAATGTCCGGAAAGAGGACTCGAGCATCTCGAATCCACTGGAAAGCTTACAAGCAATTTCACCTTGATCCTCCTTTCATCGTTGTCAAGTCGATAGCAGGTTCCCGGTTTTCGGGAGCCGGGCTTTTATTCAGTTCGCGTCACAGTCGAGAATTTCCGTTGTCGGCCCGCCCACGGGTCGCTTTTCTGCTTCAGCGTGGTTAAGTGAGTGATCTGAAGGAGAAGAACAAAAAATAAACGGAGACAAAAGAATCGCAGCAGAAAGATTTCTGAAAGGATCAACAGTTGGGACCCAACAGCCGGCCATTCAATCGGAATTCTTTGTCGTAAATGAGCATTGAGACAAAACCGCACAGGGCGGATATCACTTAAAGCGGCACCGAGCCAGACTCGAGGACGAAAGCAACAAGAGAGAAAATAGCAGCCAGAGAGGATTGTGGGAGGAGGACCAAAGTGCTTTTCGCTCGGTTTCAGTCTCGCAGTATTTCTTCACTGAGTTGCCAGACGACAGAGACAATGGCGTCCAGTTAGCAATTAGATTTCACTTTGAGATCCGCAACAATTTCGAGCAGAGACACGCGCTGCTATTTTTTCTTGGCTTTCCCTCTCTCGTCCCATCGGCTTCCTCTGTCTCCTGAGGAAATTATAGGCCTGACGTCGCCAATGCGGGCGGGTCATCCGGCTCTTGAGTCGTCTTCGGAGTCCATGGGGAGTCTTCCACTGTAAGTGTCCGGCGGTCGTCTCGACCAACTTTGCCACTGGCGTCTTCTTCGACTTCTGCTTCGATCTTCTTTTTTTCCTTTCTTTCAGTTTCAACCATGCTCTATTGAAAGACAGGGATTTCCTTCACTTGTTTTCCTGTTCCTTTCTACCCCATCGATTGTGGCTCTCCGAGGAATTGCGGACCTCGCAGTCTTTGCATTGAGTCGGGGGATGCCCGCCGAGCTCTCCGACGTGCGATATGGCCGAAGTCGCTGACGCACCGTATTTTTGTCGCGGAGTTATCCGAGTGGGAGAGAGCCTAGCCTCGTCAACGTATCTAGAAACGCGATTCTAAGAGAGGTCCAATCCGAGGGAAACGTTCGGAAAGTCGAGAGTGCTCGAAGGCGGCTTTTGTTCACGATCTCGACGATTTCTCCAACAGTCCTCAATCACTACAGAGATTCACCTCGGGCTGAGGGTCTTGAGGATTCGATCAGAATGCCCTCACAGCAATTCGAGCGACTAGGAGAAAAGCCACCGGAGCAAACACACGCCGTCGATCAGCTGCAGAGAAGTCTTTGTTGTCGCGTAGACCACTGAACCCTTCTTTCATATATTTTCCTTCCGATTCCCGTCTGCTTCCCGTCTCCCTCTCGCCATCCCTTCGTCGACTCACTCAGACAGACACTCGAACATCCGTCGACGCAGACAACTGGATCTTTCAAGGTCTCGAGCGTCTCTGAAAGGCAGAAAACCGTTCTGCAGCTCAGTTCATTTGTTCGAGGGCGAACGGACAGAGCGACGAACGGCTCTGCCAGCTCACCTGAAGAGGGAAACCGAACCAAAATGATTGTCGAAAGGTCTTCCAATTAGAACGCGAAGAGATGGAGAAGATGCAGCGCATGGAAACTATCCGGGGAATAGCCGTCCAAAGTCTGACGTGAAGGCAAACTGGTGAAATTCCTATCGCGGGAGTTTGCCGCGACACTATCGTTTTGATTGAGCGTGAAACCCCCCCCTCCCCTCGAGTCTGGCCTTCCAGGCGGAATATACAGATCAGCAGAAGGAGTTCCATAGGACATCACGGATTGAGATAACACTTTGTACGCAACGAATATCAGAATTAAGAATCAGTTTTCAATCGTGTCTTCGTGAGGGAAAAAGATACTCCGGGGACACTTGAAACCTGCAACCACCCCCCCCCCCCCCCCTTTGAGCCATTCTAGGATCCGCCACTGCTTCTATATGCCCTCAAGTATGCCGACACATTTCTTTAGCAGATGTAGAGTGCATGCTGTGGCGGTCACTTCTCCGAATTTCGGATATGCTTGCCGTGTATGCAGTCGAACCCACGGAATTCTTATCATTGGATGGTGTTTTGCGGGTGACCCGGAATATGTCTACACACTAACCGTCAAACGTGAAACCGTCAACAATTGGCTTTTACTGCTTTTACCGACACCTGCCGACAAGCTCCGAGGTGCGGACGCTCGATTGAAGGTTAAAAGTCTTCAAAAATAGCGGGTCTGGTTATCACGATCCACGAATGCGAATGAAGCAACCCAAAACCGGACGCCCATATCGACGTGATGCATTGGAAGTTCATCTAAAACGTCCCCAAGGGCGCATATCGCCATCTCTGATGCGAATAGACCGATTGTGCCTAACCGGCTTCCATACTTCGCAGTGCAGCCTAGACGAGCACACATTAGGTATATCCAGTTTCTCAGTTAATGACGTTTTGCACTTGAGACCTACCCTGTCCGTATTGTCCTGCGCTCAGAAACTTGGCATCGGATGATCCTCGGGGCACATGCACCCTGCGTGTGCGTCGAGAGTGACTAATCGCCAAGGAAATCGGAATCTGTCTCATTTGTCTTTTAGATGCTTCGAGACTCAGAAAAAATCTGGAGGAGCGAGTCGGGGGATGTCGGTCAGCAGCAAAAGCCAATTGTTGACGATTTCGTGTTGAAGGTCCCTCAGGAAAATTTGGATATCGAGTTTCCACGAAAAAGACCCGGGATCAACCTCGATAAATCTATTTTCTTGATTCAAAATCACGCCTAGGAACTGTAAGAAAAGGATTCAGACGAAAAACACCGGAGAAGTTTTTTTGTCCACTGCCGGCCCACTACGCGGCTCGAACCTTTGCGCAAAATGTGCTAAACATCAGGTTGTCGGCTAATTTTCCGGAATGTTTGGGAAATATAATTTCGGAATCATCTCGATCACAGCTGTGTAAACGAAGAAATATGAGATGGTCAAATCGAAAGGGACGTGGACGAGTGAAGCTTCGCCACAACATGTGAGCGCTGTCTCAACATGCGCGCATCGATTGACTTGAGTGCCGATTGGGGACAGTTCAACGGTGCATTCGCGTGCGAATCGCGGAAACTTGTAGGTCATCCGAAAATCAACATTCTGAGGATTTGATTTGATTTCGATTCCGCAATCGCTTCTCGATAGGAAGGGCTAGTCGTGGACCGCTCATGTTCTCTACCTGCATGGGATGACGTCAGCAATCTTATGATATTGCACAATTGAAGAGCCCAGAACCAAAACGTCGCAAATCCATTTTTCCCAAAATCGAGATTATTGCTCCATCAACTAGATCTCGACTGTCCGCACATTTTTGGTTTTTTGAAAAAAAAAACCTCTATGGGAAATAATATGGCGGAAAAAAATCCTGAACCAAAACTTCGCAACTCCACCCTAGACTTGCTCGTTTCTGGAAGTTCTCGATTGAGGCTCCGATGTCTATCCCCTGGAATCAAGAGCTCCCTACGGATCTGAAATATTGGGGCAATATCAACAAGATTCTATCGGTTAGATCTTCTCCCACAGTCTTTCGCGGTTTTCTCGAAAAGTAGAAAATTGGACTTGCTACGTTTTGGTTCTGGGCTCTTCAATTGGACAATGGAGATTCATTCTTGGCTTCACTTTCCGAAGCCCGTCGAGGTGAGTTGGCCAGTTGTTTTTCCGGAGCTCCGCAGCTCTACAACGGAGTCAGGAGTCCTGATTCGAGCAGGGCGGAGGCGACTGCAACACTCATGGCAGTGTCTTAGCGTTGTTCAAATACGCCAGACCACAGCTGACCAACTTGTCTCACTGTTGGTCATTCGCGGCTCCCTGAGGTTTGGGATGGTGCTAACATTTTTTTTTCTTCTCTCCTCGAGTCCTCGTGTCTGTTGTGCTCGACCAAAGGCAAGGCGGCTGGACAACATGCTCTGAACAAATATAATAAATTACTTAACAACCAGTGTACAGGGAGCAGTGGGGAATTCGGTCGTAGAGCGCAACGGGCAACCCTTGCTTTCACTTTGTACAAATCATCCATCACAAGAAAACATCATCTCTGACTCAAAGTCGACGAAATTCGCAGTAATTCTTCGCGGGCAATGCCCATTCGGCGGGAATTCTCCCTCGGTCCCTTTAGGACAACGGGCACTCTCCCCGCTGCCAGTCCCAGGGCAATCGAAGGAGAATGCATGGATAGGACGAGAGGGAGCGAGGGGTCTCCGATTCGTCCTCGCTTTTTCGCTTTTCCCGTCCTTCGTCTCAGAGGAAGAAAACTCCGAGCAACGATGACGAAAAAATAGAGGGAAGAGCACGACGGAGAAGAAATTCGTGTCGATTCATTTCGACCCAGCCCCAAGAAAGCGAGCAGCCCCGGTTGGCAAGTTGGACCATCCGCCTCCGGCGAAATCTTGACATGTATCTCTTCTTCTCTGGCGGCTTTCGTTTCGTTTCTCTCCCGTTTTGTTCCTCTTGTAGGAACGATGTGTGTCGGCCGGGCGTCTCTTTCGTATGACGGAGCATGAAGGATAGCACCCGCCGACGATGCTGGTGCTGCTTCAGCAGAGCGACACCCTAACACTGCGCGGCCTGTTTTCCATGCTTCCCAGACGATTGGCTGCTGCCAACCTATTTGTCAGATGTATGATGCGGTGGCCAATTAGGAGTCGTGAGAGAACAAACTAACTTTCCAGGTTCATTCATTCAGCTCTTGAGCAACCCGGTTCGGGATCGGCTTTCACCTAACCGCGGAATCTCTGCAGCAGTCGAGTGCTTTGGGTGTTTTCGGGTCGGCGGCGCTTGATTTCGGTTCTCAGTGAAATTAAACGGAATCTTTCAGTTTCCCAGAGGTTTTCTTCTGATGTCGTGGCAGATGACCTGGTAGGGAAGTTGGCCAGCGAGCCGTAGTTTGGGCTCTAGACGAATCGGCACTCCTCCGGGCTTTTGTTTGCTGTTGCCCCGTGATAAGACAAATAAAGCCAACTCCATTTAGTCGGGGCTCTTTGTGGTGTTGCTTGCGGTCACTTGGATACCACCTAAGCGCTCGCTTGGCTCGCGAGTTGGCCGACTGCTTGAGGCTCTGTGCTCTCCGAAGTCACGGAAGACACTCTCTGTGAGCAGTCTGTCTACGTCCCCGTCACTCAGCTGGCAGTGGACGCAACGCTCGCTAGACTCGGTCCACATATAATCATCTAGCATTACATTTCGTAGGAAGGACATCCTAGCCGCTCCTGGTGGTCGAGGTGGTGGTGGCGGCGGCGACAGTCCTCACCAAGAAACAGGCAGCACTAATGTAGCGTAGACGACTCTCCCTGGCCAGCTTGCAGACCAGAGGCTCGTGGTTGCCGTCTTCTCCCAGCCAAGGCTGTGCAAGGCGAGATTACATTGTAGTTACCCGCTACTGCTGTTGTTACCATCGTCGTCCACGGAATCCCCGCCCCACCCCCTTCGTACGCCCTTTCTTGACAGCAGGAGCGGCAGTGGCGGCGACGACGACGACGATGGTCGCGCAGCCCAAGGAGTTTCTTTCCGACAGTGGTGCGGCGGCGGACTACGAAGGGTTTATGTGCGTTGGCCTGTGAGGATTGCTCTGCTCAAAGTTTCTTCGCCATCATTGGCGTCGTCGTCGTTGGCATCGTCCGAGTCGCCAAGTTTGCAGTGGTTATTTCCCCTCGGGCGGTTAGAGTCCGCCGTGAGCTCCGTCAGGGACACGCACTGGCGCCGGCGTTTAATTTGGCATTGTTCGCCCGGACGAGTGTTTTACTGAGCAGCGCCATCGTCGTCGAGGAACGCCGCTCGCACAAACAAACCCATGCCAAGTTCAAAGCACGCATTCAATGTCCGCGGGTTGAAATTTTGACGCTGGAGAATAAAACCTACGGTCTGGCATTCTACGGCAGCTGGAATGAGATTTCCTCATAAGCAACAGCAGTAGTTGGAATAACAATCGTGATGAAATGGTGCGAAACGGCAGCCCAGAATATACAGCTTCAAACGCAATATCTTTTATGCTGCGCAAAAGTTCGCCGCTGAAGGTCTTTTAGAGGAAAGGGAGAAACTGATGAAACCGACGGCTTGGTTTTCACTCATCTAGTTGCTCTGCACGTTGATACGTGTTATGTTGAGCAGGGACGGATAGGCGAAGGCCGACCGTCTTGCTCGCTGCTGCTGCAGTAAAATGGAGCACAAAGAGAGGAATGGGACGGAGCAGGGGGACGAGGGGCGGGCAGGAATAGGTTATGGCGTGGGCTTGTGAGAAAGGTCTGTGGTCGGGTTGGTCTTTTTCTTTTGCATGCATTCCACAAAGACGCGCTGCCGGTGTTACCATCCCGGCAGCACCGGAAAAAAAGGAGATGATAGACTCCTAACTTAGTAAAGAACCGTCCGTCTGCATATTCCTTGAGGAGCCGTGCAGGTCTCGGATAAATTTCATTGACGTCTCGAGTTGACTTTAGGAGGGAGGAACAGTGAGCGGACCAGTCAGGTAGCAAACGAACCGCCAACCACATATGAAGGATCCCTTACCGGCAACAGCAGAACGGACTCACGGACAGAGTTTGCAGTCAGCCATCCAAATTGCGTTATCGTGTGGACCGAGCGAACCTTCGGGAGAACACCGTGCGCAGTAGGCTCGACGGACGGAGTCACAGACGAACCGACAAACAGACACACGGACGGATGGAACCGCTAATAGATGACCTCCGTGAGCTGAATCCTCAGTAGACCCTGCTTTGCCACCCACTACGTTGACGAGCACTTGATGGCTCCAACGTTTCCATTTCGATTCGGCGGCCCAAGAATTTATTGCATTTCCGTCTCGTTGGTCCTCGAATCCTTGAATCGCTGGACGAAGCCAAGCCCCAATAAAACGCTGTGTTTTGAGCTCGGAACTTTACGCGAAAGCTTCCCTCCTTCAGATAATTCTTCAGCAAAGTTCTCGAAGAGCTCCCTCCCTCCAGAACTGGTGACAACTGAAAGATTTTCTCAATTTTCGTTCGATCGAGGAAGAGGAAGAGACATGTCTAGACGATTTTCCGCCATATTTCCGAATCGAGAAATAGTACCCCTCGCTTGGCCCGCAATCAAGTCTAGTGCAGCAGCGGCACTGTTGACTTCTCGTTGAGCACGAGCATGCACCGGCATGGGCATAGCCTCACTGTGTTCAGCTCTAGCTGTGTTCTACTGCGGCGGTGTTTATCCTGCGTTATTGCGACAGCCGGAGCCACCCGGCCAGCTAGCCCTCATAATAACCAGCATCGTAGACCCCCTGTTCTGTGCTTGACTGCAGCATATGAGTCCGCTCTCGAAACCGAGCCACCTCCTGCTGCATCATCTACATACACTGCCAGTGAATGAATACGCTCCTCCGCGAATTCCTCGCGGGAACTGCCAAGGTAGAACGTTGTCATGATGAACCAACATCATCGTGCATCGTGGATGGCGTATCACCTAGAATTTATGTGCGGGTACTTCCACGAAACAGTGTAACATGTTAACAACAATGTAGCCTACCGGCTGCATTTTTCGCTGAGGTGACGTCACTCTTGCCGAGATTCCGGTCCTAAACACATACCTCGGAGTCTAGGGAATCGCGGTGCTTTCGCCTGCCACAAAATCGATGGCGCTCCCTTGCAAGTGGAATTTCTTCCCGAACAGGAACTCGGACGAATCCACGAACGGCGCGAAGCATGCTAGCGCATGACATGGATTGTTGTCTGAGGCCGGATGCATCACGGTCTGGACAGATGGAGGAACTTCCTGAAGTTTCCAAAGCAAGGGGGCTGAGACGACGATCTCGCAAAACTTGAATTTCCACGAATTCCCTTTTCTCACTCTACTTTTTCGAAATTGAACTGCCTCGAGGTTTGTTTGCAGTGCGGCCGTCGAAGACTCCGGATGGGCTCATGTATTGTCGCACTCAAACCTAATATAATTTCCCGACGGAGCGAGCGTCCGTCCGCACTGGAGCTCGAGGTTGTAACGCTGGGGGCCGAGTCAGCGCTGAGCATGAATGACTGATTTAATGACCGGCTACGGTTCCCGCTCTTTGGCACCCTCTAGGGCGACAGTGTAAGGTCACTCTCACTCTCTCTCTCTCTTTCTGAGCGAAAGTCTTACCTCTTTTTCTTCAGCTCTGATGACTGCCCCACTGGCTCAGATAACTCCTTCACTGACTGGGTGTACGAAAGAAAGCAGAACAGGCTTCTCTTCCGGTGCAAAGCTCCTCTATTCGCTGAACCGCCCGCCGACCTCGTGTTAATATGCGCTGGACCAGAGCTTGAACGGCGCGGCGGGCGTCGCCGCCAACGACAACGACGGAGACGACAAAGCCTGCCGAGAGTGTGTCTGCGGCTCCTTCGCTGTTCCTTTGGCGTGAGCGTTCCCTTCTTTTTTGCAGCTCCCATTTTAGTCTCCATAGTACTCTTCTTCGTTTTTCTTCTTCGTTCGCTGCTGCTGCGGTGACAGTCTCTTTTCAGCACGGTGACCTCTTTTGTTCCCAAATCTGTCGCCGTCTTCCAATAGAACTTTATGAGAGTTGATTAGGGAAAACCCGAGAGGGAAAGGAGCCGGGCAGGCAGTCTCGAACGATAGAAGAAAGGAAGAGAAGACCGCTCGACTTCCGCCCTTTTCGGCAAAGCCTTCAACCTCGTCTGGAACGCACTTTTTCAATGCGAATGCGAAGACGATGGAGAGAGGAAGGACAAGCACATACTCGTCATACGCCGATCCAGTTCGTTGCTCATCATCTTCATATGAATGTCAAAACCGACGATATAGCCGAGTGGTCTGAGCGGTCTGCACGCCGCGTGCAGATTTGCTTGTGGATGTGGACGTGGACGTGGACGTGGTACCACAACACACCACACCACATCACATACCATGTTGACTCGTGGTAGCACACTCTCGAGCGGCAGGTCGCAGGTTCGAATCTCTTCTGGTACCAGAAGCCCGACTTCTTCAGAGATGGTTTCCACTCCGTACGGCGAATATCTGGTACCAGAAAAAGAAGTTCTGATACCAGACCCCAGGCCTTCTGGTACCAGAGGCCATCTGGTACCATAAGGACTCCGGTACCTAACCTCCGCAGCACAGACCGTGAGCGCCTCTAGCGGAGGGCCGGGGCGAGGGATGTGGCAAAAAGAAAAAAATGTTTATCAGGCGCTCGGAGGGCTCTCCCCTACCAGAGGCGAGCGAGCTCAGCGCTGGTGACACTTTTCTTTTGAATTGATTGTGTGGCTCACAGATACAATCACTCTTTCGACTCATCTCGATTGAGTGTCGATGGACTGATTGATCGATCGATCAATGCCTTGCCAACAAGAAAGATGTTAAAGGACGTCTCCAATGCTATGGAACTGCTAAAAACTAGCCGTACAGTCCGTGAGTGCTCAAAATGGAATTCCGCCCAACTCAGGTTGTAACGAACGAGGAGGGTTTTTCATACTTTTTGTCGTCAGTATATATCTTGTGAGCCGTGCCTGCGTTATTGCGCGATTTCGGCTGTGGCAAGCGTGCGGAGAGGAACGGTATTGCTCCGGAATGGCGGTTCTGCTTTTCGTGCGCTGGCGTTCTTTCTGCTCTGAAATATCGGAAACGAGAGCCATATTTATCAGTAGGACACAGTCCATTCAAAGTTCGCTCTCCGTTCGGCAGCCCGCTCTGCATGTTTCTGATACCGACGAACTAAGCAACCATCCGACCAGCCGTCTCTCTCGTCAGCCAGCCAGCCAGAGGAGCAGCCATAACAGGAGCGACACCAGCAGCAAGACGATATCGGAGTAAAATATCGGAATTTAAGAGCGGCAAACGCCACTGAGGCATCGGCCGGCGACAGAGGAATGTCGAACGAAAAAAGAGCAAGTATTTGCAACAAGCGCTCCCGTGACCGCGATCTGCCGGCAAAAAGACTGACAATAGGAATCCGAAGATTCGGAATCGAACCCGGTTCGAGGAACGGGAGCGGATCCATGATCTCCGATCGGTGAGGGATCCGAGACGTTTGACATGTCCATGTACGGCTTCATATATAGGTATCGGGAGTATTTGGGCTCCTCAGACGAGTCTTTCAAACGAGGAGATGAAACTGTTTCGGAACAAACTTACGAAAATTCGGGTCACTCACCTCGGTTCTTGTGTTTTCAGCGAACTTTTCGGCTGTGATCCCCAGGTCTTCACAAAAGTTTCGAGACTCAAAGGGAATATTGCAGTCACCACACTCCAAACGGCGCAACGCAAGCCGGTCATTACGCTTTCCAACTAGCTATGCTGACAGCGTTTCGTATGATCGTCCAAGCCTCCTTCTAGCATCAAGTGGAAAAAGCTCTGCAAGAATTTTTATGAAGGCCACCTTCGGCCCATCAAGCTTGGTATGTGCCGTATCGCTGTGCTTCGCTTGCTCTCGAGGTGAGGAAAGAAAAACGGATGGAACGCATGCCACTTAAGACCATGTCCAGCCTCAGAAAGTGGAAACTGGATATGCTCCGAAATTGAATGCCTCGCTTCCGCTCAAAATGCTTGTACTTAGTGATAATGTCAAGTCCTGATGAAGCTTCGTCGCGACCCGTCGCAGCTTCGAACGGGACCGCTGAAGAAACCTGGATTCCTTTCGACTGAAAGAAATACACAAACGGCGTGTGCCACTAAGTGCCGTACGCAGCCGCAGCAGACAGCCCTTGGCGGGAAGACTGGCCGGCCGGCCTTCTCCAAGAACAATAGGGGCACGAAGAATGGCTGCAGGATTCGAGAGAGATAGCAGAAGGATAATAGGAGAGATTGGAGCATGGCAATAAAGTACACATGGGACATTGCACGGAAGCACTGAACAAAATCCTCTTCGGTGCTTACCTCGTTGTAGTGAGCACACTCGTCCCTTTGGCCATCTTCAACGTCGTTCGACTTCGGCTCAGCTCGGATTACCGATCAGGTGGAATCGACCACTTGTTATGGTCGATATCGTTCGCGTTTATGCAGATAACGATTATCGAGGAATACAATTTTGAAACAACGTATTATTCGACTGAACGAGATCTCAAGGGCTCAACACTCGTAAATCGTAATTTTCGTCCGAGGTAGGAAGCGGAGCAATATTCGTCGAACTCGTCACCCCAGAGCTCGAAGACCACTTTGGCTCGCCGAAGCTCAGCGAATAGTATTAGCACTTCCGGAAATCAGACTCCGCGTCGGGGGACGAGGGAAGACTTATCGAAGTGTTACGGCCGTCAGGAGACCTGGCTCTAATCCTTCATTGGGCTTTTCAGAGTTCCAGGACTTTATCGAATCAAGGTTCCCGGCCGTTGTTCACGTCCGACGTCCCGCGAACTGTAAGATGGGTACAAATGCGAGCAGAGACGCAGACTATGGACAAATCTGTTAATACTTATTCGTGACATGCCCTGGGGGTCTCTCTATTGGAATTGGGTTGGCGGGGAAACTGGTCGTCGGACGCTCGGCAAGCTGACGGCGACAGCCCACTTCCGGCATGGCTAAGACTCCCAATGCGTATCGTCGACCTTACTCCACAATCCCTATCCGGGAGTGAAGATGACAGACCGCGCCGTCCGCAGTAAACCTTCAACTCTGACACCACGCGATGGTTTGTCAGCTGAGATTTGATTGCGGGTGACGCGCGCTCTGGGAGCGTAAAAGCAAAGTTTCCAACCTGCGGAGAGCTGAGTCTCAACTGCTGATTCGAACTGCGATCTGCAGGAGGCGAACCCTCATGATAGGCCGATAATATCATCAGAATAGAGCACAAACGCCAACTCGACGAACTAGAGTAGCCTCGGAGTTATGACGACTAAATTCGACAAGTTGAAACATGGGTTAGTGTTGAAAACTCGTCCAAAGCTATCGGAGTCGAGATGTTTGAGAAACTTTGCTCCAAACTTATTGATTAAAGCGAGAATGAAGTCGAACAAGCCGAACGGAGCAGTCGTTTCGTTTTCGAGCTGATCCGATTAGCTTCTACATTTTAAACTCTCACTCCCGACTCAACCTGAGCAGAGAGAACTTTGTGTCTATCCGCGCCGATCCTACCAGTTCGTTGGTCGTTTCTCCCCGGAGAAACAATCCTACTATTGAGGAATTCTCAGTTGCACTCGAACCGATTCGCTTGAGACGGTCGCAACTTCGCGTAAATCGAAACTATCAAAAACGAATTCCCTAAAACAAAAACGGGAGGGCAAACTGAAATTTTCAACCCCGTTTCTATAATATGTAGTTCCTGTTAGAACTCGTTACACCCTGTGGATTGGAGAAGAACGAGGCTCGGCGGAGACGATGAACGACCTGTTGACCTGAGCGAGGTCGAGAAATCTCTCAATTAGTCTCGAACTTGCGGTGCACCCCGAGTAATGCCCGGAAACCTCGTCAGGACGTCCACATCTGGGAAGAGGAATGGGATCCTAAGCGGAGGCGCCGAGACGTTTGGAATTCCGCGGACTCTAACGAGTATTAGATGGCTGACGACGTTCTTACAACAAAGGGGATGTCGTATTCGTTTCATCCGAGCAGACGAATTGCTTTCAGGTGATCAATTCTCGTTACGAACAGCCTCACACGCAACGCCCGCGCAGACGCGCCAAGGTCTTTACGAAAAGTGGCAGCCAGGCACAGCGAGCTGGCTGCCTTCAGCTCAGGCTGACAGAGAGACAAGCCCTCGAGAGACTTGATGACAAAGTGTTTAGAGACTGCAGCGGGCTCTAGCTATTATTTACACGACGTCAATGGCGGCGTTATTTCCATTTTACTAACTGCCGGACGCACAAAAAGCCTTCGAAACCTCGAGAATCCACTGAGAGCGAACGAAAGGATTTTCTGTCCACGTCTGAGGTCGCGAGAGTACACTAAGAGTTTGCAAAAAAATCGAAACGGGCGACCTTCTGTTCGAGATGGTGTCGAGTAACATTTGCTAGGGTTATTGGGAACAATTCCCAAGCACAGGAGGAAGTGTTCGCCTCTCTGTGACAGTCGGATCGAGGGTGCTGATTATTTTTCAAGATCTCAAGTACTCGATGGAATCGATCACCGAGCGGTCTAAACATTCCCTCGGAGTTCAGAAAGCAAAACTTGCGTTGATTTCGATACAAGGAGCGGCCGAACAGCTGACTGATCACCGATCAGATAAGAGGCAAAGCAGGACATGCAGCAGAGAGCCATGCCCTGGCTCTTCCGACGAACAGGTGAGCTACAGCTCTCCGCAGCGGGAAGACAGGCGCGCCAGCTCCATCTTGCTCAACACTGCGGAACGATTGTTCATGATCTGCACTCAAATCTCCGGAACGAGAAGCGCATTGCTGAAATGGAAAACCTGTTCCTCCGCTGCCGCGTCCGCTTGTCGTGACCTCTCCATCGGCTGAGTGCTTCGCAGCACCTTCGGTTCAAAGGGCAGATAGTTTTTGATTCGTGTTCTTCGCGATCGGTTCGGTCCTCGAACAGATAGGACGTCGACTTTTTGGCCAAATCTCGAGAAACAGTTTCTTCTGCTGTAAATCGTGTTTCGGCAACAGAGCTCTAACTGGCGCACAGCTTTTGAGCGCCGCGCCGCCGTGTTGGTCACAAAACAGAGGGAGAAATGTTGTTTTCCTCTCGTCGGCCGACAACGCGTCACTATTCCTTGATGACCATGGCTGTGATACAAAACACGTCATCGTAGTTTGTTCACGTCTCTCAAGTTTTTGACGTTGACATCCAGGTTGGAGGCGCACCAGAAGCCAGACGCATCGATGATGGCAGGCAGCTTACATGGCTTCATGGTTACACGGACATCGTTTCTGGAAGCAAGAAAACATTTTCACTCGAACGAGCCAGACGTATGTACCAGCTAACAGAGGAGCCGGCCGGCAGCCTGCAACGATCTGGATGCAGGAAAGAACGACTAAAGATCCCCAAGGGCGAAAATTGAAGGAAACGCATCCGTCACTGTCCATCACGCGGCCGGCTGCCGCCTCGTTGCTCGACCAACAACTGGCCCGAGTTAGCCATCCAACGAACCATACATGGCTCAAAGTCCATGCTCCATCTTGTGGCGGCGGCAGCAGAAGCGAGCAGCGAGAGAGGAAAAAACACACACGACAGACGAAAAAATTTAAACGACTGCGTCAGTTCCGATGGACGTTCGAGGAGACGGGGAAGAGGATTCACACAAAAACCATTTCAACTACTCAATCATAAATACTATCGCGACTCGGAGGAGACGTTAGGAGAACTCGCAAGGAGTCTGGAGAGCTCTCTGGAGCATCTTGATAGCAAGAACGTCGTCAGACGCAGTTGAGTGAACTTCGAATCTCTATCTGGGCATTAAACACTTGTACAACCACTTCGAGTCGTTCCTCTTCCAGAGCGAATGTCGGCCAAGATTTCTAAGGCAAAACGGAGGAGCTTCGGGGCGGAATAGAACGTGGGCGGCTCTCTAGACCAGGGATTTCTATGTTTGGAGAACTTCGAGAGCGCAATCGATGAAACGATGATGTCCCCATGTTCGAGAGGACTGTGTTGTCCTGAATTCCCTAAATCGCGTGCTTTCCGTCGGCGGAGGATGTCGGCATTTTTTCCATCTTGGTACTGCTTTGGTTTATTTTCAACTCCGGAACCTGAATTTGTCAAGATCCCTTTACTGTTCTCGATAACTGATCGTTTCAAAACGTAGAATTCCTGATACGGGTCAACGCGAAGATAAGAAAGGCGGACGCGGAGCGAAGCACGAATAGAAATCAACAAAAATAAGTCGAGGAGCTGGTTGTGAAATATTGAGCTGTGGCTTCAGCAACGAATGGAGTGAATACCAGTCGACGCTCTGAGACGAGAGAAGGCTGAGGGGCAGGATCAACGCAGACGCTTCAGCCTCGAAGAGCCGTCACTCTTCCGTTCGTTTGCTTGGTAGGATCGGCCGGTCGGCTGCTTGGTCGGTTTGGATCCAGAGGGGCACGCCATGGGCAAACGAAAAGGGGCCTTGCGTCCTTGGAGAGAAGCTAATTCCTTTGCTGTAGAACGAGTCGTCGTCATCCTCCTCCTCGATGCCACCGCCGCCGCCGCCGTCGTCGTCGTCGTAATCTTCTCCGGCCTTCTTATTCCACACCAGCGGATGGCAGGAATGCCCAAAGAGGATAAGCAATTGAACAAGGCTCCAACGAACTCACCACTCTCCAACTGCATTAAGGGACGCCTTCCGTCTCTCTCGGAAATGCCAGCCGCCGACTACAGAGTCAGTCTGTCAGCAAGCAACCGCTTCGGCAGGGCCAGAAAGCTGCGACGAGAGCTGACCGAGGACGCACAAACGGACAAAGTGATGACCACCATGCCGAACGTACGAACCGGTTGCTAATGCAACGATTTGTCTTCGCTTACGCGAGCCGTCCTCAAGAGCGCAAGCTAGCGAGTAGGTGGCGCTAATATGGCTGCTGCTCCCGCTGCTACAAGTAACTTGCAGCTCCGACGTCAAGGGGCGACCTTCAAGGAACATTTGTTCGCGAACCCTCCTGATCAAAAAAGAGGGCGATTCGTCATCAATGTGACCAACGGAGGCAAACCTGCTCTGACCAACAATGAACGTGGCTTGAATGCCCAAGGCCCCCGACGTCGGGGGTGGCTTTTCTATGGTCGCCATTGCCACTACCGGAGTTACCTATTAATGAATGAAGCCACGAGACAGGAAGAAGATATAGACAGCGATTCGGAGACCGTGAGGAGGAAGAGTCCTGTTGCGTAGATCGGAACCCACGAGACCCGAATTAGGGCTAAAGTGCACACCCATCTACGCATGCATACAAGAGTAAGCGACGGAATAAGCTGAGTCAACCAACGACTGAACGATACCGAGGGAAAGAATGGCACTCGGGGTGGCGGAAGAGAGCGAGCGCGCAAAGTCCCGAATAGGACTCAGCACGTGGGTAAATTATTATCCGAGTATTCATTTGTCAGACTCAGAAGGACGACACGAATTAATGATTGCGGCACCCTCAGTGACAATCGCTCCACGAGACCACGTCAGGGAGAACAAGATTCCTCAACCCCGGCTGCACGAGGAAGGCTTCGTATCTCTGGAGTCATATTCCACCTTCCAACCGTTGGCGTATTCTTCTTGTCTCAACTCCAGCCAATCATGAAGAGCGTGGAACTTGGAAGCGTTGCTATACGCCTTTTAGAAATCCTTCCAGAGAGAAGACGATCGTTGGCAGGGTATATATCTCTCATCAAACAGCGACTTTGCAATTTGTCAACAACACTATATTTTCACCATATTAAAAGCTTGAATGCTGACAGCTCCTCTCAAGCGGTAGGAACAGCGATGTTCTGAAAGTCTGAAGAGCAACCAACCTCGGCTCGGGAACAGCAAACACCGACGAGAACTCGTCGAGGAAGTTGCACCTCTCTCGGGAGATTATTTTTTCTTGTTTTTTTCTTTCGTCTCCGTCTGGAACTGCTGGCCTCCCAGTAAATGACACGCAATTCGGAGCGAGATTGCTCCAGGTTTCTGTCGAGCGGCGCCGCGTTAGGCAATGCGTACGTCCTTCGTAGCGACCAGATCCGCATTTTGGAGACGAACATGAACGCGGAAAAGGAGGTTGTAAAACACCACAAGAACTGAGGGCGATATATATCTTGGCAAAGCCCACTTCAGTGAGCCACTACTCACTTGCCCGTCCGTCCGTCCGTCCGTTCGTCCGACCGACCGACCGCCGGTTTGCCTGGCTGGCAGCCAGTTCAGCCACCAGCTCACTCTCGTTCACCCGCTTCTGTCCTCCATTATTTATGGTTCATAAAATTTTACGACGGCATTTTGCATTGACATTACAATGGAACTGCCGACAATACATTAATACGATTAGCTCAACGCACTCGCCCGCCCGCCCGCTCGCTCGCTGAGTCGCTCCAACGATCCTCGGAAACTGTGCGTGCAACATTCGTACCAGTTTCGCCCATCAAACGGAAGAGCGCCCGAGTTTTCGAACTGATTGTGAGAGTCTCCGCGCGCGATTCTTCCCGAAGAACTCAATAGGCCTCTGTTTAGAGCTCCCTTTCCCTCAGAGTCCTGGTACGGGAGCGGGAAGACGTCTTGATGCGCGCCGAGTCGTCACTTCCAGTTGCCGTTCTCCGAGCTGACATCCCGGAGGTTTTGAGGAGAATCACGGCTGAGAATTTCAGGAAAGTTTGGAAGATGAACTCGTCACATTCTGTCAGGATGAGGATTCATCTGGCGTTCAGAGTTGCGGCTGGGATACGTTGCTCGCGGGCGGAAGCAATCAAAACACTTTCGAGGGCGTACTTTGCCCCAAAAATAATAACAATGGCTCATGGACGATCTGGGACAGGCTCCACTAACAAACGACCATATGGAATAACAAAAATAGGTGAGGAAAACAGAGCCCGCGCATATTATCGAAATGTGCCCAATCACGCTCCCCTTCGTGGACCAGTAGACGTGACCCACGAACACGAGAGTTTCTTCCCGGATGCGCGAAACACCGTCCGGGAAAACCCGGTGAGTTGTCACCCGAGCCTGAAAACTCCGAAACGCCACCAAACCAGCGCCGTATGAATTTCCAGGAATTCAATCAAAGGTGACAGAATTTCCTCTTTTCTCTTGTCCGGCGAAATCGAAATCGAGAACAATGATCATGAGTGAAAGTCTGCTGTTCAGGTTTGTGGGATGAAGTGATGCGCCTCTCGGGCGTTCAGGGGTTTTTCTTGCGTCGCCGCTGGAAGCCTGTCTAATCTTCTTCTCTGAATCGATAGCTTCAATAGCGGATTTCTGCGCACCACTATGACCACGTCCTCCATCCATCGGATCGCTTGAGTGTTCTCTGGGAGAGTTATCCGGCTTAGACCCTTTGTTTGAGCGAGCGAAATTTCATTAGACCTTGAGCGGAACAAATCCCGCTCTCGTTGTTGTCTCTGAAGCTCGCTCCAGCTGTGAAAGCACCGTCCGTCCTCCTAAACCGTTACCGGCATGGCATGACTGCGCCGGCGCCGCTGTGATGAACGCGTCTCGATGTCGAGGTCCTTGACGATGGTTACGTGTTCGCTGACTCGCAGCTCCTGCAGTTACACAACGCTGGAAGCAGCTTGTCCGGCCAGCTGAAGCTTGGCCGAGCCAAATGCCTGCCGAATGTCTGACTGAGAAGGGGAATATTTGTTCTGTAGAAGCGCCACGAGTTACGTAAGTTGGGAGACAAATAGACATAGAACAGCCAAGGAGGAGAAGTCGATGTCGAATGAGGTCGCCGCATTCGTAATGGACGAAACGAGGTGGAAGAAGGTCTGAACCCCCGAAGGCGTCCCTTCCGAAGCGAGCAGAAGGAGAACTGCTGCAAACGATGGCCTTTTATTGGCATTGAGGACAGCTGTTGCTGCTAAAGAGAGTACATTGCGGGTCTACGTTTCGTCTATCCCGCTCGTCCTTCCGTTTCTACTTCCCTCATTGCCGCTCGGCGAGCCTCTCCGAACGTTTGCGGGCGTTTGCGTTAATAACGACGGCGCCCTAACCCCCGACCCCGCACCCTCTGTCAGTAACGGCAGCACACAGCAGGCGCCGCGCGAGCCTGTCACCCGAGCGATTGGACGGAAGAACGAGCGAACGACCGAACGATAACAGAACGACACACACACACACACACAAGAACGAAATATCGCTGCTGCGTTCCAGTATTTCCAGAAGGAGTGATTCGGTTCTTTCTCGGTAGCGCCCACAGCTCGGTCATGTTTTCGTTTCCGATAAAAAGCGATTCGGATAGTTTTCTGCTTAGATTCCTGCAATGCATGCCAAACGAAACGCGAGGAGAAATCGTTTTCCAAGCGGAGTTAACGAAGTTCCCCACCCTCTCACGATTTATGAATATTTGAAGACCTGAACCTCGTACAACCTGGATGAAAGTCGCTCTATGAGCGGGTCTAACCCTGCTCGCTCATCCTCGTCATCATCATGTCTGGAAAAGTACGTTGCGCACCTTCATCTCTATGATAACTACTCGTCCCTTCGAGAAGCAGAAGTAGGTGAATTGCGTCGGAAAACTCTGATGCGGAGGGCCATGGGATTTTGTGTGGCGCTGGCTGTGGGTACGTTATTTGGTTGCATTGGAATGTTGGTGGCGCGATACAGCCCGAAACCAGCGGGTATAGTCGTGGAGGAAACTACAACAGCATCGAGTGCGGGATGAAACCCTCTTTGGACGAATCGCCCGAAAACCTCGGCCTGCTTTGTTTTATGACGAATAAATGTTGTTTTTTATTGCTTCCATCGTTTTGACGGAGCTTCACGGTTTCACTCGGCACCCACGCAGAAGGAACAGCATGAATGACAATATGGAGTGGAGGATTTCGTGCGCAAGGCCAATAGGTTGCTCATTTCCATTGCGTCGGAGCTGCAGGATCTGGCAAGCCGAACATTTTACCTATGCCCTTCCCCTCACCTCAGTCGCGAGATGATCGATGTTGTGGCGTCCCATAAATCAAGTCGTTCACTCCCAATTCATGCTGTGTTGAGCCTCCTAAAAAACAGCTGTATGTGCAAACAAGAGGTCCATCGGTATATCAAAGAAGACACATTTGAAATTGGTGAAACACCTAAGCTACCCATGCCTTGCGAATCGAGCTGCGCCAGTTTTTAACAGCAGAAACGGAAATCAACGACAGAAATCTGTTTTTCAGGTTTATTCACGAGTGTATTCGCGAGCAGAGATTTCAGCTAGAAATTGCGTTCCGAAGCATTACTTCGTCGTTCGAATTTGTCAAGTGTCACTTGGGAGAAATGATAGGTAAACGGTTCAAGGTCCTCGTCCCGGACTTGGCTAATGATTAAAGCCTGAATGCAAGAGAACTTCCGGCACTAATGCGCTTGACTCACGAGCTCAGCTCAACTGGCAGATCGGAGAATGAGATTGAAGAGAAGAAGGAATCAAAAGCGTAGAATAGCGGGTTCCACAGACTCCAGTAAGACTCAAATAGCACTCCACAACGTGCTAAGTATCAGCCCCTAGAAGTTTACCTCATTGCACTCTCGACAGCCCCCGGCCCACCTCGGCACCTTGTGGCACACCGTTTGACGGCCTCTGGCCGGATACTAGGGACTCTTCATATAGTATATTCGCCTACATTGAACCCTCTGTACGTATATGTGGGAATTGCGCACTGAAAGATTCCCTATTCGTGGGGCTCCAGGGCAATTTCACTTTATCCTGTCCTAATCCGATCAGATCGTTCCGAGTCGCTAAGTCCGAGAAGATCAGGTGTCCCACAAGTTCGCATTGCCACAGCAGGCCAGGCAAGTCCAAAGTTGCTCTTGTGTGCTCTGCCATTTTTCTTCCGCTTACTGTCGCAGCACTCGAGTTCTCTTGGTGGCACTTCGAAGCCTATTTCCGAAGCGGTGAAGGCCGTACGCTGTGACACAGTCGACCAGGCGCGCACATACACAAACACACACCAAACAGCGGCAGCGTGCCAATAAGGGAACAAACACGCCTTATTGCATGCGAAGAACCCAGCTCGAGAACCTGCAGAGCTACGACACCTTCTCGTTCTTCGACGTTTCCTGCGCTCACTCCCACGTACGGGAATAGCATGCAATGAAGCTTGTCCGCTGATACGGAGGCCGCGCCGTATGCACGACAGAGAGAGAGAGCGGCCGACTACGCCGACATCGACGCCAGCTGGGAGTTATCCACCGTGACAGCACTCCATTCTGCGCGAACTGTGCGCAAAGACAACAGCTGATCGATCGAGGAACGCTGCTGACGCCCATCGAGATGAGCTTCCCTCAATCTGAACGGAGGAGGATTCGTATAGCGTTTGCTCTCCGAAAAACAATCTCAAGCTCATAAATGTCGACACCTTTCCGGACGTAAAAACGAGTGCTGCGTAAAGACTACGTTGTCAACAACAACACCCGTCGGGCAACAGCGATCGTCGCGAATGGAACCGGACGTTATCCCGCCGGCATCGTTTCTTAGCCAAGTCTCCGGAGGTCTGTCGCGTACGTGCAAACTGTCCTCGCTTTGAGGTTAACGCCTCTTCTTTGGTCCCTGACTCCGTCCCCTCCCGATCGCGTGCCTGCTTAATAAGACCCTTTATGGACTCTGGGGATATACTCACAGTGTTTACCCCAACGAAATACTCGCAGACTCTCGATAAGATCGCGCGCGGTTGCAGACTTCTACGAGGCGTATCGAGCGTACAAATTAATTTAAAAACCGAGTTCAGCGTCCCGGCTCTTGATTGTGCGGATGAGTTCTGAATTCACCTCGCTAACAGGCGGGTCGAGTCTGGGAAGACAGAGGGCTTGTCAATTCGAAAGATTTTCGAAATGTTCGATTCCTCCGCACCGACCTCAATCAATCTCCGATCTCATCCACTTCTCGTCGGGGAAGAACACAGCGCATCTTCCGCAATATTGGAAAACGTTCAAAATCTGATTATGCCACAAACAGGCGTGCGTCGGCGCAAACAAAACTGAAAAAACTCCACGAAAGTTGGAGAACCACTCTTTTTTCTACCACGAATGAGTGCTGAAGGAAAGACGGAGGGAAGGAGCCTCGGAGGAACCCAGCGGCGAACTTGGTTCGGGGCGCGGAGGGTGTGTGCACTACTCCAGTTTCATTATGTATGTGTGTGTGTGTACGTCGAAGCTGGTGAGTCGTGTTTTGAAGAACGAGGTCGATTGTGATCAAACATCATTAAGAGTCGCTCTGACTTGTTAGTGATCCAACAAGCGGCCATCCATCGCGGCCTGGAACAAGCAGAACGCTTCGTTTGCTTTGCTTGGAGCCAGTGGTAAACAGCACATATCAAGCCGTGTTTGGCAGCGACGTGGTGCTGCCTCGTGATGGTAAATACGCTGGTGATCGGTGCCGTTGTGAGAACCGAATGCTGCTCTTAAAACATGACGAGAGCGGCCCTGTAGCTCCCAACAACTATTCGTCGGCGCAGGGGCTATGCGCGGCCGCTGTTTTGACGACTGCCTAAGGCGCACAATGCTCGTGCATGAGAGTCAAAAGCCCGAACAACAGAATGTCAGCCGTTCCGTTTGTACGTACGTGAAAGTGCCTTCCCGTTCAGCTCGCTTGTGTGACTGCTGCTTTGTGTATGGGCGCTCATTGTAAAAATGGATGCTAAGCCCCATGCTGCGTATTCACCATCGCTTCCGGCGATCTTCCTTCGCTGTCAAAGTTGTCCACTCTTCCCTAAGATGTTTGGCGAATATCGAGAACTGTCCCATTTCTAGTTTTCTGGTGCTTCATTTGGGCGACTTGCTTCTAAGACCATCATGTGGTAACATAGAGCAGCGGTTCTCAACCTTTTTTTCTCCGCGGAACCCTCGGGGAGGAACAACCCAGTCTGCGGAACCCACACCTCAGATTTCCCCTATCTCTCTCTCTCTCTCTCTTTCTCTTCCCTATTCCCTCGAATGCTAGTCTATACGAAGGCAGAGAGCCGTGTGGATCTTCATTGATAGCGCCGAGAAAACGGCCGCGGAACCCACAGGTTCCGCGACAAAAATGTCGACGGAACCCAAAAAATCGTCCGCGGAACCCGCGGGTTCCTCGGAACCCAGGTTGAGAAACGCTGACATAGAGGAGTGACAGAGTCAAGAGAAGAAGGTCTTGGAATACTGGCTTGGGGCTCGTATCAGGAATTTCCGACATCGAGCTGGACACCTGAAAGGAAGCATGTATCAGGAATAGAAAAACACCACAACAGAACACGACTACTGATGAAAGTCAGCACTTAAAAGCATAATCAGGTAATGTTTGTGCTTCCCCGCCGAAAACGCGTGACTTGCCGCACATCACGGAACATTACATCATAGCTTCCATGCAGGAGGATGTCTCTGCATTCACAGTTGTATGCCATTCATCAAATGAAGGACGAGATCGTTTCCCATTTTCAACCCCTTGACCACCATTTGACTCCCTCAACTGACTCATACAGGACATCCTATCGATCGGGAAAACTTGACTACGTACATATTTCCAGAGCTGTTGTCTTCTACCTAACTCGGATTCAGAGAAAACTGATCACAGTTCGAGCAGACCTTGGATGTTGCTTCTTTCTTTCGGGGAAAATCTAATGGCGTCGAAAGCGTCTCTCATTTACGAGAATCTCTCCGTGCTCGTCCACGTCAAAGCCTGAACGTACTCCGTTGCAATGTCGAAGATTTGCATGCGTGACGGCGTAGGTAGAACACGTTGCGACAAAGCTTCATTGTGAGCTGGCACGCAGGCGGCTACGAACTGATTGCAAAGCCAATATCTGCTGGAGCATCTTCCTTATCTGTGGAAGAGTCACCCGAGGAACGTCAATGGGCTTCAGCCGGTTTCGGAGTGTCGTCAGTATACCGTCAGACGCCGCTCGTCTGCTCGGCTAGCTGATGAGTCCGATGTGCTGAGATTGTTTTCAGCAAGGCAACGTTAGAAGCCAAGAAAAGGCCGCAAAGAACAGTACTGCAGCTCACGCGATCGTTGTTTCTTCGTCGGAGGACCTCACCGAGACCAAGCACACGGGGCAACACTCGGTGGACACGATACGGACGAGCAACGAGTAACGCGAACAAAATTGACACTTGCCAACCGAAAGTGGTGATCGATGACTCTCTGTCTTCGTCCTACGGTGTCTTCGTTTCCAAATGGAAAAACGCTAAGGCTCCCGAACCACTAGCCGTTATGTTTACGGATCAACTCCATGACGGAGTGGTAGAGGGACCGAATATTACAGCATTGACACTACTGGGCGAAACCCCATATGTATTTTTAGAATCTCCTCCGCTATATCTCGCTCTTGGAATCGGGATGAAGTGCCCGGTTTTCGCTCGAAATTTCCGGTCATTCATCTTCGGAATCCCTGACGGTGGAGACTCCTCATTCAATGCTTCGAGAGGAGGTTTCCAGGACAAAGATTTCTCCTTTTATTCAGATCATCACGAGCCGTCCTTCCTTCTCGTGTGATCCGCGACCGGCCGGCGGTCGTGCCTGAGAATGAGAAATCAAAATCCCACGCTCCAAACGAAGACACATATGAGACAGTGTTCGAACCCGGGATATCTCTCTCCACACAGCGTAGGGAGAATGAAATAGGAAAAAAAGAAAAGGTCGGCGGTCTCCCCGCTCTTCGGACGGGTCAGTTTGAGAACACTCTTCGTCGTATTGGAAGAAGCGCAGGCGGAACGTGTGGGTGAGTGCGGTGCGGGGCTAAGGAGCTTAGAGTTGGCGCTCTGAGCCTCCATTTTATCCGTTCTCACCGGTGGAGCCGGTCAACCAGCGCGCGAGTCACCGACGCCAACTGCTATTGCTACACAAGAATCGCATTGATCTTCTACTCCTCTCATACTTTCTCCGATCCATTCATCGCTGCGTCAGACTGTCGCTAATCCATCCATCTGTGCCGTAATCGGGCTCTCCAGTCGAAGGAGTGGCGGAAGCATAGTCTGGCCCGAGGAATCGGAAAGTAAGGAGTCAAAGCAGGGGAATATATTTCGAAGACGAGAGTTCCGTGGTTCGAGGAATGCTGACCGTTTTTGTCGATGGCTGGAACACTGGAGACATTAGGGACCGATTAGGGAGAATGAGTTTGAGGATAGTTGAATAATCCGGCGAGGATTCAGGTTTGGCGACTTACGATATCATGGAAACAAGCTCCAGCGAGGAAGGACACTGACTCCTCAACGATGTGTAGAGGTTGCTTTCCACATCGTCGACCGACCTTTCGGATCCAGGAATCTTTGGAATAGAGCGTCCAGACCCCGGAGTGAGCCAGCGATCGTCTGCACACTTTCTAGGCTTACCATTGCGCACTTTCAGGTCTTCGAGCCGATTTCTCGGAAGCTGGATCTCCGCTGAATCTCCAATATTTTCAGTCAACAGAGAACCCTTACTCGAGTTTGAGTTTCCTCAAAATCTCACCAAGCCAGAGTCTCCGTTCCGTGCAACGACCGCCAGAAAGTCTGTGATCTTTTCTTCGACGACGAATTTGGCGGCCGTCATTTCAGGCAAAGTCAAGTAGCAGACTCTGAATCAAACGTCATTTGAGCCGGACAACCCAACAACTATTCCTTACTCTGTACTCTCAACCCTCTGGGTCCTGAATGGGTTCAGAGGAGACGAAGATACCATGCGATATGAGAATTCTCCTTTGAGATAATCACGGTATCACAGTACAGCAGGGTATCACAGAACATCAATGTCGGGCAGTGTTGTTCATTCGCAAACCAGGATAAGTCCAATTTCGTTAATACATATCGAGAAAATCGTGATTTCGCCCTTGGAAACGTTGCAAGAGTACGATCGCGACGGCATTTCAAGAGACGTTGGGCGTCGCGATTGTGTAAAAATGATGACACTTGCCAATCAGTGAGCCTTCTGGAGATGGCTCGGCCAATCGGACCCTCTGGTCCTGGTTCCTGTGATCGTGAACAGTTCTGAAAAACGAGGAAAAATTGAATGGAACTCTTCCCGGCATTGACTTCAGCAGGCACTCGCTCAGTTGATATTGACCTGATTTTCCAGAACTTATTTTCGTCGTGATGGACCGGAACGGAAGTGCATTTTTCATTCAGAGTCGGCGACCAAGCAGCCGATTCCGGCCGGTTTGTCGTGAATTTCGTGGAGTAAACAGGCCAAAATCTCCAAACCGAGCCACACGAAAGATTCAGAGCACGATTTGCAAGCAATATAGGCTGAAATCTGGAAATCGACAAAAATAGACTGATCCTCTCTTGCGAATGAGTTTTTCAAATGCTTCCGCGTTCCTTTGTTTGAGATGTTCTCAGGCGTGTTTTTGTTTTCCGGAATTAATTGTTTCCGTGACTTCTCTCTAGCAAGACTTTTTGTTGTATGGCACCTGTACCAGTCACGGGACATGAACTGTTTTAGGACAAACAAGTGTCCCATGAATGGTACTGTTCCAATATTTCCTCCGGCTCCTCTCAATGCGGCATCAGCTCGTCAGAGTTCGAACCGTCCACACGACATAGAAGACGTCACGGCTAAATGCGCTGCCGGATCTTTGTCTCCATCAAAAAGGATTCCCACGACGAAGTGAGATCTGACAGAAAGTCAGACCTGAATACGAGATCTAATTTTCTGAAGCTGTCAACAATGAGCTGAATCGATGGAAAAACTTGCGGAATGGACTCCTAAAGTGGAAACAATCGCTCTCAAGGCTATCAGGCAACTTTGACAACGGACTCGGATTTCGCCAATTTGTTGTTCACTTGAATATTTATGTTTCATACACATTATTGTCAGCGCTGATGACCTCGGAGGCAGATTCTTTCGAATGCAATCTCATCTGACACTCGAACTCCGTGTCTATGAACGATCCGTCGAAATGAAAGAACTTTCTGAGTGACAAGTGACAGTTGGGAAATTTGTCGTTCGATCGCGCAAGTCAAAAAGCGGTCGTCATTGACGAAATGAGTGCTAGAGTTGTAACGGGGACAGCGGTAGGATCAGGAATAAATTCGAGTTTAAAGTTCGACACGACCGCTTGATTAGATATTTGATGAATTTCTCGGAGGCTTCAAGTGTTCGGAGTTAGGCTGACCTGAAAGAAAATTCGTCAACAAGATATCCATAGTCCGCTGTTTTCCCAACAAAGGATGGATGTATTTTTTGTTTGACCACTTCAATCGATCGGATTTCATTTCAGGCTGAGAATATGAAGAACAAGCGACAGTCGGAACGCATCATCGGATGGATACCTAACGTCGCCGTGCTACCCATGTTGCTCTGTGCTCCAGCTGTTCAGCGTCGGAACTCCGCAGGGGATGTAGCTCAGTGGTAGAGCGTTCGCTTTGCATGTGAAAGGCCCCGGGTTCAATCCCCGGCATCTCCATTTTTTTTCGCCCAATACCAACTTATACTCCGAACGAAATCACGACGCTGGGTACCTTTTTCGAGTTATTTTTGCGTGAAACTCGATCAACTCTCAAAATCTGGAATTGAATGTCGACCTCACTCTCCCTCTCGTAATCCTTCTGGGTTGTCATCAATTTGGAACGATTCATCCTTCAGCCGAACATGACGAAATATCTTCCATTCCACGCAGCCGAACGTCCTTTCCACACACAGTCTTGCAAGTTCACGGCCACAAAGAAATCAACAGAATAGAAGAGGCTTTTTCGCTCGAAAGCCTGTGATTGGATTAAACTTGAACGCAAGTGGCACGTGTCGTGGCCTCCCACAAATAATACTTCTTTTTGTAGCCTGATCGGCCGTTATGATTCTCAGGATCCACCAATAGATAGATGACGAATTCGGGTCTCGCCCCATTTCAATCAATAATGAAAGGCCCATTCCCGGATTCTTTGTATTTCTAACGGCTCCATCGGTCCCCTCAATACCCATAGCACCCTCTGCGTTTCCGATTCATCAATCTCTCCATTTCGGTTATCAATCAGTCGGACATTTCATCTTCTGAAGATCCATTATTCGACACTAATAATGGACTGACCACTTAACGGTTGCTGGATGTTCTGATTCACGGGATTATTAATGCTCATCCCAAAAACCGATTCCGAACACATCGATCGGTGTCTTCATTTTTTCATGTAACTTCCAGCTGTTTCTTTTTTTTAAGAGTTTCACGGGCAGGAAAAAGCATCGACCAGCTAGAACTTTTCCGAAACTTTGTTCACGCCAGCTGACCAGTCCCCGATTTCTTTGGTTTCCAACCTTTTTGTTTCACCCGGTTTCGGTCAAATAGTTATTTGCATGGAGTGAACACAAATCACCTCCCGGATCGCTTCCCATCTAACCCGAAAACGCTTCGACGTCATCGTTGTGACGCGGCCCCGAAACAAAGTGGCACACTCGCTTCGCTAGAAGAGACACGGAAATCCTTTTCAACATACAAAACCGTACCGTGTTTTGCCTGAAAGTTGAGACCGCTCAATGTTGTCCTCGTGCCAGATCTCGTCGCGATGGTGTTCTCTTGAATACTAGTCGACAAGTGCTCTTTCCTGCTTTGCATGCGAGACGATGTGTAACTTGTCTTGTCGAAGTTGTTCTGTGAGGACATTTGGGTGAAATGTTCTTTGCATCTGGGTGGAGGCGGACGGCCAGTTGCATGAATGGGACGGAAAGGGGCCCTGTGGGCGAAGCTGTGAGTCGCCGGGAGACCAGAGGGTTGTGCGAAGTCGGCAAGAAAGACACAGTTGTAACGGGGAAGGTACTGTAATGGCTGGTAGGACAACAATTTGTTTGAATTAGCGACGTTACCGGAGCACAGAGTCGACGCCCTGGAGGAGTAAAAAAGAACACTTGACATGGCTTCCGACTCCAAGCTTGCCACTGGGAAAACCGCTCGAATGTTCATGAAGCGCAACATCGGCCCTCGATGAAGCATTTCGTCTTTCGGCACGCGGTTGGGAGTAGTCGAGTCCCCCAGCGCTAGCAGCAGCAATGTACGTCCGGCAGAGACAGATAGACAATACTCCTCGTGAAGGCCGTTTTCACCGGTCTGCACCGACAGGATGGCCTAATGCCTTCCGGCAATGGAGTCCGCAATGGCCCGGTTAGGTTCCTCTCGCTTTCTCCGTTCCCCCGTGACGTTAACATGGAGTAGGCGACAATGTCACACTCACTCGGTCGGTCGACCGCCCGCCCGCCCGCGCACAGCCACACCGACACAAGGAGAGCAGAGAAGAACCATTGTCATTTCTTCTACTTGGTAATAAGAAAACTTTCCCATTTCGACCGTGTATTTCGGAGACGTCCTCGTATGGACTCGCGGCCGCGCAACCACCACTGCCTCATTCCTCGCTGCCACCTAAACGAAAACGAATATCACACTCGCACAACTGCTGACCCTTTTTGCGTGAATCGGTGGAATCACGAGAGGAACCATCCCTTCTGGAAGTCGCATGAGAACTTCGCGCGTTTCGGGGACACAAAGAAAACGATCCGATGCAGATACCGAACCCGCACTTTCACTTCATTCAGTTTCCTCAAATTCGGTTTTCCAATCTTGCTCGATACAAGTCCAATGTTTGACTCCTTTGATTCTCTTCCAGGTGGGGCCGGTGTTTTTCAACGCTTTCCGTTCAAGTTCCGTGAGTATGCTCGATTAGTTTGTGGCCTTGCTATCGGGGGACAGAAGTCAAAGTTGACCACCCGCTGTATGAACTGACACTGTCTTCCACGACGTAGGTACATACACCTCTGCTGCGGGACTCGAATCGGCAAACATTGAGGTCCATCTAGAGGTGCCTGGAGAGTTGAAAGAATGGGAGTAAGGGGGACAAGCTGGGGGCTGGTTGAGGTCTCCGTCGCACCTGGAGGGTTCCGAGTCCCTCTGATGTAATTGAAAGAGGTAGGACCTCCTGCCGACTCCGAGCGAATGCGGGTCCGTAGAGACCACCGTGCGCTCGTGATGATATTTAATGAGAACTCCCGCGGGTGTTTACGTGGAGAGTTGACGGTTACAAAGCTTTCAACAAAGATCTATGACGTCACATCCGGTGGACGTCCACGTCTCTCACATCAGAAGGGAGCCTCCGAGTCTCGCTCTATGGAAGCAGCTAATTGCAATCAGCCAGCACTAGAGTGTGAGACGAAGAATTGAAAGACAGTATTCGCATTATTCTATCTTATTCGCGATTCTCCTGGCTGGCTCGAGGTTCTGACGCGCAAATTTTACGCCTGAGCCGTGAAGTCTTCAAATTTCTGGTTGTTTCGGGTCGTGTCTTTGTGATAGATATTAACGCACAACATAGTTGCAGAAGGCGTTCACAAGAAGCCGAAAGGGACAAGGCCCCGACGTCGTCAGCGTGTGGCAGCGGAGCGTTTTCCAACACTCGGTCAAGTGCAGCCAGGGTCAAGGTCAGCGACGGTGAATAATAAGTGCCACTGAGCTATCCTTAATCTCAGACTGACCGTAGATCAATGTCTCTGATTCCCAACGACCGTTTCTTAGCGTGTTTGGTTCGAATTTCTGCTTTTGATATCAAAAGAAAGAAATAAGTGATGGAGGAATGCATTCGGCTTCTATCGTCGTCGTGAATCTTGGGTGACAACTTTTCACGCTTACCTGGCTTTCATCCTATCGTTACACGAACCTTGCGGAGAAAGTGTCAAATTTTCGCTGTTGCTTTCGTTGGGAGTAGCCTCGTGTAAATATTGAATGTTCGATTCGAATTTTTGTTCGATGTTAACCGGGGCTGCGTGGGATCAAAAGTCTTGGTGGTGCTGGAAAAGTATTGTTACCGAGTGTCTGAATTCTCCGGTGCAGCGTCTGCTACTTGTGGCCTGATGTGAAATTTACCATATCTTCTTGTTGGAAATCCGACCACCATGCTGCCGTCTTCACATTTTGTACATCATTTCGATCTCGAACGCTTTCTGTTCCCGCGAAGTTAATTTTTCTCCAGAAAGATTTCGAGAGATATTCAGCTGAATCGGACTCTGAACGATTCGTCTCGAGTGAGTTGAATATCGTTTCTGCCAGATTCGCTTGGGCTTGGATTCGAGCCGAAATTCTATCCACGATTGAAGCTTTTCGCTTCAGGGATCATCAGAGAACAGGTGTCATGACTGTCAAATGAGCTGCTAAAGAAGATCAGCCCCAAACAACTATTCTGGGCCATTGAAGGATTTCTGTCGAAGATGATCATGAGCGATGTTAATCATCGGCAAACAAGGATATAGATCTGATATTTTTGTATCAATTCCAGGGGTCGAGGGCTCACTGCCTCCTGTAGTGTTTAACTCTCGACCCCGTGACACGACCACTGTGGGATCTGAAGAAAACAAGAAATAAACGTGGGGTATATCTGCCGTCTGGGCTTCAGATTCAAACAAGAGTCAAATGAAGCGGCAACTGCGCCATGTGGCATCGGAATCGGGGAATCTCTTTGCATATATGTTTCCAGTAGTACTTCTAGCCGTGTTATACACATCTAGCCGGTGGACTATTCAGAGAGTATTAATATCTCCTCGGATGTTGCTCGACATCTGCTGGAAATTCGAAGTGATTCTTCTTCGCGAAAGGATTGGCTTGAATGTCGCCGCTCATCCCGTGACGATCATCCCGATTGAAAGCCGGCGATCGTCTGCGAATCTGAATTGGCCCACTTCGGAAATACGAAACGAGCGGCATCCAAATCTTGTATCAGCTCACATTATCTTAGCTGAAAAATGTTCTACCGATTCAATTTGCGATGGAAATTCGAAATGTTCACTCATGAGTGATTCATTTGGGATGATTCGTTAATAGTTCACTTGGTCTGATCCAACGAGCCTCGGAGAAATGAATATGTGAATTTGCTCGACTCCATAATATTCAATCGTCCTGTCATCAGTAAATAGATCATCTGGCGGTCGTGTTCCGACCGCTCTCTGAGGCTTGAGTTTGAGGCACTGTGAGGTGAGATTGTTACTCGAAAATGGGACCTATTCGGCCGTTCCCTTGGCTTTTCTCTTCCACGTCTTTTGTGGCAAGGCGGCCGATGATTGTCCTTCAGCTCTGCATTGACCCCATTTTATACTCCACAGGATCTTCTGGATTACCCTGTCCGAGAGCGCGGCTCATCATAAACGACTTGGCCGTCCGGTGTGAATTCCATTTCTCTTTTGGGCGAGTTTCCGGGCCGCATTTTCATCTTCGAATTCGTCTGCAAGTTTTTTTTCCAAAAGCTTGCCTTATCGGTTCAGACGGCAAAGAACGAGTTCCGTGATTTGACGACGAACTGGAAGAGTTTTCGCCGAGAGACCCTTGCATGTTCGCATCACATTGGTTTCCGGTCGAACCGGTGTACTGATTATTTTCGGTGATGGAATTTTCTCCTCGTTTCCTCGGAGTCTAGTTTGAGTTGTCGGTGATTCTGTGATTATACATCGCCTCTCCTAACATTCAGTTCGAGATAGCTCCATTCTGCGCCGGCGTGAAGGGATCCAACTTGTTGCGTACGATACTGAACGTGTGTGAACAATATCCTGCAAGTTAATTGTGGTGGTTGTGCGGCACTCTCTGTCGGTGCATACTTCAGTAGATCAATCAAATAATCCATCGGATCGCTTATTGATTGATGGTTGAGAATGGATAATAATAAAATTAACGAGTCAGAGCGACGAATGACATGCTCAGAGACGATTTTGACGAGTTTTGGCAGACGTCAAGAGGGTTCGAACTTCGTTGTAGAATGAAACCATGTTCGTATCGTTCATAATTCATAACTCGTTGCCCCGATCACGGTATTGGAGCATCGTGATAGCTTTTTGACGCCATTTTATGCAGGATTTCAGTGGTTGCGATGATCGCCAGAATCCCTTTTGAAATTTGTCGGATTTAAGTTGACTCCTCGAGATTTGAAAGAAGAGAAGAACTTCGTTCCTCTCAATCCTGTGATGGACTGACTAAATCGCAGTCCATTCAGGACTGAAATTCGGATTATCGTTTTCTGACAATGAGGTGTATCCACCCGTCATAGCCGTACGGGCTCAGGGCTCATTGTCAGTGGTGCGTTTCGGGTTTTGACCAGAAACATGTGATCTTACATCCCCAAGACATGCTTGCGGAGATGCACGCTCTACGCTCGTGTTCGAAGCGATCAAGCAGCGTCCACTGAGGCACCTTGCTTCAACGTTCGACTGAACATCTCTACATCGCACCCTCGTTCTCGCGCCGCGCCGTCTGCCACCGCCGACGTCACAGCGCCTCAAAGTTCCGTTACGTCGAATCTTCGGACCGTTGCGGCGCTCAAGAAGATTTGTCGCATCTGCAGAAAGCAAATGTGGGCTTATGCAAGAAACTCAATGTTCGACTGAACGAATCGAGGCAATCTCGACAGATCCTACGAAGGTATCCGTAAGTTGAAGCTTTGCTGAATGATTGACTCAGTAAGTGATCGAGCTACCTGACTGACTGACTGACTGCCTGGGTGGCTAGTCGGCCGGCCGGCCGACCGTCCGTGGAGCTGAAGCCCTCGCCTGACCGCCATTGCTCTTCCTCCTTCCCAGCAACACCGTTAGCCAGAATCTTGGTGTCACTTCGGAAGCTCCAGTCACGAGCGATGGATCTCTTGGTAAAAACCTGGAATTCGATGGAGCAGGACCCCCGGCTCAAGGGTCGGACCTTGATCGACTCGCCGGCTCCAGTCGGCATCATCATCGTGTCGTACCTTTTTTTCGTGCTCAAGCTCGGACCTGAGATGATGAGAGACCGAAAACCCATGAATGTGAAAAGTTTCGCCCGGGTTTTCAATCTTTACCAGGTGCTCATCAGTTCGTGGACTGTCTACACGGTTTGTGTTTGCTGTTGGAAACTCGGAATCGGCTACGGGGAGCCACCCAACGTGAAAACTGATCCGGTCACCATGCGATTGATCGACTGTCTCTACATTTATCTTTTCGTGAGGATAAGTGATCTTATCGACACGGTTCTGTTTGTACTCTCCGGAAAACAGAGTCACGTGAGTTCGCTTCACGTATTCCATCACGTCGCAGTCGTTTTCAACATGTGGCTGTATCTCCGTCAAAACTGGCTGTATTTCGCCCTTCCGGGACTCGTTATGAACGCTGGCGTGCACGTAATCATGTACTCCTACTACTTCCTCGCCACGTTCCCACCAATGAGACCTTACCTTTGGTGGAAGAAACATCTGACACTGCTCCAAATCGTGCAGTTCGTGTGCATGCTCCTCCTCATGGCTGGAGTGTTCTTCATCGACGTCGAGTACCCCCCAGCGGCGCTGGCCAACACCGGAGGAACGGTGTTTGTTATTATGTTAATGTTTGTGAATTTCTACTATCAAAACTACGTCAACAAGGCTCTGGAGCTTCAACAAAAGAGAGCTTTCATCGAACAAAGACAAACGCAGCAGCACTTGCCGCAGAAACAAGAAGAGCACATTAAGTCTAACTAGAAAGTGAACCGCTCAATACTACGAAGATGTGATTCTCCTATACCCCCTGTACAAATAATAAAATAGGTAAATACTGACAATGTTGTGGATTTAGTTTTGAGTTCTAAATAAATTTGCCGGTTCACGGCCCGACGGATGTCATTGGCTTTTCGATCGGACGTCAGTAAAAGTAATGACGCATTTTGGCGTGCATGCCTTCCAGAGGCTGGAATTCGACGGACACATCACATCAGGAGAACGTCGAGGCAGCGAAAGCATCGAAAATCGCGTGGCACAGTTTTTCGAAGCCGTGGCCAAGATTCGAAGCCGTTGACCCGGAGAACTCCGGCGCTACTTTCGCCTTGAGCCAGAAAAAACGTCCCAGTATACGACGAGCGAACCGCATGACAGGCGATTATGTCCACCAACGAACGGGTGGAATGATTGAATCTCGATCAATTTTTCAATTGATTCGGTCGAGGGATTTTGTTCGTTCCTCGATCGCCAAGTTATTTCAAAAGTTTGAGACAGAAGTTGTAACTTGTTATGAGAAGGAAAAATCGCCGAAGTCTTGAGCTCGGACTCTCAGAAGAGGAAACTTGGCCTAACTGATGTCAACATCATCTGAAATTGAGGTAGTTGCTCAGCTCCATAAGAAATGAAATCTTCGGGATCAAGGGTTGTAAAGAGCGCTCGATCCCGAGGATGTAATCAGTTGCCGCAAAGCCCAAGCAGTCTTGACAGAAAGAAAATGAGTGACCTGTTCGTCAAGAAATCCGTTCTATCCTTGCTGCAATGGCTAGATATGCAAACACATCTGGAAAGTAGGAAGAATTCACATTCGGAAGATTTCTCTCTTCTGTTGACTGGCGTGACCCACATTCTGCCGTTCTCCGTTCTTGACCGTGAATCCCAGAATAGGGTCGATGCTGCTAACACCGTTTTCCGTTCGCTTCAAGTTGCGCACATTCAGAAGAGGATTCCAACGGAAGCATTTTGCAACACTGTACAACGTTGAATGATTCCGCTTGTTTATTTCCTGGTCTTCGACAACAACAAAAAGAAACTAAACTGCCGAGAGCTTCTCTGACTTTTGGGTACTCTCTCCGGTCCACTTCGTTTTCGCTAAAAGTGATGCGCTGGCTCCGAGAACGTGGGTGGAAGGAGGAGCGCAGCGATACAGAAAGCGCGTTAGCTGGCTAATAGCTATTTCTAATGAGCGGAAGCATCATCTCTTCGGATGTTGTCTCCGAATTGTTACTTGGCCAATGCTCGTAACCACATGATATCGAAACCAAACTTGTCATTATCGGACGGCTGTCCGGCTGTCTGAGGACGACATCTTCAGTTGCAACATGTCCTCGAAACCCGATCCGAAACGTGACCACGCAGTGCTCTCACTCTCAGAGGTTGGTCATTCCCTGGTATCGATTCGCTGAGTCTCGTAGTGAGCATTGGGCTCGAGAGCGTGCGATTGAAGAGGAAATCCATTCTTCTTAGGGCAAGCCTTCTTCGAAAAGCGTTTGGTTTGCCTACCTTGCGGAAACTGACTTGTTTAAAACAGCGGTGAGAAAGCTCCCGATAGAGATTTCGGAAACTTGAAGTTTGTTTGAGTCATTGCCATATCTCGATGATGATGTATTCGAATGCTAGCCATGTGAATCTCTCCAATCCTTCCTCCGAGCGCGCTGCCCTTATCCTCTTTGACCGAGTCGCCATTCAAAACGAGCAAGTTCCCATTTTATTGCGAGAGGTGATTGCGCTCAAATTTATGATCTCGGTCAAGCAAATTATTTCTCTGTGTTCAGCCACTCAGAACTCGGCAGAACGTGTTCTGAGCGACTGCCGATACTTGAAGAACAAAACTGTTCGAAATGATGTCCGACCAACTTCACAGTCAATTTGCTTCCCTTGAATTTCTACTTACGCTCCCGCTCAATTTGCTTCACTGGACTCCAGTTATCAATGAAACATGCACTCATGGTAATCGATTCGTGAATAAATAATCCTATCCTCATCAAACGCGACTGAAAACGTATGCGTTCGGGGCTTAGAAATGATCGATGTTCAGCAATGATCGGGACTCCTTCTGAACACGGCCGTGACTCGGGTCCTCTCGGTGTTCACCGTCTACTCTTACTTGAGTTAAATGCGCGGTCGGATTTCGGACGTTTCTCTTGTGAACGTCGAGCGCCGGGCGTTCAAACTCAAATACTGCGCGTTCTTGCGTTGGATACATTAAGAGTCTATTATTCGATATCAGGAAAGAAATCGCTCTGATACTACAGACCCGATTACGTTTCTCCACAATCCCTGGTTCGGCTACTTTCCAGATTCCATTCAACCCGATAGCTACGGTCAGTGGTGGTCAAGTTCAGTTAGATAAAAACCTGACGATAAAAAG